>CADEHL010000556.1:0-10000 GCA_902827135.1 Harpagifer antarcticus | reverse complement strand
AAAGATTTAAAAATACAGGTTTCAGTATCCTGAGGCTCTGAGCCATTTCTTTTCCTCACAGACAACAAAAAAGGTTGTTGTCATTTGCCATTTGATCTGTTTTATTAGTTCTATATATATATTCATGTTGCTCTGCTGGAGGAGGACTTCAGTTTGTCCTCGCTATCCATAGTCTCTAAAGAACTTATTTCACGTATATATGATATTTAGGCTCGCTGGTCTCATCATACAACGGCAATGAGAAAGCACCAGGGGAGGCAGCCATAACCTCTGCCGCACTGCAGGGGGCGCACGTGAGCCCACAGGTTCTTGTTGCTACTGTTATTCTACAGAGACGGTAGACGCAACAACAAGCTAGACTTTAGAAACTAGAGGAAGATCAGGAGGACTTTCACTAAACAGTAATAGAGATTGTTGTCCAGAAGGAGAGCATGGACTCCATCTGCAAGTCAAGGGAAGACCACCATTGTAATGAAAATGGGATCTTACTAAGAAATAACAATCCAATATTTAGATGTTGGGAATCCTTTTGTTGAACGGTCTGTTTAGAATGAATCGAAGCATCAGACTAAAAAAGCTTTTGCAAATAACAGAATATTTCGATTAAGGTCAAAATATAATATTTGTAAATCTGACTGAAAGAGTCCGTGCCTCACCAGCCATGAACCTCACCACACGTCACTGGTAGTAGTAGTAGTAGTAGTAGCAAGCTTTTTATACAAATATTTGAGATCAAAGCTAATCCAGTGGGGCTCCTGAAAGGGGGCAAGGGACACTATGCTCTCAAATATTAAGCCTGGACCCCCATCTTAAAATTGATATGATCAAAAAATGATCTGCATTGTCGGAGGCCTTTTTTCCTCATTACCATGCCAAATTGTACAGCTTTCCTTAGTGTTGAATGCAGAAAGTGACTGACTTACATACTTGTTTGTGTTTACCCACACAGTCATCACAGATGAGCCAAACAGAGTAGAGGATGAAGAAAGGAGAACAGGAGAAAAGGGACACACAAGAAGGAGATACAACAGACAAGAACGACAATGGAGACAACAATGAACAGGAACACCAGAACAGACAAGAGTCAATGGGTAACATGACTGATTTAGGGACTGCAGATACAGGGCCAAGGCAAGTGAGACACCACTGCTTTCCATCCAGCATGTTTGGCCAGCAAAAGAGATCATTTCAACCGCAAACAGCAAGTGATGAGGGAAACAGCAAGAGATGAGGAAAGCAGCAAGCGATGAGGGAAACAGCAACAGATGAGGGAAACTGCAAGCGATGAGGGAAACAGCAAGAGATGAGGGAAACAGCAAGAGATGAGGGAAACTGCAAGAGATGAGGAAAGCAGCAAGAGATGAGGAAAGCAGCAAGCGATGAGGGAAGCAGCAAGCGATGAGGGAAACAGCAAGAGATGAGGGAAACAGCAAGTGATGAGGGAAAGCAGCAAGAGATGAGGAAAGCAGCAAGAGATGAGGAAAGCAGCAAGCGATGAGGAAAGCAGCAAGCGATGAGGGAAACTGCAAGAGATGAGGGAAACTGCAAGCGATGAGGAAAGCAGCAAGCGATGAGGGAAACAGCAAGGGATGAGGGATTATTATGTCCTCCTTCCATCCCTTTTTCTGTTTAATCTGATCTGATTACCAACAACTTCTAATAATTTGACATAGTTTATGATTTAATTGGAAAATAAAGTGTTTTTAAATAATAAACCTGTTTCTGATTCTTTGATTTTTTTTACATCTGGGTGTTATAGTGGAATATTTGAATGTATTCATGTTAGCTCCAAATGAATAAGCTTAAAAATGGGAATTATTTGGGTAAAACTGTGAGCTGGGCTTTGGAGGCCTACAGCAGGTGACTTTTGAGAGAGCATGTGATTTTAGAAGACTCCTAAAGAGCAGGAGACGAGTGGGTCACACACAATTAGAGAGACAATGGTCCTTCTGATTCTGGGTGAGCTGACTTCGGAGTGCAAGGGAAGTTCAGAAATGGCCTTAGGGTATGGGAACAGTTAAGCTTAGTTGGTTAGCTGGTCCTGAGGAGGTCATGAGATGATGACTGGTAAACCTCAACAAATATGGCTTTCTTAGAGAAAGACATGTGACATTGGTGTGGTGAGCGGGAGGATAAGAGGTGTGTGCGTTCTGTTAAAGAGTTCTCTGTCTGTGAAATTATATGACTCCAAAGCCTGACGGAGGGACTGCCTGGGGGTAGACACACACACACACACACACACACACACACACACACACACACACACACACACTGTAAGGAGATGGAATCAACAAACTGCTGACTCATTGCCTAGGCAACCGGCCAAAGACTCCTCCCCGCTTATGTGTATAAATACTGTAAAGGTTGTATGCTCAGGGCTCTCTTCCTGACTGGCTGTCACCCGGTGGTAGGAATTGAGCCCGGAGTACTGTTGCAGTGTGCTCTGTATTTGATTGTGTTGCATTGTGATATTACCATTAAAGTAGATTATTGTTTACTTGTTGGCATCTGGATTCCTTCCATATAAACAGCTCTGTAGGAACGCGGAGAGATTTGAAACGCGGAGCGTCAATCCTATTTAATCTCTAACAAATGGTGCCCCGACGTGCAAGATAACGAGCTGAGGAGGGATCCAGACGACCGGATTGGGTCGGGAATAAACGCTTTCAAACACTTTACACTCAGACAATCGGCAGGGCCCTGCACAACTCTAAGGTACTTACAGACGCCTGTTATGAAAATCGATTGTCTGTGATTGAATACACTAAAATGTTAGGATTGTCTGAAGGCGTTTCACAGTGTTTTTAAAGTTTAAATGGAATATACAATGCATATTTTATTATATAAGAAACATAGTCGTTGATCGCAGGTAGACGGAAAAGTCCTGCGTGACGTACATAGAGCAGTTTGGCGCGGATCTGCAGGTAGATTTATTCCTGAGTGGCGTGGAGACGGTGCAGTCTGGAGTTGCGAGGTTTGAGTCCCGCACGACAGAACCTGGAAACCCGATATTTAGATCAGGTCGCCGTCTGAAACTGGGGGTTTTTACAGGACAGACGAAGGCTGAAAGCTAAAAGCCAGAGGTCTGTTTTATGTTAATTACTCATTATCGGCGGATCTCAAAAATGCACTCGGATGAGTGAAGCTCATTTGTGGTCTGCTGCTGCCATCTAGTGGCTGAAAGGGGGTAGTACACCTTTGACATTTTTATATGAGTTTAGCTTCAAGCGTTGAGGTTAAACATTACATTGCTGACCGGTATTGAAGACGGGAAGCACGTTAATAGTAACAACGACAATAGCCCAGTATATTAATACAGGTGAGCACATATTAATTGAGTCAGATAAATAAAAGCGAAGTGAATATGGAACGACAGAATGCTAAAGACGATTCTGAAATTCCAGGGAATTACCGGGAGCAATGGGAACAGATTAGGAGATTGATCCCCATAAAAACAGATGAAGTTAACACTCTTCTGTTCCCTCATGGTATTAAAGACACGGAGGTGCCTACAGATGGAGACATTCTTGACTATGTAGCAGGACGAGTCGAATATTTTAGAACAATGCAAAATAATGTTGTCTCTAACTCAGAGCAGAAATCTCAAACAATCCATGTCCCAGGTCACGGCTCTCGCCTCTGCATCCTATGCATTACCATTCTTTCTTGATGTTTCTGAAAATGAAAACACAGTAAATGGGATTCTTTTTCAGAAAAGGGGGGGTTGTTAGACAATATGTCAGTGTTACACTGGACAGAGTGGAAACTATTAATTTGATATTTACATTTTTATAGTCTAAAATCTATTGTAGTATTTTTTTAGGTATCATAAAACAGCACTGTTTTAGCTTTTTAGGTGAAGTTAATTGAAGATTTGAGAATGTTAATTAGGCGTCCCTAAAAATGGTGGGATGTACTACACAAATTATCTGTTAAATTCTGATTTTAGATTAATCAGATGACATGTCTTATTTTCATACAGTCCTTTAATGACAGATGTTAAAAACCTGGACACTTATTTTTATTTTTATGCATATACTGCCATCAGGCATTTATTTAAATCCAGAGACGGATGCAGTCTCTGTTTGAACAAATATCACAATGAAAAATAGTGGTAGCAAATCATCTTTATGTCAAATCATGTCGGGAAGAGATGAGGAGTTTTGTTTTGAAACAAAATTTTGAACTGAGCCATGTTGGTTTTCAAGAAGCTGACTTTTCAAAATGAAACAGATCACTTTTGAGTGTACAGTAGCAGTTTGCATGGAGATTTATTTGTGAACACTACAGTAGCAGGATGTATTTACCTGTCCTAGGAAATGGACAGATTATAAGTAAAAGACTGGTTAGAAATGGAAATAAGAAAAGGTTGTTGAAGGCTGAAGAGAAAAGAGAACAGATGGATAGAAGAAGACTGAAATAGATGGACAGGGCAAGATATTAAATGTGTTGAAGTGATATCTTGCTCAGAAGGATAAAAGGTGGTTAAAATACCACGAGTGAAGTTGGAAAAAAGTATGTATGAGAAGGAGGAGAAAAGAGAAGGTTTTTTGGATATGTGCATAATATGAGAAGAAGAGTCCCTAGGGCTAAGCAGCAAAACATGTGAAGAGACAGGCATGAAATGGTTAGACGCATTGCGTCTAGCTCTTATGTCAATCAGGAGCCCTGAGCGTAGGCTTGAGGGATTTGTATCAGATTTCTCCACACAGGTTGCAGAGGCAAAAGGGGGACATCAGACCCAAGTGGCTGGGACCCAGGTTCTCTGGACCCCATCGGGTGATGCAGAGGACATCTCACGCTGTCCGCTTGGAAGGGAAAGGAGACATCTGGTACCACTGGAATCAGTGCGCAGTGGGGAAACCTCCAGGAAGGATGTGTGAAAGCTGTCATCATCCTCCTCGTGCTGGGCCTGCTGTACCTGACCAAGCAAGGGTGGCGACTCCACGGTGTGGAAAGCGTATCCAAGGACGCAGTATCAGGAGTTCCGGGTCTCGCCACGGATGGAAGTACCTGACACTACGCAGACAGTGAAACCAGGAGAGTGAGTGTTCACCAGAGCGATAAAGAGGAAGAGCAGGCACTCGCCAAAGTGGGAGGGTCCCTACCAAGCACTCCTGTCTACATCGACTGCAGTTAGAGTGGCGGAGAGACCATCCTGGATACATCTGACTGTGAAGCTGTTTAAACCTAAAGACAGAAACTCGCCTCTACTGTGGTGAAGTCTGGCTACAAAGGGAGGTGATTTCCAATAAGGGCACTTGTCTCAAACCAGTGAAGAAACCAACAGAACCCAGTAGAATTTAAAGAGTGGACGGGAGCAGGGAAACAGTAACGGGTCTGAGTGATAGAAACTGACGATGTACAGAGAAAGAATTAGACCATGGGGATTACATTACAATCATTTGTATTTTTCCAAGGTCTGTTATTCCGTAGTATAAACAGGAGGGATATGTTGGAGAAATACTGTTTTCTCCACTCTTTGGGAAGTTTTAATGCACTGATATCATGTGTGGCTCTGAACTGTGTATGACCTTGCAGCTGCCTCTTCTTATGATAGGAGGCAGGGCATTTCAGGTTGTTGATATTTATGAGAAGACAGACTTGCGGTCTCCTAAATATCTCATTTTGACTAAAGCGTAATGAAGTATACGTGAAGTAATGTTAAAGCTTGAAGACACTGCAATTTTGCAGATTACAGATTAATTGAATTACCACTGTGAATGTTATACCTTATTATGATTGACTATACTCAATCATTCTGATTGAAGGGTTTTAACTTTGTTGTTACTAAGTGATGTAATTGATGTATGGAGTTATTTACATATTTTGGTATCTCTAACACGGTCGTATGAAGTTGATATGTGGAGCCATTTCTGAACGTTTAAATAGTCTGAATCCCAGAATGAATGTGAATGTCTTGAAAATAGTTGATTTATTAAATTTAAATCAAAAGGGGGATTTATAGTGGAATATTTGAATGTATTCATGTTAGCTCCAAATGAATAAGCTTAAAAATGGGAATTATTTGGGTAAAACTGTGAGCTGGGCTTTGGAGGCCTACAGCAGGTGACTTTTGAGAGAGCATGTGATTTTAGAAGACTCCTAAAGAGCAGGAGACGAGTGGGTCACACACAATTAGAGAGACAATGGTCCTTCTGATTCTGGGTGAGCTGACTTCGGAGTGCAAGGGAAGTTCAGAAATGGCCTTAGGGTATAGGGAACAGTTAAGCTTAGTTGGTTAGCTGGTCCTGAGGAGGTCATGAGATGATGACTGGTAAACCTCAACAAATATGGCTTTCTTAGAGAAAGACATGTGACATTGGTGTGGTGAGCGGGAGGATAAGAGGTGTGTGCGTTCTGTTAAAGAGTTCTCTGTCTGTGAAATTATATGACTCCAAAGCCTGACGGAGGGACTGCCTGGGGGTAGACACACACACACACACACACACACACACACACACACACACACACACACACACACACACACACACACACTGTAAGGAGATGGAATCAACAAACTGCTGACTCATTGCCTAGGCAACCGGCCAAAGACTCCTCCCCGCTTATGTGTATAAATACTGTAAAGGTTGTATGCTCAGGGCTCTCTTCCTGACTGGCTGTCAGTCGGTGGTAGGAATTGAGCCCGGAGTACTGTTGCAGTGTGCTCTGTATTTGATTGTGTTGCATTGTGATATTACCATTAAAGTAGATTATTGTTTACTTGTTGGCATCTGGATTCCTTCCATATAAACAGCTCTGTAGGAACGCGGAGAGATTTGAAACGCAGAGCGTCAATCCTATTTAATTTCTAACAGTGTTTAGAGATGTATCCATATCTCTTAATGTTGCTCTCAAAGTGCACAAGATTGCTTTTAACTTCAATATTTAAAAAAAATCTTCCTGTTTTGTTGGAAGGTAGTAGTACCCGACCAGACCTAGGAACCGCATGAGTTCCTTCTTAGTAGTGGGCACAGGAAACTGCAAAACGGCCCGCACCTTCGCGTCTACCGGACAAACTTGTCCCTGGCCGACCACCCAGCCAAGATGCGTCACTGTCGCCCTAGCGAACTCACACTTGGCCAGGTTAACAGTGAGATGCGCCTCAGCCAAGCGACAGAACAGAGCACCAATGCGTTGGATGTGGTCATCCCATGTGTCACTAAACACAACTACGTCGTCAAGATAAACAGCAACCCCCTCAAGACCTGCTACCACCATGTTCATGAGGCGCTGAAATGTCGCTGGCACATTACAAAGCCCAAAACTCATCACTGTATACTTATACAGACCGAAAGGTGTAACAAACGCTGAAATATTTTGCGCACGCGCTGTCAAAGGAACTTGCCGGTACCCCTTTAACAAGTCGAATTTACTGACGAATCTAGCAGAGCCCACCAAGTCAATACAATCCTCCATTCGTGGTAACGGGTAAGAATCTGTTTTTGTCACCTTACGATAGTCGTTACAAAACCGCGGAGACCCATCTGATTTGCCAACCACCAGACTAGGCGACGCCCAACTGGAGAACGACTGTACTGCAATCTGATTGTCCAACATGTACTGGACCTCAGCCTCCAGTACCCTATGCTTATCTGCAGGGCAATGATACAATCGCTGCTCGATTGGAGGACTGTCCCCCACGTCGATATCATGCTCCACGAAAGTTGTGCGCATTGGCGTATCGCCGAACAGTACCACAAACTTCCTGATTAAAGCCGCCAACTCGTCTCTCTGTGCTGCAGGTAAGTGGCTCAACAAGCGGTCTAACTAGCATAACGACTCCGAATTCCTCAGCCTACCAGACATAACAGGTTCATCTGGCGCCTTAACATCACACTCCTCAGCCAACCCTGGAGCCCGGGAGCACAGAATCAACCATCATTATGGGGCCAACAATCAACTTTTTAGCCATGACGCTATCCCCTACGGTATCACGAGCATAGTATGGTTTAAGAAGGTTTACATGACACAGTTGAGACAACTTCCTCTGATTTGGAGTAGCAATCAAGTAGTTTTGATCTGCCACTTTACTTTCAACAGTGTACGGACTTAGCTTTGAATGGAAAGAAGATGTTTATTTAGAACAAACAATTCAAATCAAGTGTAATTTGTTATACTCAACAGAGCCGGGTGCCTGCAGGGAAAAACAGAGAGGGAACGGAGAGGAGCAGAGAGGCTTTAAATAGCTGCAGGGCACCAGACCCAGGTGCCCTGAGTTACTGCAATCAATGCAATCACCACAGGACAGCCACACCCTCTCTAATAATGAACCCACAGGGGCATCAGAGTGTATAACCTAGTATTTTAGAAGAAATAAATGTGTTACGTGTTGTAGTGTGATCAATATTGTGATTGGTATGTGCCGTGATGTCAGACGCTGGGTGACGTTCAGGATCATGAAGCTGGACAACTGTCTCTGTTGTTGGAAACTGGTTTCTGCAGCTTTTAGTGAACGCTGCGCATGTTTCCTCAAGTTGCTGAATGTTTTTAAGACAAAATAAAGAATTTTAAGATTTTCTGAACAAAGTTAGAATTTGGACATTTTCAGAAAATCGAAGAATTGTAAGATGTTTTCGAAAAAGTAAGAATTTTGAAAATAATTTAGAATTTTGAGATGTTCAGAAACATTTTGAAAAAAGTGAGAACTTTGAGATTTGCCGAAAAACGGGAAATTTTAGAATTCAACTTGAATCAAAAACATTTAAAATTCTAACATTTCTGTAAAATGTAACTTTACATTTAAATGTAACTGAATGTTCTCTAAACGCTGCATGTGTTGTTGTGAAGATGTTTCTTCGTGTGGAACAGGATGGAGAGGTTTGGGTCGGAGGAGGAGGAGGAGGAGGAGGAGGAGGAGGAGGAGGAGGAGGAGGAGGAGGAGGAGGAGGATGGAGAGGTTCGGGTCGGCCTCCGGAAAAATGTCCCTTTTCTGTTGTTTGAAATAAAAAAACATTCTTTCTATAAAGTCATGTTTTTATCCTCCTGACGTCCTCTGATGCGAGTGGAGCAGAACATAAATCCTGTTTGTTGGGTCCACACACACACACACACACACACACACACACACACACACACACACACACACACACACACACACACACACTCTGCCTGTTTCTCATCCTGCAACAGTCACCGTAATGAAAGCCTGCAGCTCTCCGAGTCCTGTCCCACTTTCTTTATGGCCCTGTGTGTGTGTGTGTGTGTGTGTGTGTGTGTGTGTGTGCGTGCCTGCAGAGTGCTTCCTCCTCCTCTTCCTCCTCTTCCTCCTCTTCCTCAGTGATGTGACTCCTTCAGTCTCTAATCAGGCCTCCTGCTCTGTGTCTGCCTGCTGATGAAGACGATGATCAGACTTCACCTCCTGTTGCTCTGAGCCCTCTTAAGCCCCACGGACCCGAGCTCGGGTCCGAAAATGCTATATATGTAGCAACAGTGCTATATCTGAAGTGTCATTCATGAAACTATTAATATTCCATACTCATCTGACCGGAGGAAACTTGGCTAACTGACGATACGAAAAAAAAAATGTTTTTCGAAAAAGAAGTCTCACAAGAAGCCTCGAAACGAGCCCAAGGCAAAAACGGGCAATTGCTATTTCTGCTCAGAACTCACAAAAACGATCATTTATAATTCATACTTTCTGCAGAAACAACACATCTTCTGAAAGCTGAGATTCCACAGATTCCATGGGTATACACCCCATCACTACAGGCACAACATGAACCGAGCTAGCAGCCAGAACATAGCAAGTACACTGCTCCCCGGGCGCCGTTCAAAATGGCAGCACACTGCTCCTAACACTAGGATGGGTCAAATGCAGAGAAACAATTTCCCCACGGGGGCTTAAGAAAAGTCCATCTTATCTTATCTTAAGTAAACAATATCAGTTTTCAGATCCATGACAATAGTTAGGTCTTACCTTGGCTGTTTTGTGACAAGATGTCTCTTGTCACTTTAAAATGATTACTGATAATCAATGCTTTCATTCACGGCAGAAGAG
>CADEHL010000555.1:22500-30884 GCA_902827135.1 Harpagifer antarcticus | reverse complement strand
CCTCCTTCATGGTGTAACAACAAGCCTCTCTCCTTTCATGGTGTAACACAGCCTCTCCTCCTTCATGGTGTGAACACAGCCTCTCCTCCTTCATGGTGTAAACACAGCCTCTCCATGGTGTAAAACACAGCCTCTCCTCCTTCATGGTGTAAACACAGCCTCTCCTCCTTCATGGTGTAAACACAGCCTCTCCTCCTTCATGGTGTGAACACAGCCTCTCCACCTTCATGGTGTAAACACAGCCTCTCCTCCTTCATGGTGTGAACACAGCCTCTCCACCTTCATGGTGTAAACACAGCCTCTCCTCCTTCATGGTGTAAACACAGCCTCTCCTCCTTCATGGTGTGAACACAGCCTCTCCTCCTTCATGGTGTGAACACAGCCTCTCCTCCTTCATGGTGTGAACACAGCCTCTCCACCTTCATGGTGTAAACACAGCCTCTCCTCCTTCATGGTGTGAACACAGCCTCTCCTCCTTCATGGTGTAAACACAGCCTCTCCTCCTTCATGGTGTAAACACAGCCTCTCCTCCTTCATGGTGTAAACACAGCCTCTCCTCCGATTGGATCAAATATAGAAGCTGAGTTAGTGTTGATTCTGCAAGGAGACGTGTTGAGTGAGAGAAATGTGAGATGTTGTTTAATGGCTGATATATTTATGATCCACGTCTCGTGTTCAGTTCCTCGTGTTTGTCTAGAAGTCTTCTCATCAGGGCTATAGATACAGAACTACAGCAGATCTGTGATATGTAAAGCAGCCGAACCGTGTGTTACGATGCCGTGATGTGATGACCTCCAGAGAGAACAGCAAGAGCACTCGGAATAAAGTATTATTATTTTTTTTTTAAGTGTTTCCGGTCTGTGTTAATGACGATGTGCTGTGAGATGTGAGGCTGGGGAAATAACGTGTCTTTAGATGCAGATGTTGTTAAACTAATACGTTGCGCTGGGGACCAACACTACACACTGACGGGGAAGGGGGCAGCAATAAAGATAACACCATTAAACAGTTACACAACGTAACAGAAATAATATCGATAGCAGCGTCCCTAGCAACCACCTTGGTAACAATGAAAACGTTGAATGGAGCAGCTTCCTGAAGTAATCTTCGTAATAACGAGCAAACTAAAGATCGTGCACTGCGCACATCCTCTGAAACAACAACTCAGATTTCTCATCAAACGACATCAAAACGCAGCCATTGGAATGAGTGGTGGAAACAAACGGGGTTTGTCAAACAGAGCACATGGTGTAGTCCAAACGATAGCTGGGGATTCTGGGTAGTGTAGTTCTGCCATCCTTTACTCCGAACAAATATTTGTTTCTCCGAATCGAAGGGGAAAAATACAAAAGCATTGCACACAATTTAAACCAATCAATGTTGTGTAATTAAGGATACTCTGGTGTTGCTTAGTCGATGAGTAGAGCAGATGTCACTGATAATCAATCCACAGGGAGGGGAATACTTACTTCCGGGTGAACAATTCTCCGTTATCCAATGAGAATGGACGCTCACATTGCCTTTAACGAATGCCGTGCTTCCCTGAGCGTCACATCCCGCCGCAGATGGGAATACATTGCAATCAGTTGAAAGCTCTTTGCGTCCCTTTATGAAGCTGAAGGAGCCTCGGAGCGTCACAACTGCACGCCACGGAACTTAATCTGGCTCTCAAGTTTAAAATTGATGATTTTGTTTATACTGTCCATGTTACCTCTGACATTTTGAAATGTTATGGTTGTGGAGCGGCAGGACACCTGATCCGCGCGTGCCAGGAGAGGGCGGGTGACGCGCCCGTGGTGTCCGCGCTCGCAGCCGGCCCGACGGTGCCCGCTGCGGAGCCGCTGCCGGTTGCTTTGTCCACGGCCGGGCCCACGCCGGTGGTGGAGCCGCAGGTCAGTCGGTCCGGGGCAGAGCCAACGGTTTCACGCGTGGAAAGCACACAGGCAGCCGGTACACACAGTATCACACACACAGACACTCAGGTCACACAGGAAGCAGAGAGTGAGCACACTGCAGCCGGTGCACACAGTATCACACACACAGACACTCACACACACACACACAGACACTCAGGTCACACAGGAAGCAGAGAGTGAGCACACTGCAGCCGGTACACACAGTATCACACACACACACTCAGGTCACACAGGAAGCAGAGAGTGAGCACACTGCAGAGTGGCTGAGTCTGTTCTGGAGGAGCTGGTAATGGATGAGGATTTGTTAAGGTTACCTGGTAAAAGGAAAAACGAACAAGTGAGCAAAGGAAGTGTGGCTCAGAAAGGGAAGGTGTCAACGAAGGAGTCGCTGTGTTCCTCCTCTCAGCCAGAGAGCCGACAGAGAGCCGAGACAGTACGCGGGGCGGAGTCTGTCTTCTCATCAGGGACGAGTGGTGTCGGGCAGCGGTGATTAGAGACCAATAGAACTGTGTCTCTCTAGACCTTTCTGTCTTCCCAGTCTCCTCTCTGATTCTTCCCTGGGGTGCTCGTACACCCCAAAGCACGTCTCAGAGACTTGAATCACTTTCTCCTGACGCGCCAAAGGTCTTTCTAGGAGATTTTAATAACTGTCCCGTTAAAGAACCCCTGCGTACCGACTACCAGTACGTTGACTGCCACACTAGGAAGGAGAGGACTCTGGATGTGTGCTTTGGAACTGTTAAGGGCGCTTACACTGCATCCCCACTTCCACCACTTGGGACTTCTGACCACAGTGTAGTCCACCTACGCCCTGTCTATCGGAGGCTACTTGAGAGGCTACTTGAGAGGCTACTTGAGAGGCTACTTGAGAGGCTACTTGAGAGGCTACTTGAGAGGTTACTTGAGAGGCTACTTGAGAGGTTACTTGAGAGGTTACTTGAGAGGCTACTTGAGAGGCTACTTGAGAGGTTACTTGAGAGGCTATTTGAGAGGCTACTTGAGAGGCTACTTGAGAGGCTACTTGAGAGGTTACTTGAGAGGCTACTTGAGAGGCTACTTGAGAGGTTACTTGAGAGGCTACTTGAGAGGTTACTTGAGAGGCTACTTGAGAGGCTACTTGAGAGGTTACTTGAGAGGCTACTTGAGAGGCTACTTGAGAGGTTACTTGAGAGGCTACTTGAGAGGCTACTTGAGAGGTTACTTGAGAGGCTACTTGAGAGGTTACTTGAGAGGCTACTTGAGAGGCTACTTGAGAGGCTACTTGAGAGGCTACTTGAGAGGCTACTTGAGAGGCTACTTGAGAGGTTACTTGAGAGGCTACTTGAGAGGTTACTTGAGAGGCTACTTGAGAGGCTACTTGAGAGGCTACTTGAGAGGTTACTTGAGAGGCTACTTGAGAGGTTACTTGAGAGGTTACTTGAGAGGCTACTTGAGAGGCTACTTGAGAGGCTACTTGAGAGGCTACTTGAGAGGTTACTTGAGAGGTTACTTGAGAGGCTACTTGAGAGGCTACTTGAGAGGTTACTTGAGAGGCTACTTGAGAGGCTACTTGAGAGGTTACTTGAGAGGCTACTTGAGAGGTTCCTTGAGAGGCTACTTGAGAGGCTACTTGAGAGGCTACTTGAGAGGTTACTTGAGAGGTTACTTGAGAGGTTAGTTGAGAGGCTACTTGAGAGGTTACTCGAGAGGCTACTCGAGAGGCTACTCGAGAGGTTACTCGAGAGGTTTACTCGAGAGGCTACTCGAGAGGTTACTCGAGAGGCTACTCGAGAGGTTACTCGAGAGGCTACTCGAGAGGCTACTCGAGAGGCTACTTGAGAGGCTACTCGAGAGGTTACTTGAGAGGTTACTCGAGAGGTTAGTTGAGAGGCTACTTGAGAGGTTACTCGAGAGGCTACTCGAGAGGCTACTCGAGAGGTTACTCGAGAGGTTACTCGAGAGGCTACTCGAGAGGTTACTCGAGAGGCTACTCGAGAGGCTACTCGAGAGGCTACTCGAGAGGCTACTCGAGAGGTTACTCGAGAGGCTACTCGAGAGGCTACTCGAGAGGTTACTTGAGAGGGAGAAACCTCACGTTAAGACTGTCCACATGTGGACTAAGGACAGCACTATGGCTCTGCAGGGATGACTGCACACAGTGGGAAACATTCGATACCCCCGATGTTAATGAACGGGTTGGGACAGTGTCTAGGTTTTAGATTTGAGCCCTGGGTGTCTCACAGTTTGAAGAAGCTGATTATCCTGAAGAAGAAAGCTTATGAAAACCAGGATGAGTCTGCTAGGAGAAACATACAGAGAGACATTAAGACACAAATACAGTTGGACAAGTATAGCTATAAGGAGGCGCTGGAGGCAGCTCTGGCCTCTGGTAGAAGAAGCAAGGCAGGATGCTCCACATAAAGGCAGGATGCTCCACATAAAGGCAGGGGAACCGTCTCCTCTCTTGATCAGTGGTGAGGGAAGGGTGTTATGGAAATCTTAGACCCAGTCAATACGGTGGAGATTCACAAGTCAGTGATCAAACAATACATGGTGAAACAAGCAGAGTTGTCTTTCTGGTTATTTATTTGAAGCTTCAAAGTCTCAGGTCTCAGAGTAGGATAGTCTGCAGGAGGGTGCACCATGGTAACAGAATAGAAAAGCTTAGATACAGGAAAGGGCGGGAAGTTCAGAAATCTGTCTTCACACGGTCTCATTGTTATTAGACACCTGTCCTCGAGCTGTAGCTAGCATAACGGCTCTCAGGACAGGGAAGTGTTGTGAGACTTTGTGTGAAGAGGAGTAGTCTCTACATAGTCTGCCAAGTCAGCTCTGTGGCCTTGAGGCGCTTGAGAATAAACCCTCATTAGAGTAAGAGAAGAAGCACATCTCAGGAAATGATGTAGGTGTGTTAGAATGATTTGAGAAGCATTTGGTTTTAGCATATAAGGTAAGATAACAATGTCCACTACATTCCCCCCTTTTGATCAAACTTGATCAATGAGAAATAACAAATGACAGGACAGACTGATATAACACATCGATGAATCCACTCCATCGCTGGTTTCAGAAACACATCACAGATATATGATGGAGGACAGACTCCATGTAATGTGAGCATCAGAGGAGGGTCCACATGGATTACATTGTAGTGTCGGAATCAGACTCCTCTGACTCTATCTGCTCTATCTCGCTGTGGCGCAAAGGGTTGTGGTGTAGTGGAATAGCAGCATACTGAACGAAAGCTGAGGATGCTGGAAACGCACTTCTTCAGTATTGGGATAATCAAACGGGTACGACTGATTAATAGCCGAAATGATCACCAGGGGTGTAACTATCCTAGCCAGCCATGCTTCCCACCCGCCTGATGTGAGCCAGGACCACCAGTCCCAGCCCCCTGATGTAAGCCAGGACCACCAGTCCCACCCGCCTGATGTGAGCCAGGACCACCAGTCCCAGCCCCCTGATGTAAGCCAGGACCACCAGTCCCACCCGCCTGATGTGAGCCAGGACCACCAGTCCCAGCCCCCTGATGTAAGCCAGGACCACCAGTCCCACCCGCCTGATGTGAGCCAGGACCACCAGTCCCAGCCCCCTGATGTAAGCCAGGACCACCAGTCCCACCCGCCTGATGTGAGCCAGGACCACCAGTCCCAGCCCCCTGATGTAAGCCAGGACCAGCAGTCCCAGCCCCCTGATGTAAGCCAGGACCACCAGTCCCAGCCCCCTGATGTAAGCCAAGACCACCAGTCCCAGCCACCAGGACCACCAGTCCCAGCCCCCTGATGTAAGCCAAGACCACCAGTCCCAGCCACCAGGACCACCAGTCCCAGCCACCTGATGTAAGCCAGGACCACCAGTCCCAGCCCCCTGATGTAAACCAGGACCACCAGTCCCAGCCACGTGATGTAAGCCAGGACCACCAGTCCCAGCCACCTGATGTAAGCCAGGACCACCAGTCCCAGCCCCCTGATGTAAGCCAGGACCACCAGTCCCAGCCCCCTGATGTAAGCCAAGGCCACCAGTCCCAGCCACCAGGACCACCAGTCCCAGCCCCCTGATGTAAGCCAGGACCACCAGTCCCAGCCCCCTGATGTAAGCCAGGACCACCAGTCCCAGCCCCCTGATGTAAGCCAGGACACCAGTCCCAGCCCCCTGATGTAAGCCAAGACCACCAGTCCCAGCCACCAGGACACCAGTCCCAGCCCCCTGATGTAAGCCAAGGCCACCAGTCCCAGCCACCAGGACCACCAGTCCCAGCCCCCTGATGTAAGCCAGGACCACCAGTCCCAGCCCCCTGATGTAAGCCAGGACCACCAGTCCCAGCCCCCTGATGTAAGCCAGGACACCAGTCCCAGCCCCCTGATGTAAGCCAAGACCACCAGTCCCAGCCACCAGGACCACCAGTCCCAGCCCCCTGATGTAAGCCAGGACCACCAGTCCCAGCCCCCTGTGTTGGACATATCATCCGCTTTCATGTCGGCTAACAGGTTGTTAAGATGCGGCACGGTGGCCGTGATGTTCTTGGTGGCGTCGGGGATGTAAGTGCGGCAGGAGTCACCGATCACATGACACAGGCCACCCTTTGAGGCGAACAAAAGGTCCAGAGCAAATTGGTGCTGCATGAGCATGTTCCTAGAGGCTATTATGAATGGGGTCAATGCCTGGAAGCCTTGCGTCGTCTCGTACGTGAGGTTCTCTAGCCGAACGTAATCCTGTGGCGCGCTGAACCCAGCATCACCGGGCCAGGCCACATGGAGGGGAGTATGGTTAACATCAGGGAATGCTACGGTAGACCCGAATATGCGACAATACGAGATATTGTAAGCACCGTGACTGCACGTGTTCCGTAGGATACGAGTACAACCAGTAGTAGTGCCTAGGAAGAAATAAGGTGGTGTAAGAGACGTCTTGTGGGACACTCTCTGGATGCAGAGGCTGTGTCTCATCCCTCTCAAATGGCTGGGGTGCACATGGCTCACGGGTTGGTACTTTGCGTATGTGGTATCGAACGTAGATGCACGCAGAGGGGAGTTAGACCGATTAGTGCATGGTGGTGCCACTCGGTTACGCGGTCTTCACCCTTGATGGGCCTTGTCAGAGCCATAAACGCGCAGAGGTGTTCAACCTGGGTCAGAGAGCGTGGACGAACTGGCGTGGACATTGATGAGTCCTGGGGGAAAGGGTGCATGCATAACAGGACCCAGTTTGTCCTGCGGCCTGCAGGAATGATCTCAGAGTGTGCCACCAGACGTTACCAGTGATCCCATTACTGGTCTGAACCTCATCAATGTTGCTATGGTCGTTATTGCCTATGTACAGGTTAAACGTAGATGTACCTATGGATGTCAACAGTTGGGTCAAAGGCTGCTTACCCTTCTCTCGGTTCGGGGGTCTGAGTTTTGGGCGCGATGTCTATGTAAAATGTGCCACACGGGTCGGTGCCGGATACATCTCTCACCTCTCTCTCACCTGTCTTTCTGTCTCTCACCTGTCTGTTTGTCTGTCTCTCACCTGTCTGTTTGTCTGTCTCTCACCTGTCTCTCACCTGTCTGTTTGTCTCTCACCTGTCTGTCTGTCTCTCACCTGTCTCTCACCTGTCTGTCTCTCACCTGTCTCTCTCCTGTCTCTCACCTGTCTCTCACCTGTCTGTCTGTCTCTCACCTGTCTGTTTGTCTGTCTCTCATCTGTCTCTCACCTGTCTGTCTGTCTCTCACCTGTCTCTCACCTGTCTGTCTGTCTCTCTCCTGTCTCTCACCTGTCTCTCACCTGTCTGTCTGTCTCTCACCTGTCTGTTTGTCTCTCTCCTGTCTCTCTCCTGTCTCTCACCTGTCTCTCTCCTGTCTCTCACCTGTCTCTCTCCTGTCTCTCTCCTGTCTCTCTCCTGTCTCTCTCCTGTCTCTCACCTGTCTCTCACCTGTCTCTCACCTGTCTCTCACCTGTCTGTCTCTACAGAAGCGAGCAGTGAAGGCAGAGCTGTGCGTCTCCAAACTGAAGTTGGAGCTGCAGCAGCTTCAGGCGAGTCCTTTTGTATAAACTTGAGATATTCCACCTCTTATCCACCTGGTGGCGCTGGCCCATCAGTCCCCATGCAGAGGACCCATAGCTCACCTGGTGGCCCATCAGTCCCCACGCAGAGGACCCATAGCTCACCTGGTGGCCCATCAGTCCCCATGCAGAGGACCCATAGCTCACCTGGTGGCCCATCAGTCCCCATGCAGAGGACCCATAGCTCACCTGGTGGCCCATCAGTCCCCACGCAGAGGACCCATAGCTCACCTGGTGGCCCATCAGTCCCCATGCAGAGGACCCATAGCTCACCTGGTGGCCCATCAGTCCCCATGCAGAGGACCCATAGCTCACCTGGTGGCGCTGGCCCATCAGTCCCCATGCAGAGGACCCATAGCTCACCTGGTGGCCCATCAGTCCCCATGCAGAGGACCCATAGCTCACCCCCCATGCAGATGGACCCATAGTTCACCTGTGCCC
>CADEHL010000555.1:0-10000 GCA_902827135.1 Harpagifer antarcticus | reverse complement strand
TACCCTCATTATACCTCATAATACCTTCATAATACCCTCATTATACCCTCATAATACCCTCATAATACCCTCATAATACCCTCATTATACCTCATAATACCCTCATAATACCCTCATTATACCTCATAATACCCTCATTATACCCTCATAATACCCTCATTATACCTCATAATACCCTCATTATACCCTCATAATACCCTCATAATACCTCATAATACCCTCATAATACCCTCATTATACCCTCATAATACCCTCATTATACCCTCATTATACCCTCATAATACCCTCATTATACCCTCATAATACCTCATAATACCCTCATAATACCCTCATTATACCCTCATAATACCCTCATAATACCCTCATTATACCCTCATTATACCTCATAATACCCTCATAATACCCTCATTATACCCTCATAATACCTCATAATACCCTCATTAATACCCTCATTATACCCTCATTATACCCTCATAATACCCTCATTATACCCTCATAATACCCTCATTATACCCTCATTATACCTCATAATACCCTCATAATACCCTCATTATACCCTCATATACCCTCATACCTCATAATACCCTCATTATAACCCTCTTATACCCTCATAATACCCTCATTATACCTCATAATACCCTCATTATACCCTCATTATACCCTCATAATACCCTCATTATACCCTCATAATACCCTCATTATACCTCATAATACCCTCATTATACCCTCATTATACCCTCATTATACCCTCATTATACCTCATAATACCCTCATTATACCCTCATTATACCCTCATTATACCCTCATTATACCTCATAATACCCTCATAATACCCTCATTATACCCTCATAATACCTCATAATACCCTCATAATACCCTCATTATACCCTCATTATACCTCATAATACCTCATTATACCCTCATAATACCCTCATTATACCCTCATTATACCTCATAATACCCTCATAATACCCTCATTATACCCTCATAATACCCTCATTATACCTCATAATACCCTCATTATACCCTCATTATACCCTCATAATACCCTCATTATACCTCATAATACCCTCATTATACCCTCATTATACCTCATAATACCCTCATTATACCTCATAATACCCTCATAATACCTCATTATACCCTCATAATACCTCATAATACCCTCATTAAAGGTGGAAAGAAACCAAGTTCAGTTACTCAAGTACTGTACTTATGTACAATTTGAGATACTTGGTGTCTCCCCAGCTCTGCGTACCTGAGACTTGTTTACAAAGACAGACAGGTGTTTACCAGCAGCCGGTCTTCCTCCCTCCTCTTCCCCTGCTCCTCCACAGTCCTGGTCCTCACAGAACCTGGTTCACATTGTTGGACAGAAGCCGGTTTACTTTCTTCACAACAGTCCCTGTACCGCCTGCAGTGTGACTCTGTGGGATCGGGACTACAGACCTGTTCAGGGACCTGATGACGTCCACAACAGGGTCCCCGAGGAGGTCCACACCTGACCTGATGGTCTGCAGTTCACCAAAAGGGGGGGCTGAGTGGACTGGCTTTCTGGATTTGGGACGAGCCGAGAGGCCTTCCTGCAAGGAAAATCACAAACGGGATCCAAATGGATTTTAGAAGAGACAAGAGGTGGTCCAGGAAGACAAGAGGTGGTAGAGGAAGACAAAAGGTGGTCCAAGAAGACAAGAGGTGGTCCAGGGAGACAAGAGGTGGTCCGGGAAAACAAGAGGTGGTCCAGGAAGACAAGAGGTGGTAGAGGAAGACAAAAGGTGGTCCAAGAAGACAAGAGGTGGTCCAGGGAGACAAGAGGTGGTCCAGGGACACAAGAGGTGGTCCAAGAAGGCAAGAGGTGGTCCAAGAAGGCAAGAGGTGGTCCAAGAAGGCAAGAGGTGGTAGAGGAAGACAAAAGGTGGTCCAAGAAGACAAGAGGTGATCCAGGGAGACAAGAGGTGGTCCGGGAAAACAAGAGGTGGTCCAGGAAGACAAGAGGTGGTAGAGGAAGACAAAAGGTGGTCCAAGAAGACAAGAGGTGGTCCAGGGAGACAAGAGGTGGTCCAGGGACACAAGAGGTGGTCCAAGAAGGCAAGAGGTGGTCCAAGAAGGCAAGAGGTGGTCCAAGAAGGCAAGAGGTGGTCCAGGGAGACAAGAGGTGGTCCAGGGACACAAGAGGTGGTCCAAGAAGGCAAGAGGTGGTCCAAGAAGGCAAGAGGTGGTCCAAGAAGACAAGAGGTGGTCCGGGAAAACAAGAGGTGGTCCAGGAAGACAAGAGGTGGTAGAGGAAGACAAAAGGTGGTCCAAGAAGACAAGAGGTGGTCCGGGAAAACAAGAGGTGGTCCAGGAAGACAAGAGGTGGTAGAGGAAGACAAGAGGTGTTGATAACACTACCCTGTAATACACCAGTACATATTGCAGTGTAGGAGTTACCTGAAGACAAGAGGTGGTCCAGGAAGACAAGAGATGGTCCAAGAAGACAAGAGGTGGACCAGGGAGGCAAGAGGTGGTCCAAGAAGACAAGAGGTGATCCAGGAAGACAAGAGGTGGGCCAGGAAGACAAGAGGTGGTAGAGGAAGACAAGAGGTGTTGAGAACACTACCCTGTAATACACCAGTACATATTGCAGTGTAGGAGTTACCTGAAGACAAGAGGTGGTCCAGGAAGACAAGAGATGGTCCAAGAAGACAAGAGGTGGACCAGGGAGGCAAGAGGTGGTCCAAGAAGACAAGAGGTGATCCAGGAAGACAAGAGGTGGGCAAGGGAGACAAGAGGTGGGCCAGGAAGACAAGAGGTGGGCCAGGGAGACAAGAGGTGGTCCAAGAAGACAAGAGGTGATCCAGGAAGACAAGAGGTGATCCAGGAAGACAAGAGGTGGGCCAGGGAGACAAGAGGTGGTCCAAGAAGACAAGAGGAAGAAGCTGTGATTGAGAACACTACCCTGTAATACACCAGTACATATTGTACACGGTGGAGATGGGAGAGTACTAACAGACCTGTGAACCAGACTGAGACAGAGAGACATCACCTACCAATGAAATGTCGAGGTACTGGCAGCGCTTCCTGACTTCTTCATTCACTGATGACAGGAGGGTCAACACCTGATCTGGAGACACCTGCAGAAAGACAGACACATTCAAGTTGGACCTCCTGTTGTCTCTAGACCCTGTTGGGTAACATGACAGTAGTTCACAGTAATGCAGCAGCCCTGCAACTACACATCATATTACAAAGTACTGTGTGTACCTGTGAGTATACCTGTGTGTGTTCCTGTGTGTACCTGTGAGTATACCTGAGTGTGTTCCTGTGTGTTCCTGTGTGTACCTGTGAGTATACCTGAGTGTGTTCCTGTGTGTACCTGTGAGTATACCTGTGTGTGTACCTGAGTGTGTTCCTGTGTGTATACCTGAGTGTGTTCCTGTGTGTACCTGTGAGTATACCTGTGTGTATACCTGAGTGTGTTCCTGTGTGTATACCTGAGTGTGTTCCTGTGTGTACCTGTGTGTTTACCTGTGTGTATACCTGAGTGTGTTCCTGTGTGTGTTCCTGTGTGTGTTCCTGTGTGTACCTGTGAGTATACCTGTGTGTATACCTGAGTGTGTACCTGTGTGTACCTGAGTGTGTTCCTGTGTGTATACCTGAGTGTGTTCCTGTGTGTACCTGTGTGTTTACCTGTGTGTATACCTGAGTGTGTTCCTGAGTGTGTTCCTGTGTGTACCTGTGTGTGTACCTGAGTGTGTTCCTGTGTGTATACCTGAGTGTGTTCCTGTGTGTACCTGTGAGTATACCTGTGTGTATACCTGAGTGTGTACCTGTGTGTACCTGTGTGTTTACCTGTGTGTGTACCTGTGTATGTACCTTTGAGTATACCTGTGTGTGTACCTGTGTGTATACCTGAGTGTGTTCCTGTGTGTATACCTGAGTGTGTTCCTGTGTGTATACCTGAGTGTGTTCCTATGTGTATACCTGAGTGTGTTCCTGTGTGTATACCTGAGTGTGTTCCTGTGTTTATACCTGAGTGTGTTCCTATGTGTATACCTGAGTGTGTTCCTGTGTGTACCTGTGTATGTACCTGTGAGTATACCTGTGTGTACCTGTGAGTATACCTGTGTGTATACCTGAGTGTGTTCCTGTGTGTTTACCTGAGTGTGTTCCTGTGTGTATACCTGAGTGTGTTCCTATGTGTATACCTGAGTGTGTTCCTGTGTGTATACCTGAGTGTGTTCCTGTGTGTTTACCTGAGTGTGTTCCTATGTGTATACCTGAGTGTGTTCCTATGTGTATACCTGAGTGTGTTCCTGTGTGTACCTGTGTGTGTACCTGTGAGTATACCTGTGTGTATACCTGAGTGTGTTCCTGTGTGTATACCTGAGTGTGTTCCTATGTGTATACCTGAGTGTGTTCCTATGTGTATACCTGAGTGTGTTCCTGTGTGTACCTGTGTGTGTACCTGTGTATGTACCTGTGAGTATACCTGTGTGTGTACCTGTGAGTATACCTGAGTGTGTTCCTGTGTGTTTACCTGTGTGTGTACCTATGTATGTACCTGTGAGTATACCTGTGTGTGTACCTGTGAATATACCTGTGTGTTTACCTGAGTGTGTTCCTGTGTGTACCTGTGTGTTTACCTGTGTGTGTACCTGTGTGTTTACCTGTGTGTGTACCTGTGTGTTTACCTGTGTGTGTACCTGTGTGTTTACCTGTGTGTTTACCTGAGTGTGTTCCTGTGTGTGTACCTGAGTGTGTTCCTGTGTGTACCTGTGAGTATACCTGTGTGTATACCTGAGTGTGTTCCTGTGTGTTCTCCAACAGCCTCCTCAGATCCTCCAACCTGCTGCTGATGGCCGACTGCTGCTGGTTACTGCTGGCTGCCTGTAAGGTCCAACATGTTCAGACAGACAGAGAGACAGACAGACAGAGAGACGGACAGACGGACAGACAGACATAGAGACAGACAGACAGGCATACGGACGGACAGAGAAACCGACAGACATAGAGACAGACAGACAGAGAGACGGACAGACGGACAGACAGACGGACAGAGAAACAGACAGACAGACGGACAGACGGACAGACAGACAGACAGACATAGAGACAGATAGACAGGCATACGGACGGACAGAGAAACATACGGACAGACAGACGGACAGACGGACAGAGAAACAGACGGACAGAGAAACAGACAGACATAGAGACAGACAGACAGAGAGACGGACAGACGGACAGACAGACATAGAGACAGACAGACAGGCATACGGACGGACAGAGAAACCGACAGACATAGAGACAGACAGACAGAGAGACGGACAGACAGACGGACAGAGAAACAGACAGACAGACGGACAGACGGACAGACAGACAGACAGACATAGAGACAGATAGACAGGCATACGGACGGACAGAGAAACATACGGACAGACAGACGGACAGACGGACAGAGAAACAGACGGACAGACAGACGGACAGAGAAACAGACAGACGGACAGACAGACAGACAGACATAGAGACAAATAGACAGGCATACGGACGGACAGAGAAACAGACAGACAGACAGACAGACAGACGGACAGAGAAACCGACAGACATAGAGACAGACAGAGAAACAGACGGACGGACAGACGGACGGACGGACGGATAGAGAAACAGACGGACGGACAGACGGACGGAGAAACAGACAGACGGACAGACAGACAGACAGACATAGAGACAGATAGACAGGCATACAGACGGACAGAGAAACAGACAGACAGACAGACGGACAGAGAAACAGACAGACGGACAGACAGACAGACAGACATAGAGACAGATAGACAGGCATACAGACGGACAGAGAAACAGACAGACGGACAGAGAAACCGACAGACATAGAGACAGATAGACAGGCATACGGACGGACAGAGAAACATACGGACAGACGGACAGACAGACGGACAGAGAAACAGACGGACGGACAGACGGACGGACGGACGGATAGAGAAACAGACGGACGGACAGACGGACGGACAGACGGACGGACGGACGGACGGACGGACTGACGGACAGACGGACAGACAGGCATACGGACGGACAGAGAAACCGACAGACATAGAGACAGATAGACAGGCATACGGACGGACAGAGAAACATACGGACGGACGGACGGACGGACGGACGGACAGACGGACAGACGGACAGACGGACGGACGGACAGACAGACAGACAGACAGACAGACAGACAGACAGACAGACAGACAGACAGACAGACAGACAGACAGACAGACAGACAGACAGACAGACAGACAGACAGACAGACAGACAGACAGACAGACAGACAGACAGACAGACAGACAGACAAGTACCTCAGCCTTGATGTGAACTTGTGTGCTGCCGATGATTTTCTGGATCTTCTCCATGAACCCTACCTCAGACTTCAGGAGGGAGAGTTTCTCCTCTAAACTCCCGGACGCCTCCTTCAGCTGTGGAGGAAACTCTCCACTTTTCAGATTGTAACGTCAAACAGGTTCTATATATGTTCAGTTTAGGATTGACTGTAAATATATATAAATGATAGCCGCTCAAAACATGATTTGATCTTTAGAGAGTCCTCTCCTGCCGATGGTCAGGTTTATATTAGTGTTTAACAGGGACTCTTTAATAAGGGTTAAAGGTCAAACCTGCTGTAAACTGTGGGACTCGAATGCGTCCATCTCGGAGGAGATGGATTCCTCTGTGGCATTGATCTGCTTGGTCTCCTCCTTCAGCCTCCTCTGGAACACCTTCACCTCCTGAGGAGCGAAGTCCCCTCCTTCACTGAACAACCTGAACAGAGGAGGAGAGCCTCTTTAGCTCCAGAACTTCCTCTGTGTCTGAGGACAGAGGGAGGAGGAGTTACCTGAAGCAGGTGAGGAGGTGTAGGAGTTACCTGAAGCAGGTGAGGAGGAGGAGGAGGAGGAGGAGGAGGAGTTACCTGAAGCAGGTGAGGAGGTGTAGGAGTTACCTGAAGCAGGTGAGGAGGTGTAGGAGTTACCTGAAGCAGGTGAGGAGGGGAAGGACTTACCTGAAGCAGGTGAGGAGGAGGAGGAGGAGGAGTTACCTGAAGCAGGTGAGGAGGTGTAGGAGTTACCTGAAGCAGGTGAGGAGGAGGAGGAGGAGGAGGTGTAGGAGTTACCTGAAGCAGGTGAGGAGGTGTAGGAGTTACCTGAAGCAGGTGAGGAGGGGAAGGACTTACCTGAAACAGGTGAGGAGGTGTAGGAGTTACCTGAAGCAGGTGAGGAGGAGGAGGAGGAGGAGTTACCTGAAGCAGGTAAGGAGGAGGAGGAGTTACCTGAAGCAGGTGAGGAGGAGGAGGAGGAGGAGGAGGTGTAGGAGTTACCTGAAGCAGGTGATGAGGTGTAGGAGTTACCTGAAGCAGGTAAGGAGGAGGAGTTACCTGAAGCAGGTAAGGAGGAGGAGGAGTTACCTGAAGCAGGTAAGGAGGAGGAGGAGTTACCTGAAGCAGGTAAGGAGGAGGAGTTACCTGAAGCAGGTAAGGAGGAGGAGGAGTTACCTGAAGCAGGTAAGGAGGAGGAGGAGTTACCTGAAGCAGGTAAGGAGGAGGAGGAGTTACCTGAAGCAGGTGATGAGGTGTAGGAGTTACCTGAAGCAGGTAAGGAGGAGGAGGAGTTACCTGAAGCAGGTGAGGAGGTGTAGGAGTTACCTGAAGCAGGTAAGGAGGTGTAGGAGTTACCTGAAGCAGGTAAGGAGGTGTAGGAGGAGAAGGAGGAGGAGGAGGAGGAGGTGTAGGAGTTACCTGAAGCAGGTGAGGAGGAGGAGGAGGAGGAGGTGTAGGAGTTACCTGAAGCAGGTGAGGAGGTGTAGGATTTACCTGAAGCAGGTGAGGAGGAGGAGGAGGAGGAGGAGGAGGAGGAGGAGGTGTAGGAGTTACCTGAAGCAGGTGAGGAGGTGTAGGAGTTACCTGAAGCAGGTGAGGAGGAGGAGGAGGAGGAGGAGGTGTAGGAGTTACCTGAAGCAGGAGAGGAGGTGTAGGAGTTACCTGAAGCAGGTGAGGAGGAGGAGGAGGAGGTGTAGGAGTTACCTGAAGCAGGTGAGGAGGAGGAGGAGGAGGAGGAGGTGTAGGAGTTACCTGAAGCAGGAGAGGAGGTGTAGGAGTTACCTGAAGCAGGTGAGGAGGAGGAGGAGGAGGAGGAGGTGGTGTAGGAGTTACCTGAAGCAGGAGAGGAGGAGGAGGTGTAGGAGTTACCTGAAGCAGGTGAGGAGGAGGAGGAGGAGGAGGAGGAGTTACCTGAAGCAGGTGAGGAGGAGGAGGAGGAGGAGTTACCTGAAGCAGGTGAGGAGGTGTAGGAGTTACCTGAAGCAGGTGAGGAGGAGGAGGAGTTGTTACCTGAAGCAGGTGAGGAGGTGTGCTGCTCTGATCCGGACCTCCTGCAGGCGGCACTGGACCGTCTGTCTGCAGGAGGTCTGACAGTGCTGGGTGTGTTTGATATGTTCATCCAGACAGTCCTGCAGGGTGGAGCTTACAGCCTGCAGCCTGCGGACAGAGCAGAGGGTCCATCAGTAGAGAGCAGGGGTCCATCAGGAGAGAGCAGAGGGTCCATCAGTAGAGAGCAGGGGTCCATCAGGAGAGAGCAGAGGGTCCATCAGGAGAGAGCAGAGGGTCCATCAGGAGAGAGCAGAGGGTCCATCAGTAGAGAGCAGGGGTCCATCAGTAGAGAGCAGAGGGTCCATCAGTAGAGAGCAGAGGGTCCATCAGTAGAGAGCAGAGGGTCCATCAGTAGAGAGCAGGGGTCCATCAGTAGAGAGCAGAGGGTCCATCAGTAGAGAGCAGAGGGTCCATCAGTAGAGAGCAGAGGGTCCATCAGTAGAGAGCAGGGGTCCATCAGGAGAGAGCAGAGGGTCCATCAGTAGAGAGCAGGGGTCCATCAGTAGAGAGCAGAGGGTCCATCAGGAGAGAGCAGAGGGTCCATCAGTAGAGAGCAGAGGGTCCATCAGGAGAGAGCAGAGGGTCCATCAGTAGAGAGCAGGGGTCCATCAGTAGAGAGCAGGGGTCCATCAGTAGAGAGCAGAGGGTCCATCAGGAGAGAGCAGGGGTCCATCAGTAGAGAGCAGAGGGTCCATCAGGAGAGAGCAGAGGGTCCATCAGGAGAGAGCAGGGGTCCATCAGTAGAGAGCAGAGGGTCCATCAGTAGAGAGCAGGGGTCCATCAGGAGAGAGCAGAGGTCCATCAGTAGAGAGCAGGGGTCCATCAGTAGAGAGCAGGGGTCCATCAGTAGAGAGCAGGGGTCCATCAGTAGAGAGCAGAGGGTCCATCAGTAGAGAGCAGGGGTCCATCAGTAGAGAGCAGGGGTCCATCAGTAGAGAGCAGGGGTCCATCAGTAGAGAGCAGGGGTCCATCAGTAGAGAGCAGGGGTCCATCAGTAGAGAGCAGAGGGTCCATCAGGAGAGAGCAGGGGTCCATCAGTAGAGAGCAGAGGGTCCATCAGGAGAGAGCAGGGGTCCATCAGTAGAGAGCAGAGGGTCCATCAGTAGAGAGCAGGGGTCCATCAGTAGAGAGCAGGGGTCCATCAGTAGAGAGCAGGGGTCCATCAGTAGAGAGCAGAGGGTCCATCAGTAGAGAGCAGAGGGTCCATCAGTGGAGAGCAGGGGTCCATCAGTAGAGAGCAGAGGGTCCATCAGTAGAGAGCAGAGGGTCCATCAGTAGAGAGCAGAGGGTCCATCAGTAGAGAGCAGGGGTCCATCAGTAGAGAGCAGAGGGTCCATCAGTAGAGAGCAGAGGGTCCATCAGTAGAGAGCAGAGGGTCCATCAGTGGAGAGCAGGGGTCCATCAGTAGAGAGCAGAGGGTCCATCAGTAGAGAGCAGGGGTCCATCAGTAGAGAGCAGAGGGTCCATCAGTAGAGAGCAGAGGGTCCATCAGTAGAGAGCAGAGGGTCCATCAGTGGAGAGCAGGGGTCCATCAGTAGAGAGCAGAGGGTCCATCAGTAGAGAGCGAGGAGTACTCAGTAGTCCATCAGTAGAGAGCAGAGGGTC
>CADEHL010000554.1:0-30662 GCA_902827135.1 Harpagifer antarcticus | reverse complement strand
CCTTTTTTCCATGACGAAAACGAGACGATGGCGAGACGGCACCGACAGGCAGTAAACAATAACTGCAACGAAATCATCATGCAATATCGTTGACGAAAAGTGACGAGACGAAAATGTAGTTTACTAAATAAAAACTATGCCAAAATCTCTCTTTACTTCGTTGACGAAAATGACGAAATATTATCAAAGATAACGTTACATCTCTGAGAGTCAGTTTTTCTCCCAGCAGTTCCATTTCCGGTGCTGCGGCAGGGCAGCAGCTGTGTGTCTGTGCTGCGGCTGGGCAGCAGCTGTGTGTCTGTGCTGCGGCAGGGCAGCAGCTGTGTGTCTGTGCTGCGGCAGGGCAGCAGCTGTGTGTCTGTGCTGCGGCAGGGCAGCAGCTGTGTGTCTGTGCTGCGGCAGGGCAGCAGCTGTGTCTGTGCTGCGGCTGGGCAGCAGCTGTGTGTCTGTGCTGCGGCTGGGCAGCAGCTGTGTGTCTGTGCTGCGGCAGGGCAGCAGCTGTGTGTCTGTGCTGCGGCAGGGCAGCAGCTGTGTGTCTGTGCTGCGGCAGGGCAGCAGCTGTGTGTCTGTGCTGCGGCTGGGCAGCAGCTGTGTGTCTGTGCTGCGGCAGGGCAGCAGCTGTGTGTCTGTGCTGCGGCAGGGCAGCAGCTGTGTGTCTGTGCTGCGGCAGGGCAGCAGCTGTGTGTCTGTGCTGCGGCTGGGCAGCAGCTGTGTGTCCGTGCTGCGGCAGGGCAGCAGCTGTGTGTCTGTGCTGCAGCAGGGCAGCAGCTGCGTGTCTGTGCTGCGGCAGGGCAGCAGCTGTGTGTCTGTGCTGCGCTGGGCAGCAGCTGTGTGTCTGTGCTGCGCGCGGCGGTACATTTGAATTACACCGGGCAGCGGCACACTGTGAACTGTCAGGAAGACTCGGGTCTAACTCGTGGTCTAACTCGTGGTCTAACTCGTGGTCTAACTCGTGGTCTAACTCGTGGTCTAACTCGTGGTCTAACTCGTGGTCTAACTCGTGGTCTAACTCGTGGTCTAACTCACCTTATTCAACAGAAAATGAAATGGCAATAGGGCTTGGGAGCAGTGGTCGCACTCGCGTTAACCGAATACCCCCCGTCAGCGCGAGTGAGTGATAAATTGTGCACTCGACAGGTAATAATGGATTATGACGGAAATGTTACGATCCTGTCCGTCAAAATGACTGACAACGAAAAAGTCTAAAGGCACCACTGCTTGGGAGAAAGAAACGATGTGATATTTGGGCCCATTTTCGCTGCAATGAGGCGGAGAAAAAAAGCGAATGCATTGTTTCATCAGAAGGGAAGCAATGTGGCCATAACACAGAGAACACCACAAACCAGATGCTCTCTGCAAAGCTGCTCAATCATTCAACCTGAGCTTCATCAAATAAGGACAAGATATAATCTTATTTATATATACTAAAATGACAAATTATTGGTTTTGGCTAGTTTGACTGAAATGTTCTTTATTATCTGATGACTAAAAAAGACTCAACAGTTTTCTTCGACTAAAATAAGACTAAATGCTCAGACTTTTAGTCGACTAAAACTTGACTAAATAAAAACAGGATGAAGGTGACTAAATATGACTAAAACTAAAAAGGAAATTTAACACAGGACTAAGACTAAATTAAAAAATAGCTGACGAAATGAACACTAGTTGAAGATGCTGGACGTAAACATGTGAGAGAAGAAGCCTATAAACATAATTACAATATAGTGATGTTCCATCAGTGTGTGATTTATTAACTCCTTCGTGCATGAATGACAACAAACGAAGGATTGTTTCATCTCTGTGCATGAAGAACAGAAAATAACGATTTTTACAAGGAGTTTTTCAATTGAAGTAATATATATATATATATATATATATATATCTGTTTAACAAACCAATGAACAAAATGATATATTATGAAAAACTATAAAATACAATACACACATTTGACATGTTTATATGAGGACCCTCTTGGTGGTTCTAGAAATATTTTATATACAGTTGTGTTTTCTATTTCACGTGTTGTACTAAGATTATTATTTTTTTTAAATCTCACATACCCCTGCAGTACCCCAACGTACCCCTAGGGGTCCGCGTACCCCCATTTGAGAATCACTGCAGGAGTCGACAAATAGTGACACAGGTAATGAAACACAGAAGACAATGTGTGTTTTACTGACGGATTAAAAAGTGGACCACCAGTGTGTGTGTGTGTGTGTGTGTGTGTGTGTGTGTGTGTGTGTGTGTGTGTGTGTGTGTGTGTGTGTGGCCTAGCATTACTATACTTGTGGGGACCTAAATCTGTTTACACAGTCACGTGTGGGGACTGGCTTCCCTTATGGGGACAAATTGGAGGTCCCCATAAGGGGAATCATTAATCTTAGGGTGAAGACTTGGTTAGGGTTAGGGTTAGGCATGTGTTGGTTATGGTTAAGGTTAGGATAAGTCTCCAGGAAATGCATGTAAGTCAATGTAATGTCCCCTGAAGTGATGTATACATGGTATGTGTGTGTGTGTGTGTGCCATGTGACCCGTGTCTTAGCTTAAGAGCTTGGGTCGCGAACTTAACTGGATGTTCACACACATACTGACAGATGCACACACACACACACACGGCAGGTTGTCTTGGCAGCGCTGGTGAAGATGTGCACGCTTTCAGGCACACGGGAGGAAATGGAGAAGGAAATTGGGAGCGTGAAGATGTAAGAGGATGATGAAGGTGTGACCTCTGACGCAGAGGTGTTTCCCTTTAGGTTCATATAGTTATTTTAAATGTTTCCCTAATGCTTCATTTCCCTTAGATAGTAATTAACATCATCACTTTAAAAAACAATGCTAATTATTCTTTCTTTCCAGATCTTCAAAAGTTTCTTCTTAGTTTTTTTTATTTGCGTTTTAGAATGAAATTCAAAATATATTTTAAAAATTGAATAAAAATATTCAATAGAAAATAAGAAATTCAAGTAAATGTGCCATGGAGATTCAATTAAGATCTTTCTAGAAATATGCCAAGTGAAGTAAGACTTGTAAAAAGATCAAATCAAATAAACATTTTTAAATAAAGAAGTTTTAGTAAAATGGTCCAATAAAATGAAAAAAACAAGTCAAAACTAATCCAGAGAAAAAAAAATCTATCAACAATCACAATAATCTTAAACTGTAGCAGGCCCGTTCCAGAACAAAATGACATCCGGGTGCCTCTGAGATTAGAGAGGGTGCAGTGGTAAAGTGCTATTTTGGGAGTGGGGAGTGGACCTAACCCTCTAGGGGGGTCCTCACCTCCAGGAGGGTCTTCACCTCCTCTAGGGGGGGTCTGGGGGCATGCTCCCCTGGGAAGATCTTTTTTTTAAATATTGAAGTTTAAAGCATCAATCTGGTGCACTTTGAGAGCAACGTTAAGACATCTATGGATCTATGTGCTCTTTGCTTGATGCCTTCCCAGTCCCTGATCACGTAGCCTATAAGAGCATGGCACCAGTTGTTGTAGCAAGTTGTGGTGAAGGCCTCTGACTTACTTGAACCGAAATGTCTACATGCAGAAGATGGCATCTTTTTCACATGAATATTCCAGCCAATCTCTGTTTTGAAACCATGAGCTTCAAAATGTACAGGCGAGTTGGGTACTTTTTTAAATATACCTGGGCAGGCTCTGTTTTGCCGAGGTTCCTCTTGCACTTGTTGGGGTATTTGGGGCGACGAAGACGGCTGCTCCGCCTCCGTGGGGTGAGGCGGAAAGCCGGCGAGTCGGGCGGGAGGGACGTTTGTGTCCACGATAGTGGCGGCGGGGAACGTAATGTCCCCATGATCTGAACTGGTATCACCTGCAGCAGATGCAGTGTTGCTGCTGGCGATAAGAGCTGGTTGTTTTCACCATTTTCTGATGTCCATCACTGACTGCTGTGTCAGCACCTTGCAGGTGACGAACGCGCGGCGGCACAGGTCACGCGCACCTGACATAATAACGTTACTTACCGTTTAAATTGACCAAATAAATGCAGCACACAATGTTATTTAACCACAATTACAATTTATTTTATTTCAACTAAATTCTTCTTCTTATTATTATATATGTAATATTTTTCACTTCTTTTTTTTTTTCACCTTTCATTTTTCAACTGAGGGTGCATAACGACTCAACTTGAGGGTGCATAACGACTCAAACTGAGGGTGCATAAACGACTCAACTGAGGGTGCATAACGACTCAACTGAGGGTGCAAGGTACCCTTATGCACCCCCGTAGAAACCGGGCCTGAACGGTAGCCTCAATAAACCTCGTGTAATGTCCACCCTCCTCTCATGTTGTTCCATCTGTAGGAACAGGGCTGGATATGAGCTGAAGGCGTCTGACTGGAGCCATAATTGATGTGTTTTGTCAAAACAAACCAAAACCTTTGATTAATAATCATGACGGTCTGCAGCGAGCAGCACATGCCAGAGACAGCGTCACATGAATATCTGGAGTCTGAGTCACGCTGCAGGAGAACAGCACCAGGATCATACACCGTTTACATTTAGAGCTCTCAGACCAGCACACTCAGCATGTTGTCGGGAAAAAAGGGAATTTTAGGACGCGAGATGACGAGGAAAGATTACATAAAACAATACAAAGTCAGTGCGTGCTTTGTATCTGTAGGTGTGATTTAATGCAGCGCTTAATCTTATTCCAGGATGACAGCAAACCCTCCACCCACCGCACAAACCTCCCCTCTATTTATAGCCTGCGTGTAAATGCAGAAGGACTCCAAAAATAAAAAAGAGTGAACTTTTACCCCAAACAACAATAAGAGCATCTCCTGCAGTCCTCAGCTGCTCCCTCTCGAAACTATTATTCTTCCAACAACTTCAGAGAGAGAGCGGCAAAGTGAAGTGCTGAACATTTAAAGTGTAATAGGCGACATGTGCAGTGCCCTTTATTTGGCCAGGACAATGCATATCTCTGTGGGGAGTTGAAACCACAGTATAGAGACAAAGCTAAACTTTATATCTGAGTCATGTTAGCTTGTTGTTAGCCTCTCAGGCTCCTTCATACAGAAAGGAGGTGGACGGCCTCATCTGACTTACCAATGTGTTGGTCTTTTTTAAACCTAAATGGAAGTTTAAATCAGTTTAAAAAGAATAAAGATGTTCCTACTGAATATTGCTAGCTGAGTTATGCTCGTATGCTAGTTATGAAGCTACAAAAAGACAAGTAATATCAAGAAATGTTTGGATAAATATGCTAACTTATGTATGCTTAGTGTTTTTGATATCATTCCTCAAATACTGCGAAAATTACAATACAGCTTATTGGCAAAATATGTAAGCTACCAACAGCAGATGGCCTAAGTTTAGCCTAGCGCTAAGACTAGAAATGGGGAAACAGCAGGCTAAAAAGTATTTTTCTATTATAAATAGTATATATGTTTTGCTTGAGAATGTACATTATGTTTCATAACATTGTTACGATCCAATCCAACACCACCAGGGTTTACACGACATATAAGAACAACATTATCATTATACCCGAGTCATGTTAGCTTGTTGTTAGCATGGTCATATGTATGTAGCCACATTGTGTGGAGAAGCAGCGAGCAAAAAGTGTTTTCTACTAACAAGTATGTAGGAAAGCATCTAAACACGGTTAAGTTATGTTCATATAATTCCTAAATAATAGTATTAAAACTACAATACAAGAACAATGCTAACCTGAGTAATGCTAGATGGTTGTTAGCCTCAGTTTGTTAGCATGATATCGTGTTTGTTGCCATAAAGTGGATATTTACAGGGTAAGCATTTTATCCAGTATTAATGAGCCAAGAAGAAATACTAAAATGTAGTTCCCTACTTGGAAAATGCACATGAACACCACCTAAAGTCAGGACACACTGAAAAGTAGGCTATAGTATGAAAAATAAGCTAATTTAATAGCATTAGCCTAACCCCTAAAACCCCCTAACCTGTTATTTCAAACGCTGTCTGTAGAGACTAGTGTTTCCGGTGGGACAAATCAGCGTTTATAGACTTTCTGACCATGAACACTTAATTACCCCTCAGCAGAATAAGGGGCTTTTCTTGAGTGCTTCCAAGTTATAAAAAAGTGGGAGAAATTGCATAATTAGTCACGTTTGATTGAAATGAAGCATAGAGGGGCCTACTATTTCAACAAAGTTCAAGGGTTTGACGAACAAACAGAGGCTAATTGAAAGTCCTTCTCAAAGTGTCGCATGGTGTGGTGGGTAACTTGACTCTATGTGGTTTGGGAAGGGATGCCCTCTATACGCAGGGAATGAGTCACTTGGAGAAACAGACACCACATGCTCAGCATACGTGGATGATATCGCATTTGGGATCTTTATGGGAGACTAATTCTCTTAATGCAAGCAAAGACACTCAAGCAAAAAGAAACTCACTCCTTCTCAGATGTAGGAGTAACACTGCAGATCAGGATGCCATGACCTCTGACTTCTAAGAACAAAGGCAATGAAATACACTTAGAAATGTGTTATGTAGTTATGTTGCACTATACTTCTGCTGCTGTAATAATGTATACTTCCCCGTTGCGGGACACATTTCTGATTCTGATATCGTAGGAAAAAAGCCGATCCATTGGTTCACTGTAGACAGGAAGTGCTAACCGCTAATTCGTGCAATGGGGCCAATGATAGGCTGGAACAACGACCGTCACAGATATTGGATGAGCGTCTACGGGGGTCTTTAACCAGTTTCCTGAAGTCGAATCCTTAATGACTAAGCGCACTTGAAGAGCGCTAAAACCGAAGCTTCGTTCACAAATCCTCAGATGTTCCCGTTTCCACGAGTCGGTAAGTCTTTCTTCCTACTTGTGTGTGCTCATGAGGAAGATATGTTCTATTGTATTTCTTATAGTGTTTAAACAAGACCTTCGTAGGTGTTTCCATGAATCAGAAACGTATTCTTCGGAGTATTCGGACAGAACATGAATGCACCACAAATTAGCAGTGAAACATCCATCAAATATCGCAATATCGACACGGCAATTATGTCGATAAATATCATCAGTAATGTGGATATTCTGACTCGGCGGGTAAAGGTAAATGATGGAACAGCTTAAACCGTCTAGTGAATCCAGAAAACTAGGTTTAATGCAGTCTCTAAAACCAGGAGAAAACAATACTATCTTCCACGATATCTTCTCTAATATCCCGATATATTCCCCAGCCCTATATCTGCCCTCTAATTCAGATCCACTCCAACATGTTATGAGTCCTTCCAGTGGCGGCCGGACCATAGGGGCGCTAGGGGCGCCGCCCCACCTCTTCCCACATACAAACACAAATATTAAAAAAAATATTAATTTAATGTGAAAATATATAGTTTTTTTAAATATTATATATTTTTAAATATATATATATATTTTTTTTTTTATGAACAAGGTAAATATCATACAATTGGTATCAGTAAAATGTTTAATCTACAATAAAATGTCGTTTAAAATTGTGTTACGATGTCTAAAGTTACTGATACATGTTTCCTGCCTGGCCCGTGGCATCAGTTTATCATTACCGGGCCAAACAGCAGCAACCAGCACGTTGCAAAGTCTCAATAGCAAACTGTGCCGCCGAAACATAATTTCAGCCAATCAGCGCCGCCAAATATTTTGGTCACGAGGGCGCTCACGTTGGCGCCCACGTTGCTTACGTGCGTTGACGTGAGTTGTTTTTTAGACTCGTGAGTGACCAAGGTGACGCAGTATTTGGATGAGAATGGTGTGCAGGTGGAGTCGCCGGACCTCGGTCCGCACCCAATTCCGTGCAAGAGCTAATCTCCAATCCTTTCCAAAGGAGAAGTTTGGGAGAGATAAACTGATACTTAAAGACCTTGGACCGGACCAACCCGATTTGTATTATATCACAGCAAGCTCGTGAAAAAAGACAAACGTATCAACGAGGCTTCTCACGTAGCTGGTACACCAGCAAGGCATGGCTAGCTGGATGCTAACAGGTACATGCTGTCTTTAGTTTCCTATGCTTGCTCTTCAAACAGCCCGGGGACAGATACGATCTGTTCAGAAACTAGACAGAAGTGAAACAAGTACAAACCACAGACTGCCTGTGTCATGGAGAATACAGTCGCTGGTTTATTTATGTCTGTAGGCCGTTGCTGTGAGTGTGGACGGTCGGAGCATATAACGTTAGCTTAGCCAAGCTACATTCAGAAAACACGCATTCTAAAAGGTGTTTCTCTGCCGTCTGTCTGCAGACTCAAAGCATTAATTCATGGTTCTTACTAACCGGTATCAGTGTGTTGTTACTTCATCATTTAGAAACGTGTATTACAATTAAATCACGGTCAGATATGTTCATCTTGTGAAAGCTTCAGCGCAAGTTCAATAAGGAAGACCTAACAATGAGTCACTTACACGTCACTCTATTGCTCCCTTCCCCCTCATTGAATACGAGGGCGTCGCCCCTCAGCAGCCAATTGCTGCACAGGCTACATTCCTTAAATACCTGCTCTTCCTGTCAGTTGTCATTTCAGGTGACCACACGCAACCCGCCTCCACCCCTCTCGCCTCCCGTCTCCTCCAGGACAAAGCTACCTCCTTCAGACCGGTCCCACCTACCTATCACCACCACCAGTGTCTAGACCCCGGGGATTTCATCGGAGCGGTTCTTTCCTTCCTGAATGATTATCCTGCAAACCGGGGCCTAATCGCCAAACACCATTCTCCTGTTGTGTTATCATTTCATTCATACCACGTGTAACAATAAATATGTATTCCTTACATCACGTCTCTCCGGTTTGAAGTTGTAGTTGTCGCCCCCTTGCCAGCGATTCTCTCTCTAGTTTAGCATACTCAGCCCGACTCAGCCTGGTTGTGGAAATTCGCTTTAAGCTCGGCACGCTTAACGCGAGCTCCGCGCTGCAGTGGAAACGCGCCATTACACCAGAAGTCCTAATTTAAGGGGTAATTTCTCCCAAACAAAATGTTTTACTCACTACATCAACAGCCCCACCAAAGATATTTCCCACCAGCCGCCACTGAGTCCTTCCTCGTCCAACGCTACACACTTCCACCACATCTCAGAACAATTCGGCCAGTAGTTTAACGGTAATCCTGCTGGGAAAAAGAAGCTGTCCGCAAACGTGAACTTCTAAAATGACCAATATACTTAAAATCTACAATATATCTGCCATGTACTTTAAATTCACACACACGTTGGGCTAGTAGACAAACAAACAAATCAACAGACCAATACAAAACAACAACACAGGACCCCAAAATGGCTTAATCCGTATAAAAAAGTACCAACGATTCGGTTAAACGTTGATATACATCAAACACTGGGAACCACTATAAGAAGATTCATTTCAACTAAAGCTACAGCATAATACAGAATAAAGTTATTGTAAAGAACTACCAACATTTAACTGATTACTGTCACATTACCATATATTCTTTACCTGCCTGGAATGACCCACATATCAAATCAAACTCTATTTATACTCGATTAACTTCATTGTAGGTAAAACCACTGGGAACCATTGGAGAGATGAACACTATAGTCCGATGGAACAGAAGATTAATGACCAACGTTTTTGTAAAGATTTTAACAGGTTATTCATAAAGCAATGTTACACGTCTTTCCACCCAAGTTAAACAAATTATTAAATAATCCTACATTCCTGCTGCAAACCCGAACACACATACCCTCACAAAACGACTCGTAAACATGCCCTCATGACCAGCATCTTTACGCACAGGGGGGCAATGCCTTAGTGTCCACGTGCCCCACATTGCTACATCCAGCCCTGATGGGGAAAAATGCCAACTGGGTAAGGAGAAACATATCCCTGAACAGAGAAGTCAAAAGTGCCTTAACATCTCTAAAACAAACTTGCTAAACTATAACACCACCTTTTACCGGACTCCTATTCGGTATCTCTACCAAGAGTTGCTGTAGACAAGTATATTCCCTCACAACAAGTTTACCGAGTGTTTCCCCCCGCCGGGTTAGATCTACCGGTCCGCGGCCTCCGCACTTAGCCCGTAAACGGAGCTCCTTCCCGGGTAAGAAACAGAGTCACCCGCTGATGAAACACTGGCAGTGACCACGAGAGACTTCTGGATCTGCTGTGAGGAGCAGATGATCCGCAAGAGGACACTTGAGAGGAGGATTATCCCTTCTGTTTGTTTCCTGTTGTTTATGGCGTGTCAGACCCCGCACGCCCCGCATCACACACACACACACACACACACACACACACACACACACACACACACACACACACACACACAACACACACACACCACACACACCACACACACTTAGACACAACACACTTAGACACACACACTAAATTGAGGCTTACCTCCTTCAGCTCCGCATGTCTTCCTCCGTGTCTCCGTCCAGCGGTGCTTCAGTTAACTGTCAGAAAGCACCTGAACACAACACACACACACACACACACACACACACACACACACACACACACACACACACACACACACACACACACACCACACACACACACACCACACACACACACACACCACACACACACCACAGGATATAAGAATAGTGAGACATTTTCTCTCTTAAATGATAAGAAACAAGTTTTCCAAGTTTATGTCTAATATATGTATTTGTATTCATGTTGTCAACAGGTCTCCCAAAGTGCTTTATATTGAGGAAAGGTTTCAGCACTGCCTCTCAGCTGGAAAATACTGAAAGTGCACTTAATTCAACTCAACATATCCCTGTTTATTAAATATCATTTTGCACATAACAATTATTTTCTTTAAATAATTTGACGATGTTGATTTTTTGGTTTAAAATACGTCATAAAATAGTCAAATAAACATTGTATACTCCAGGGTGACGTTTTGAACTGCAAATATTCACATTCACACTGAATTATTTTATATAAAAATGACTTTAATAATTAACACTTTGTCTAAAATGTGACGATCGATTACAGCCGATGCCTTCAGCAGTCTGTGTTGGCCCGACCAACAGTCCATCCACAACTTAATGAACTCAGTAATGGTATAATATTTAGAAAACCCCCAAATATTCACTTTAATATATACATTAATAATAGTTGAAGCTGTAGCCATTTTATGCTTAGGACATTTTGTCTATAAATTATGAATAATTGTAGAAAAAACATAAAATATGAACAAATCCTCTGATTTTTTGCTTTAAAACTAACTTTATAATAATATTCATTTAAAATGTGTCTTTCAGCTCCGGTGCCTGTTTGCTGTCTCCAGAGACTCACAGCCTTTCCTTTGAAAGCAGCTGCTGGAAGTGACGCTGCTGACGCCGAACTCAAACAGTTGTGAGTCGTAAAACTAACAGATCAAGCCGAGAGACACGGAAACGCTGAGCGGAGATAAAGGAGAACAGTTCAGCGTTAAAGGCCTCTCAGTGGAGCCATTAACACACAGTCATTATGGCAGCTTAAAGGCTGGGATGTACCACTTGTAGTTTACTGTACACATACAGTTAAATAACCTTTGATAGAACAAGACCTCCTTAATGCCAAAACTATTTAAACAATGGATTAATGAACCAGTAATGATTATTCTCCCTCATCTAAAACCTAGCAGTAAGTGAAATCACGTCTTTTTTAATACAGCCTAAAATCACAAATAACAAACGGTTTAAAATATTAATAATCTGTGACGGCAAACAATCCTCGCTTTAGATTAAAATCCATAATCCCTCATCTCCTTTGTTCACACGATGAGGGCTTTATTGCTCAATTAAAGTGTGAAACGCATTTAACAGAAATGTTGGTGAACTTGAAAATTAACTCTTTTCATTTTGACCGTTAAAACTGAAAGTCGAAGACATTTTCTTAAACGTAGACACGAATCAAGCTTGGTCGAAATATTTAAATTGAATTTGGCTTTTTGCATATTTATATGTCGGCCGATTAGTAATAAATACATCGTAAAAAAATTACAGTACAACGTCCGTCCACCAGAGAGCGCTGACGAGTTACAATTTAAACAGTAAAATGTACCTTCAAATAAAGAAATGCCAGTTTATATTTAAGGTATTTATCCAAAAGCATTCTAAAAGGAAAGAAACACTTAACGGATATATCTTTAATTTTAATATACGTGTCAAAGACTCGCCGGTGAACATAGCATTAGCAGCTAAAGAGACGGATATTTCCCGCAGGAGTTGGTGGAGACCAAAACAGAGCAGATACAGAATGTTGGATTAAAACGGTCAGGAAAAGAAATCAAAACGAGTCTAGTCTGGGTTAAGGTCCAAATACTGCGCACAGTTTGTCCCCGCTGACACCAAGAGGTCAAAAAGGAAAAATAAAATTCCTCAGAAACTTAAATCTCCGACTTCAACTCTATTCTGTTTCTGTCTGGTAACCATGTGTTCCGAAGACACCAACGCATCGTCCGTTCAACTAACGTTAAACTCACCCGTGCTTTTCGTTCTGTCTTCACCTGGAAGTTTCCCCAGCAGCTCCAGCTGTGGGTTTGGATCAGTCAATCCTTTGTATCAAACAAAAAGGATTTTTAAAAAAGAAAGAAAGTTAAAAAGAGAAGAAAGAAAGAAGTGATATTAAGCCAGACCAGCTGGCTTAGAGAAGAGGGGGGACCCAGGAACTGGGCTGCGTTTGGATCTGATCTCAGTCAGCAATGAGCAGGAGGTTTACAATCTCCAGACCCTCGCACACCACACCCCGCCCACACACACACACACACAACACACACACACACACACACACACACACACACACACACACACACACCACACACACACACACACACACACAACACACACACACACACACACACACACACACACACACACACACACACACACACACCACACACCACACACACATACACACATACACACAATACACACACACAACACACACACAATCTCCGCTCACAATCGTAAACTCATACCCGATGACCTCCTGTGTCCGAGCAGTGAAGTCCGCTCACCTGTCGTTGTCGCTCGCAGTATATTTAGCTCTGAGGTGTCAATGATGCTGCCTGTGTGTGTGTGTGTGTGTGTGTGTGTGTGTGGTGTGTGTGTGTGTGTGTTGTGTGTGTGTGTGTGTGTGTGTGTGTGTGTGTGTGTGTGTGTGTGTGTGTGTGTGTGTGTGTGTGTGTGTGTGTGTGTGTGTGTGGGAGAGAAAAATGTGTTGCTGACACTCAGGGCCTCCATGGATTACTGCACCAAAGACCGTTGGCTCTACACATTACATTCAGAGAGAGAGATCAGACCAGCATGTCGTTCAGAAATCAGGTCGTTCAGCGCAGAGAGCATCTGAAGCAGAGATGGCAAAAGTACACACATCCTTTAGTCAAGTAGAAGTACAGATACTCGTGTTTAAAAATACTCTGGTGAAAGTAGAAGTACTGACTAAACTTCTTTACTCAAGTAAAACTAAAGAAGTTTGGGCTTTGAAATGTACTTAGTACTTAGTACCTAATAGGCACGCAATGACTCTGAATAACAATGATCACGCACCAAACACACATTCAGACTAAAGGAACCAGCTGTTTGGGAAATGAGAGAAGTAGAAAGTACAGGTATTTGGGTTCAACATGTAAGAAGTAGAAAGTACAGGTATTTGAGTTCAACATGTAAGAAGTAGAAAGTACAGGTATTTGAGTTCAACATGTAAGAAGTAGAAAGTACAGGTATTTGAGTTCAACATGTAAGAAGTAGAAAGTACAGGTATTTGAGTTCAACATGTAAGAAGTAGAAAGTACAGGTATTTGTGTTCAACATGTAAGAAGTAGAAAGTACAGGTATTTGAGTTCAACATGTGAGAAGTAGAAAGTACAGGTATTTGAGTTCAACATGTAAGAAGTAGAAAGTACAGGTATTTGAGTTCAACATGTAAGAAGTAGAAAGTACAGGTATTTGAGTTCAACATGTAAGAAGTAGAAAGTACAGGTATTTGAGTTCAACATGTAAGAAGTAGAAAGTACAGGTATTTGTGTTCAACATGTAAGAAGTAGAAAGTACAGGTATTTGGGTTCAAAGTGTAAGAAGTAGAAAGTACAGGTATTTGGGTTCAACATGTAAGAAGTAGAAAGTACAGGTATTTGAGTTCAACATGTGAGAAGTAGAAAGTACAGGTATTTGAGTTCAACATGTAAGAAGTAGAAAGTACAGGTATTTGAGTTCAACATGTAAGAAGTAGAAAGTACAGGTATTTGAGTTCAACATGTAAGAAGTAGAAAGTACAGGTATTTGTGTTCAACATGTGAGAAGTAGAAAGTACAGGTATTTGAGTTCAACATGTAAGAAGTAGAAAGTACAGGTATTTGAGTTCAACATGTAAGAAGTAGAAAGTACAGGTATTTGAGTTCAACATGTAAGAAGTAGAAAGTACAGGTATTTGAGTTCAACATGTAAGAAGTAGAAAGTACAGGTATTTGAGTTCAACATGTAAGAAGTAGAAAGTACAGGTATTTGTGTTCAACATGTAAGAAGTAGAAAGTACAGGTATTTGAGTTCAACATGTGAGAAGTAGAAAGTACAGGTATTTGAGTTCAACATGTAAGAAGTAGAAAGTACAGGTATTTGAGTTCAACATGTAAGAAGTAGAAAGTACAGGTATTTGAGTTCAACATGTAAGAAGTAGAAAGTACAGGTATTTGAGTTCAACATGTAAGAAGTAGAAAGTACAGGTATTTGTGTTCAACATGTAAGAAGTAGAAAGTACAGGTATTTGGGTTCAAAGTGTAAGAAGTAGAAAGTACAGGTATTTGGGTTCAACATGTAAGAAGTAGAAAGTACAGGTATTTGAGTTCAACATGTGAGAAGTAGAAAGTACAGGTATTTGAGTTCAACATGTAAGAAGTAGAAAGTACAGGTATTTGAGTTCAACATGTAAGAAGTAGAAAGTACAGGTATTTGAGTTCAACATGTAAGAAGTAGAAAGTACAGGTATTTGTGTTCAACATGTGAGAAGTAGAAAGTACAGGTATTTGAGTTCAACATGTAAGAAGTAGAAAGTACAGGTATTTGAGTTCAACATGTAAGAAGTAGAAAGTACAGGTATTTGTGTTCAACATGTAAGAAGTAGAAAGTACAGGTATTTGAGTTCAACATGTAAGAAGTAGAAAGTACAGGTATTTGGGTTCAACATGTAAGAAGTAGAAAGTACAGGTATTTGAGTTCAACATGTAAGAAGTAGAAAGTACAGGTATTTGTGTTCAACATGTAAGAAGTAGAAAGTACAGGTATTTGGGTTCAACATGTAAGAAGTAGAAAGTACAGGTATTTGAGTTCAACATGTAAGAAGTAGAAAGTACAGGTATTTGTGTTCAACATGTAAGAAGTAGAAAGTACAGGTATTTGGGTTCAACATGTAAGGAGTAGAAAGTACAGGTATTTGAGTTCAACATGTAAGAAGTAGAAAGTACAGGTATTTGAGTTCAACATGTAAGAAGTAGAAAGTACAGGTATTTGGGTTCAACATGTAAGAAGTAGAAAGTACAGGTATTTGTGTTCAACATGTAAGAAGTAGAAAGTACAGGTATTTGGGTTCAACATGTAAGAAGTAGAAAGTACAGGTATTTGAGTTCAACATGTAAGAAGTAGAAAGTACAGGTATTTGAGTTCAACATGTAAGAAGTAGAAAGTACAGGTATTTGGGTTCAACATGTAAGAAGTAGAAAGTACAGGTATTTGAGTTCAACATGTAAGAAGTAGAAAGTAAAAAGTCGTCAGAAAAATAAGTAGTGGTGTAAAGTACTGATACCAGAAATATGTACTTAAGTACAGTAACAAAGTATTTATACTCCACTACTTCCCACCTCTGTTCTGGACTAATTTTACTGGGGGGGCCATGCTTGGACCCTCGCATCCTCCACCTCCAACTCTTACCTTCTGGTAGACAATGATTCAGGGTCCCTGAAAGCAAACACTCATTCCTGCCAGAATCCACTCAGCTTTTCAACAATCAAATGTCATTTAAATGTTGGGGTTTGTGCAACAGGGCGTCAGTGTCAGTATGTTGTCTGTGTATGTGTGTGTGCAAACTGTGTACATGTATACACAGCCCAGTCTCACGTCATGTCGTGTTATAGTCACTTGTGTATGTCTTTTATACATGGATATGTGTCCCCGGTGTTCCAGGGAACTCACCAAGTGTCAGAAAACACAACCCTCTATTTTCCTCTATACCCAAATCTCTAAAAAAGGGGCTGCAACGGATCTGATCCAGACTGATCCAGATTTGAACTTTACTGTCAGTAAAGTGGGTCAACTCTCCACCTATCAGGGGAATGAGAGGTTGGGCCACGGCCGGCCATTGCCGCTCGAAAGCGCTGGAGACGCTGTAGTACATATGCCAGGCCTGTAAGTGGCGCTGTAGTCTGCCACAACAGCAGCGAAGAAGACTTCCCTTGCATGGTTGCCATGGTTGCCCATCTGTTTATTCTCCGCTGTGGCTCTTTTTCTCCCTCCCCGAGGCGAGCGTTTGCTCCTGCTTTAAAACAAATGAATAATGACTCTATATAATCACATGTAAGGGATAATGTGCAGCGACGCAGTCATTATGGGGAAGAGAACACCGACAGGCTGATCAGGAGCCCGACGCGAGGCGGAGGGATCTAGATCGGCATGAAGGTGTTCCCCATCATGACCAGGTTGCTGCACATCCCGCTTATCACACGGCCACATTCTCAACAAAGTAACGACATGACTCCCAATATTAATTGAAATGCTTTTATGGATTTAGAAAATGATTATATTGATTTAAAAAATAGTTGTATGTATTGATTTAAATTGACATGCATCCGCTAAGAAAATACTCCGTTGTTACCGTTTGAACTACGTAGCAACGGCAGGAACTGCTTCCATAGTGTTTTTGAGGAGCTTTTTGATTACAGATTTGAAAACATCGTTGCTTGCTTTAAAAGTAGCACAATTCATTATGTGAACCTTGGGAAGTATCTAGATATCCTGCCCTGATGCCAAAGGAACTGCACACTGGATATGTGTCGCCGTCTGATGTCTATCTCTGGACCGCTGCGTAAAAAGGAGGGTTTCTGCACCGTGACTTCTCTTCTTACTTCTATAAGAATAAAACACGGAGGACGGAGATCTCTTTTTCTCCCCCTCTTCTGACAGCCCAGCAGCTGATCTCAGAGCTCCCCTCTCCTGCAGGGGGCGTGGTCAGCTACAAGGGGCGTGGTCAGCTGCCGGGGGGCGTGGTCAGCTACAGGGGGCGTGGTCAGCTTCTCCCCGCTGCAGCCTAGCAGCTGATCTCAGAGCTCCCCTCTCCTGCAGGGGGGCGTGGTCAGCTGCCGGGGGGCGTGGTCAGCTGCAGGGGGGCGTGGTCAGCTGCAGCTCACAGAATCAGCCCCTGCAAAAACAGCGCTGGAAAGAGCAAATGGAGCGAAATGAGGCGTGGCTAAAACGCAGGGTCTGTTTGGTATTTTGAAAAAAAAACTATATTTATATACTTGATATGTATGGCCCTATATATGTTTCAAATATAGCATGACAGGTGTCGTTTAATCTGTTGATTCGTGTTCACCAACACGATTTCCCCCTTTTCTTCGTCCCACACAGAACGATTTTAAAAGCAATGTATTTCTATTGGTAGTGTGTTTCGTGCCTGCACCACGTCTCTTTGTCCGGTCGGGTCTTGGAGGACCAGAAGCTGTCTGGTTCATAAAAACATTTTCTAACTCAACATCTTACCCTAACCCTTTCCCTTTTATTTTAAATTGTATAATGTCTGAGTTTCTTTGCCGTCCGTGAGGAAAAGAAATGGCAGAGCTTCTCAAACTCTTTTCAGTCATGTTCCGCCTTTGAAACTTTTTCTCAGCCGAGCACCCCCTGACCGACCCCGAAAAGGTTTGATGGAAAAAGCCCGTCCAAATGATTCCAATATGGTGCTGTTCCCTCAGTGCGTGATGGATTAACTCATTCACGCTTTACAACAAACTAAGGATTGTTTCATTTGATGCATGAAAAAAGAAAAACAATTTAAACTGATTTTTCAAAGGACTTTTATCCTTTGAAAAATAATCTCTGTTTAACAACCCAATGAACAAAATGATATATTATGCAAAACTATAAAATACAATACACCAATTTGACATGTTTATATGAGGTTCTAGGAATATTTTATATCAAATTGTGTTTTCTATTTAACTTATTTTACTAAGATTATTTTTGTAATCATGCATGATATTTTTTTAATTAACTTTTTTTAAAATCTCCCTGCAGTACCCCGACGTACCCCTAGGGGTCTGCGTACCCCCATTTGAGAATCAATGGCTCCGAGCCTCAGAATACTGAAATCTGTATATTTTTAAATCTGTTTTTCCTTCTAATTTGTCATTATTTAAATCGATCTGTGTGACACGAATCAATAGATTACATTCGTGACTATAACACGAAATGCCGTGAGACTGGGTATACAGCATAGGGAGGATGTGGCGCTAGTGTGTTGGTGTTCGTATCGGGGGAGCACAGGTTCAAACCCCACTGCAGTCAGCATGGCGTTGACACTTCACCCCTCTCCTGTTGGGATTGCAGTTTGGGACACACATTACTATTAAAGAGCCAGGTTCAAGTACATTATTGGCTGCAACTATCAAACAACTGCATTATCATAGTTGGGGGGCCACATGGGGGTCTTAACTCAGTGTTAGTTGGACACTCCCAGAAAGAGGATTACCCTCAGCTGTCCTCTCATGTCAGCAGAGGAGAGGGCTGCTTTACTTCCATGATTTATAAATCCATCGAAAAATCGGCGAAGCAAATCGGCCGACTCGCTGAAAAACCCCAAAACAACACCCCCCCCCCCCCCCCCCCTCGATGGTTTCTGGTAAAACAAGCAGGACGGACAAAAAGGAGCTGACACACAACCCTCATGGTCATGTTTAAAAAAAGTGGTCAGTTTTATATCCAAATGTGGTGGAAATGGAAGTTAGCAAACGTCCCAGGTGGGCGGGACTTTCAGGGTTGAGTCCCCATTGGCTACTCAGTTTTTGAGTAACAGCACAGTCCTCCATTGATTGTACAGTGCAGCTGCGGTGCGGTAGCTGAGCGTGGATAGAAGACCCGCAGAAGAACCAGCATTTAAATTATTATAATACTACACGTGCTGTGCTATATGGCCTGTTTCTTTACTGTGGGAAGTGAGAAGTAAAGCTGTGCTATGAAAGTTAGCTTGTGCTAGCTTTACATCCATAACAATGCAAGCTAAGTAGCCGAAGAGCAGGGACAGTTACGGCCCGTCCACACAGTGGCGTGCGTTGAAGCTTCCAACGCGTCTGCCCATTCACTTTGAATGGGGTGACGTCACTTTTAGCCGAACTGCATTGTGGGAAGCGACGTGGAGCGTTGCTGGCTTCAAAAGTTGAGCTACGTTTGACGCCTCGGCAGAAGCGTCAGCCAATCGAATCACATGCCAGTACAAGCTCTAGCCAATCAAACCGCTGCTTGTGTGTCAGGGGCGGGAGATTCATGTGATTGGTTGTTGGTCGAGCTTCAGACACGCCCGCCGGCAAGCGTCAACGCACGCCGCTGTGTGGACGGGCCGTTAGCTACATAGCTAGCAGTGAGTGAGCGTTCAGACAGCGGCGCACACACTCAAACGGACTCGTGTGCCTGACTGACCAACAGGCTTTCATGCTTCTGTTCAGACATGCAAGGATCAGCCATGATAGCTTATTTTATTAACACGCTAATTTGATATGAAAATCAACGGAGGCTGAGTTTGTAGGAACACCTTCCGTCCATGAGCTGTGTTTTACTTCTTAACTTCATATCTTTCATTTCCTATAACATTTATCTTCCTCTCATATTAACAGTGTGGATCATTGAGACAGCGTGGCGTCCAGAGTCTTATCCCGTTGTCTCACTTTCTCTGAGGGGACAGCACGGAGGGGGGGGGGGCATGAAGAGAGACCTGCACCAGCTTCATCCACGCTGGCGTTGCTGTTATCACTCAGTGCCATTTCATTTGACCAAATGTCTTTTACATTTAATAGATTTTATTATTATCCACCTTCTTGTTTTATGTCCTTTTATTTAAATCATTCTTTGAGACTTCTTCTTCTGGTTCACATTTCAATAAATGTAATTTGTGTAATCTCTCTTTTGTCTTTATTCTACATGGAAATGTTAGAGATTCAAATCAAACCTGTTGATGATTCAGATCTCCCTCAGGCTAGGGAAAGTATGTAGAGTTTTTAAAGCTAAATGTTTATCATGTTCTCACAGGATGTAGAATGAGACAACACATTGTGTGTGAATGCTTCAGCTCTTCAGACCAACATAGTGAGATGTGAGCATGCTCCTAATTGTGTTGGTATGCAGCCGGTCTGCTCTGTTTCATAAAGCTGACACTTTGATATTGTAACATTTGTTAGATTAAAGCGTCTTTAATTGTTTGTCCTAAACATAGCAATGCTTTTGAAATGTAACATGTCTTTGAAAGATAATAGTATACAGTTTATATCGTGTTTCACCTTTAGCTTGAAAAAACATAGATGTGTTTTTTAATCTATAAAATAAATAGACACTTTATCAATCCCACATTAAGCAATGATGTAACAGCAGCGTGAGTTCAGGTGTTACATATTTAGAGCTGGAATAAAGTATAAACATCACAAGTCAATGCACTGCAGTCCATCAGATGAGTCCGATGTGTTCATGAAACTCCTCAGGAGACACCGACACTAACGCGGCCGAGTGGACTCCGGAGTTTGCTGCATGAGTTGCTCTGTGGTGTAGTGGGCTGTCACTCAAAAACTGAGTAGCCAATGGGGACACACCCCTGAAAGTCCTGCCCACCTGGGAGGTTTGTGTCAAAATCTCAAACAAAAAGTGAGGGAGCGCAAACGAGAAGAGCTGCAGCGAGAGCGAAAGTCTGATCTTTGAGAAAGAAGAAACAAAGAACAAAGACTTATAGTTTAAAGTGTTGCTTTATCTTTATGATACAAAACTAATCCCATAACAGACATATGTTTGCTTTGAAACCAAAGAAATGTGGCTGTTAAAGTTTGGGGGCTACTCACAATGCTAGTTGGTAAGCTACTGTAGATGGCGAGCTAACTGCTAACGCGCTAGCTAGCAGGTAATATGCTAACTTATGGTGAATTCATATATTATGAAGATTAGGTCAGTTATATCTTTGAAGACGTCATGAGCCCAGATGCACCAGTTGCTATGGGATAAAAAAATATTGTGTTTATTGCGTGTTTTAACCTTATTTTACATTCAGCTCTAAATCACAGACTACATGTCATTTGAAGGCAAATGTAGCTAGAAATGCTAACTCAAGCCATATGCACCATAACGTACCCTTTGTCTCTACTTTGTCTTTTCTCCCAAAGAATTCCACTACTCTTACTTTTTATTGGACTTAGTTTAATTCTAAATGTTGGGACAGTGATTTAAATTTGTATATTTCCCCACAGGGATTTGAAAGGTCCATCTTACCTTACCACAAGTGATGCCTTCAAATAGCATGAATTCATTCAATATTATTAGAGATGTCCCGATCCGATCACGTGATCGGAGCCGATCACATGATTTTCAAAAGATCGGGAGAAAAAAATCGGAGATCTAATAATTTTGTTATTATAAATATTTTTTTTATTATTATTTAATGTTACAAAACAAAAATGACCATGTTCACGTCTTGAAGTCATCCTGAGGCCGTAGCTTTGGTTTAAAATGACACAACATCGTGTATGTGTAGCTTCTGTTGGGCTTGGTTATTCCTCTCAAAGCAACAGAGTGGGCGCAGTGTCTAACAGTAGCAGCAAGCTAACGAGAGGCTACGTCCAGCTGGTGACTCGGGACTCGGGACAGAGAACACGTCAGCAGTTTGGAAGTATTATGACATTGAAAGCGAAGGCAGTGTAACAGCCAGGTGGAAAGAGCAGAGCTACGTTCAACACGACCAATCTAACACGCCACCTGAGAAACAAACACCAACAACAACAGGACGAGTACACAGCGGCCACTCGGGGAACGGCTCTGAAGCAACGACACTTTCAGAGACTTTCAAAAGGAAAGAGAAACTGCCAAGAGAGCTGAACTCATCGCGTTGGATGACCAAACAAGGGGGAATACACGTTTCTCAATTCTGCCACATCGAGGTGGAACGCTCTTCCCACAACTGTAAAGGAAAGTAAAACTGTACTTACCTTCAAAGCCTCTCTCAAAGAGCACCTTCGGGGGAGAGCATTGCAGAACTGGCCCCGGTAATGGTACAAATCTCAACCTGTCGTACAATGGACAGCTTCCCCCCCCCATCTATGTATATACTCGCATTTTAGACTCTGTTACTAACTGTATATCTGTAGACTTGGTTGGTCTTAAATGTCCGGTTAGGATGTATTAGAACGAAATCTAAAATGTAAATTGTAAATAACCATCTGTATGTAAAAAATGTCTTACATGTCTTAGATGATATGATGAATTGGAAATGGGGGACCCTGATGTAAACAAGACCAAAGTCTTTCTCTGGTCTTTTTTGCAGCCAATCTTATTTGTTACAGTGTACCGTGCACCAGGTCCTTATTCAGAATTCTTATCAGAATTCTCTGAGTTTTTATCAACTTTGGTTCTTAAAACAGATAAAGTAATTATCGTAGGTGACTTTAATATTCATGTTGACGATGATACTGTTGCATTTAACTCTATATTAGATTCTGTTGGTTTTTGTCAGAGTGTAAATAAACCAACCCACTGCTATAATCACACTCTCGACCTTGTTCTGACTTATGGTATTGAAATTGAGCAACTATTAGTCGAACCGCATAATCCTGCTTTATCCGACCATTTCTTAGTAACTTTTGAAGTGCTGTTGCTGGACTACAAAGCATTAGTCAAAGGCTCCTCCAGCAGAAACCTATCTGTTAGTGCTATAGCCAAATTTAAGGAAGAGATTCCACCAATGCTTAACTCGATAGCAGGTCTGCATGTAGGGGAGGAAACTTATACAAAATGTCCACCACCCCAAATTGATCATGCTGTTGATAGTGCTACAGATGCGCTGCGAATAAAATTAGACTCTGTTGCTCCTTTGAAAAAGAAGAAAATAAAACAACATAGATTAGCTCCATGGCATAATGCCCAAACCCGCAAAATAAAGCAAAAGTCGAGACAACTTGAAAGGATATGGCGTTCCACTAAACTTGAAGAATCTCGTTTAATTTGGCATATCACTCTCAATGAATATAAGAAAGCACTGCGTTAAAGCGAGAGCAGCCTACTACTCTTCATTAATAGATGAGAATAAGAATAATGCAAGATTTCTTTTCAGCACTGTAGCCAGGCTGACAGAGAGCCATAGCTCGATTGAGCCTTCTATTCCCATAGCACTCAGTAGTAATGATTTTATGTGCTTTTTTAACGATAAAATTGTTACTCTTAGAAACAAAATTAATGACCTCTTGCCTTTGACCAGTATAGTGTTATCAACTCCCGGAAACGTAAGTTATAATATTACACTAGATAGTAAACTAGAATGCTTCTCAGCCATAAACCTTGAACAATTAAATTCAATGATTCTCTCTTCTAAACCATCAACGTGTATATTAGACCCAATTCCAACTAAGCTGTTGAAGGAAGTTTTTCCATTAATTAGCACTTCTTTATTAAATATTATGAATATGTCTTTATTATCAGGCTATGTTCCACAATCATTCAAAGTAGCAGTGATAAAACCGCTTCTTAAAAAGCACAACCTCGATCCAGAGGTTTTAGCCAACTATAGACCTATTTCTAATCTTCCGTTCCTCTCAAAAATTCTTGAGAAAGCAGTCGCAAAACAGCTGTGTGATTACTTAAAAAACAATGATTTATTTGAAGATTTTCAGTCTGGCTTTAGAACACATCATAGCACAGAGACAGCTCTGGTCAAAGTCACAAATGACATTCTAATAGCCTCAGACAAGGGACATGTCTCTATTCTTGTTTTGCTCGATCTCAGTGCTGCATTTGATACTATCGATCATGATATCTTATTGCAAAGACTAGAGCACTTAGTTGGCATACAGGGAACTGCCTTAGGCTGGTTTAGGTCCTATTTATCTGAACGCTCTCAGTTTGTACGTGTCAATGATGAATCTTCCACGCAAACCAAAGTTAGCCACGGAGTGCCACAGGGCTCAGTGCTCGGACCTATTTTGTTCACATTATATATGCTTCCGTTAGGCAATATTATAAGGAATCATTCTGTAAATTTTCATTGTTATGCGGATGATACTCAACTATATTTATCAATCAAGCCTGATGAAATTAATCATCTAAATAAAATTCAAGACTGCCTCAAGGACTTAAAAACGTGGATGACCTTAAACTTTTTGATGTTAAACACGACCAAAACTGAAGTTATTGTACTTGGCCCGAAGAATCTACGAAACAAATTATCTAAAGATATACTAACTATGGATGGCATTAATTTGGCCTCCAGTGAGACTGTAATGAATCTTGGTGTTATATTTGATCAGGATTTATCCTTTAACGCCCACATAAAATCAATTTCAAGGACCGCCTACTTCCATCTACGTAACATTGCAAAAATCAGGCATATCTTGCCTCAAAAACGATGCAGAGAAACTAGTCCATGCATTTGTTACTTCAAGGCTGGATTATTGTAACTCTTTATTATCAGGGTGTACCAAGAAGTCAGTCAAGTCGCTTCAGCTAATTCAAAATGCTGCAGCTCGTGTCCTAACCAGAGTTAGGAAAAGGGACCACATTACTCCTGTTCTGGCTGCCTTACACTGGCTCCCTATAGAACACAGGATAGAATTTAAAATTCTTCTTCTCGCCTACAAAGCCCTTAATGGGCAGGCGCCATCTTACCTTAAAGAACTCATTATACCCTATTGTCCTACTAGGGCATTGCGTTCCAAGAATGCAGGGTTGTTGGTTGTTCCTAGAGTCTCTAAAAGTACAATGGGAGCCAGAGCCTTTTCTTATCAAGCTCCACATTTGTGGAATCAGCTTCCAGTTTGTGTTCGGGCGGCAGACACCCTATCCGTTTTTAAGAGTGCGCTTAAGACCTTCCTTTTTGATAAAGCTTATAGTTAGGGCTGATTAGATTCAGCCCCTAGTTTTGCTGATATAGGCTTAGTTTGTCGGGGGACATCTTACTTCTTCCTTCTCTCTGTCTATACCTGTGTACTCCCATGTTCCGATTAACCCAGCTTCCCCAAATTTCTTTCTTTTTGGTGTCTATATACGCTGGGATCCGGAGTCATGGATGATCCTGCGGTCCTGTGTCCGGCATCACGAGCCCTGGATCTTGAGTCGTGGCTGTGGTCCTGGATCATAGGTCCTGGATGGATATCCTCGTGGATCCATCTTCCTATTACACACACATGCATTTCCAAACACTTGGACTACCTATGTTGCAAATGTATTATCTTTTCAATTTACACACGGCATCTATTGCACGACTGTCCGTCCTGGGAGAGGGATCCCTCCTCTGTTGCTCTCCCTGAGGTTTCTCCCATTTTTCCCTTTAAACTGTGGGTTTTCTTCGGAAGTTTTTCCTTGTACGATGTGAGGGTCTAAGGACAGAGGGTGTCTTATTGTCATACTGATATTTTGTACAAACTGTGAAGTCCACTGAGACAAATGTAACATTTGTGATATTGGGCTATATAAATAAACATTGATTGATTGATTGATTGATGGTCTGCATCCCCTCAACAATTGTATGTTTTGAGCTGTACTGTACTGTACCCAATATACAAGCTGTTAATAAACTTTTCAATCAATCAATCAATCAATCAATCAAACCAGCCGTTATCTGTTACCTTTTTTTCTCTTAATGCATTGCATAAAGATCGGATCGGGAAACATCGGTATCGGCAGATTGTCAAAATCAAATGATCGGAATCGGATCGGGAGCAAAGAAAGGTGATCGGGACATCCCTAAATATTATATTGGCACCTGGTCTCATGATGTCCAAATCAAATACATAGTCATAATGTAACGTGTGATTCTGTGTAGCTGTCGAGCTAACCGGGCTCCTCCGTGCTACAGCCTGCAGGTCACTGGGTTTCCGTGAGAGGTGCCCTGCTGACGGAAAGGAAACCGTCGGAAATGACAACTCCACGTGAAAATAAATGTCGTGCATGACTTCCCGCTTTCAGCACACAGAGGACGGAGGCGAGGGCAGCTTGGTAGCGTTTAGGGTTTGAAGGAATGTGTGAACAGTTCTGCTGCGTTAAATGTACGTGTTTTCCTTTCCCCTTACCGTGGGTTTGCATCCTCCTGGAAAATAAATACGCTGTTCATTTACTCCCTCCGCCCTTCAGAGGTCTAGACTCCTGTTCGCACACTCGAGGGAAGAGGGGAGGAAACGAGAGGTGGGGGAGACGGGGAAAGACGTTACGAACAGTGGTTTATACAGAAAATCGTTCTGCTCCGTTTAAAGTCTAAAACTAACTAACCCTCATCTGTACACACATAACTACCTTCAGCAGTTTGACACGTTCCTAATTACGAGTGAAAGATGTTCCCTCGACAAAAAGCCAATGGGATTTCTCCATCATTTTGAATTATTGCAAAAAAGAATCTCAGTGTTAAACAAACCTTTAATGTCTTCTCAGATTTCAGTTTGTCAGAACTCTCTCAGAACTTTCTAAGAATGACTTCTTCTCAGACATTTAGATTTTTCTCAGAATTTTACGTGACAGCAATGATGACTTTTCTTTATCACTGAATACTTTCTCAGAATTGATTCAGTTTCTTGACTTTCTTCTCCAAATTTAAATTTTCCATCTCAGAATTCTTAGAAGGAATAATTCTGACTTGAGAATTATTCACAATTCTTTCCAGGGTTGAAGTCTCAGCAAAATGATGCGCACACGTACAGTATGAATGTGTGTGTGTGTGTGTGTGTGTGTTAGTCTGGGTCCGGCCATGCTTGCAGTGTGTGGGCAGAGTGTCGGAGGAGATGAGGTGTTGGAGGAACATAAACACAGAGACAGAAGCAATAAGCTCCTTCTGAACAGAAACAGATGTGCAGAGAACAATCCGGAAAGTATTATTATTACTGGAAACACAAAGTATTTTCTTTCTGTGGCCGTCAGACATCTCTCAGGGACATATTCTACTTTCACTTCCAGATGTATTACCAGTTTCAGTTTCTATACAATTCAGAGATATTGTGATACATTAAACAGTGTAGACAGTACAGACGATCAATCGATAAATAACCTTAACGTCTTAAAGAATAATCTTTAGCTTATCTGATTTGTGTATTTAAAAGGTTAACGTTGACATGTTTCTACTTCTACTACTTTGAAGTTCATTTACCTCATTATATATACTTTTGACTTAAGTAACATTATGAATACAGACTTAAGACCCAGCTTGAATTGGAATAACATTTTGTGTATGAAAAGTATAAAGGTTTACTGATTGACTTTCAAACTGTGTTTTTAAGTTCTGTTAACTCAAATGACTTCAATAATTCCTCAAGCATTGTTTTACTTACTTTAATTTCAAATATTTGCAGTATCTCTTGGATGTGTCTGAGTGTCTGAGTATCTGATGTGTGTGTGTGTGTGTGTGTGTGTGTGTGTGTGTGTGTGTGTGTGTGTGTTTCTCTCGGGGAGATAGAGTTTCGGTGAAAGCCTGAGCGAGTGTAAACTAATCCTAAAGCTCGCCAGCTGCTCTGCGATCCTCGGCATCTCCTGGAAGACTTTACCCTGCTGTTATTCTACATCAACATATATCATCGTTCACTGAGGAGACACTTCTCATGGTCTTACTGTACACAGACCCTGAAGTACTTTGAAGAGTCCTTCATCTGTTTAGTTCTCCTTCCTGAAGTGTGTTCTATATGGGCATGTACTGTACGTGGTCTGCAAAGGCTAACATCCCAAAGTTCCTGAAGCGATATCACAGTGGAAAACTCGGGCTGCTATTGGCTAGCGCCCCAACACATTGTACGTGATAGGCTAAGGGGCGGGACATCTCTAAGCGGTTGACCAATCACAACAGAGCTGGCCAGCTAACCAATCAGAGCAGACTGGGCTACACATACTGATATACACCTGAACATCAGCAGGAGAGGACTCTTTAAAGTAGAGACACTACATACTGATATACACCTGAACATCAGCAGGAGAGGACTCTTTAAAGTAGAGACACTACATACTGATATACACCTGAACATCAGCAGGAGAGGACTCTTTAAAGTGGAAACACTACATACTGATATACACCTGAACATCAGCAGGAGAGGACTCTTTAAAGTAGAGACTCTACATACTGATATACACCTGAACATCAGCAGGAGAGGACTCTTTAAAGTAGAGACTCTACATACTGATATACACCTGAACATCAGCAGGAGAGGACTCTTTAAAGTAGAGACACTACATACTGATATACACCTGAACATCAGCAGGAGAGGACTCTTTAAAGTATGAGACTCTACATACTGATATACACCTGAACATCAGCAGGAGAGGACTCTTTAAAGTAGAGACACTACATACTGATATACACCTGATCATCAGCAGGAGAGGACTCTTTAAAGTAGAGACACTACATACTGATATACACCTGAACATCAGCAGGAGAGGACTCTTTAAAGTAGAGACACTACATACTGATATACACCTGAACATCAGCAGGAGAGGACTCTTTAAAGTAGAGACACTACATACTGATATACACCTGAACATCAGCAGGAGAGGACTCTTTAAAGTAGAGACACTACATACTGATATACACCTGAACATCAGCAGGAGAGGACTCTTTAAAGTAGAGACACTACATACTGATATACACCTGAACATCAGCAGGAGAGGACTCTTTAAAGTAGAGACACTACTTTCATGAATGTGTAAAATACACGTCACGTCGATCCTCTCCCGGTTCCTGTGCAGGTTGAGGTCACTCTGACAGCAGGGGTCAAGGGTCACGACCCCCATCTGGACACACACCATAAACTAGACATCTTCCTCTCACGGTGTGTGTGTGTGTGTGTGTGTGTGTGGGGTGTGTGTGTGTGTGTGTGTGTGTGTGTGTGTGTGTGTGTGCATTGTTTCTAAAGGAAGGAAACAGGAGACACTTTAATTTCAAAATGCCGTCCCATAACTTCTGCCTCCGGTAACCAGCCCCTCCCTCGATGTTACCCCGTCTGAGGGGGGGGTCGGAGGGCAAGTGTTGTCACATGGTCTGCATGCCTCGCCTAATGACTGACAGCTGGACACAGACTCTGACAACACATGGGGGGAATGTGGGAAGTACTTGAGTACAGTACTGAAAACCAATTCTTAACCTTTAATATTGTTGTATGCATGCTTCTTAGTTCACATGAAGCGCTCTTGGACGACTAGGTTTTCTGATTCTGAGTAATCTTATGACATACTCTGTGGAGACCTTTTGGGCTCTTATTGTGGCGGGTGTCAGAGTCTTTTTGGGCTCTTATTGTGGCGGGTGTCAGCGACTTTTCGGGCTCTTATTGTGTCGGGTGTCAGCGACTTTTCGGGCTCTTATTGTGGCGGGTATCAGCGACTTTTCAGGCTCTTATTGTGGCGGGTGTCAGCGACTTTTCAGGCTCTTATTGTGGCGGGTGTCAGAGACATATCGGGCTCTTATTGTGTCGGGTGTCAGCGACTTTTCGGGCTCTTATTGTGGCGGGTGTCAGAGACTTTTCGGGCTCTTATTGTGGCGGGTGTCAGCGACTTTCAGGCTCTTATTGTGGCGGGTATCAGAGACTTTTCGGGCTCTTATTGTGGCGGGTGTCAGAGACTTTTCAGGCTCTTATTGTGGCGGGTGTCAGCGACTTTTCAGGCTCTTATTGTGGCGGGTGTCAGCGACTTTTCAGGCTCTTATTGTGGCGGGTGTCAGAGACATATCGGGCTCTTATTGTGTCGGGTGTCAGCGACTTTCGGGCTCTTATTGTGGCGGGTGTCAGAGACTTTTCGGGCTCTTATTGTGGCGGGGTGTCAGCGACTTTTCAGGCTCTTATTGTGGCGGGTGTCAGAGACTTTCTGGCTCTTATTGTGGCGGGTGTCAGCGACTTTTCAGGCTCTTATTGTGGCGGGTGTCAGAGACATATCGGGCTCTTATTGTGGCGGCTGTCAGCGACTTTTCGGGGCTCTTATTGTGGCGGGTGTCAGAGACTTTTCGGGCTCTTATTGTGGCGGGTGTCAGCGACTTTTCAGGCTCTTATTGTGGCGGGTATCAGAGACTTTTCGGGCTCTTATTGTGGCGGGTGTCAGAGACTTTTCGGGCTCTTATTGTGGCGGGTGTCAGAGACTTTTCAGGCTCTTATTGTGGTGGGTGTCAGCGACTTTTCGAGCTCTTATTGTGGCGGGTGTCAGCGACTTTTCAGGCTCTTATTGTGGCGGGTGTCAGCGACTTTTCAGGCTCTTATTGTGGCGGTGTCAGCGACTTTTCAGGCTCTTATTGTGGCGGGTGTCAGCGACTTTTCAGGCTCTTATTGTGGCGGGTGTCAGAGTCTTTTTGGGCTCTTAATGTGGCGGGTATCAGAGACCTTTCGGGCTCTTATTGTGGCGGGTGTCAGCGACTTTTCAGGCTCTTATTGTGGCGGGTGTCAGCGACCTTTCAGGCTCTTATTGTGGCGGGTGTCAGCGACTTTTCAGGCTCTTATTGTGGCGGGGTGTCAGAGTCTTTTTGGGCTCTTAATGTGGCGGGTATCAGAGACCTTTCGGGC
>CADEHL010000553.1:0-30000 GCA_902827135.1 Harpagifer antarcticus | reverse complement strand
CTCAAATACCTGTACTTTCTACTTCTTACATGTTGAACTCTAATATCTGTACTTTCTACTTCTTACATGTTGAACTCAAATACCTGTACTTTCTACTTCTTACATGTTGAATTCAAATACCTGTACTTTCTACTTCTCACATGTTGAACCCAAATACCTGTACTTTCTACTTCTTACATGTTGAACTCAAATACCTGTACTTTCTACTTCTTACATGTTGAACCCAAAAACCTGTACTTTCTACTTCTTACATGTTGAACTCAAATACCTGTACTTTCTACTTCTTACATGTTGAACTCAAATACCTGTACTTTCTACTTCTTACATGTTGAACACAAATACCTGTACTTTCTACTTCTTACATGTTGAACCCAAATACCTGTACTTTCTACTTCTTACATGTTGAACTCAAATACCTGTACTTTCTACTTCTTACATGTTGAACCCAAATACCTGTACTTTCTACTTCTTACATGTTGAACTCAAATACCTGTACTTTCTACTTCTTACATGTTGAACCCAAATACCTGTACTTTCTACTTCTTACATGTTGAACTCAAATACCTGTACTTTCTACTTCTTACATGTTGAACACAAATACCTGTACTTTCTACTTCTTACATGTTGAACCCAAATACCTGTACTTTCTACTTCTTACATGTTGAACTCAAATACCTGTACTTTCTACTTCTCACATGTTGAACTCAAATACCTGTACTTTCTACTTCTCACATGTTGAACCCAAATACCTGTACTTTCTACTTCTTACATGTTGAATTCAAATACCTGTACTTTCTACTTCTCACATGTTAAACTCAAATACCTGTACTTTCTACTTCTCACATGTTGAACCCAAATACCTGTACTTTCTACTTCTTACATGTTGAACCCAAATACCTGTACTTTCTACTTCTTACATGTTGAACCCAAATACCTGTACTTTCTACTTCTTACATGTTGAACACAAATACCTGTACTTTCTACTTCTTACATGTTGAACTCAAATACCTGTACTTTCTACTTCTTACATGTTGAATTCAAATACCTGTACTTTCTACTTCTCTCATGTTGAACTCAAATACCTGTACTTTCTACTTCTTACATGTTGAACTCAAATACCTGTACTTTCTACTTCTCACATGTTGAACCCAAATACCTGTACTTTCTACTTCTTACATGTTGAATTCAAATACCTGTACTTTCTACTTCTCTCATGTTGAACTCAAATACCTGTACTTTCTACTTCTTACATGTTGAACTCAAATACCTGTACTTTCTACTTCTTACATGTTGAACACAAATACCTGTACTTTCTACTTCTTACATGTTGAACTCAAATACCTGTACTTTCTACTTCTCTCATTTCCCAAACAGCTGGTTCCTTTAGTCTGAATGTGTGTTTGGTGCGTGATCATTATTCTTTAGAGTCATTGCGTGCCTATTGATTTGAACACGATCCGTGTATCCATCACTTCCTGGTCTTCTCTAAAGAAGAGGGACCAATGGAAACGTTGTCATGTTGCCGTTGTTCAGCATGGAAACATTCATTAGCTAACAATGACATTATTGTTCTATTAATATAAAGGGAGGTCAGGTACTCTTTAAAACAGCTGCTAGTTATGGGTACTTTTTACTGAAGTACATTTCAAAGCCTCTTTACTTTGACTTGAGTGAAGAAGTTTAGTCAGTACTTCTACTTTTACTATTTTTAAACAGGAGTATCTGTACTTCTACTTGAGTAAAGGATGTGTGTACTTTAACATCTTGAATATTTGACGCTCTGATAAATGAGATGCATGTGTGGTCTGGGGGGTTTTGGGGGAGAGGGGAAGGGTTTGTGAGGCGCACCGGGGACAAAGGCTTTTTAAATGAATGCACCTCAGGAGCAGGGGAGAGGTGGAGAGGCTGGAGAGAAAAGAGAAAGCTTGTGGAGAGCCTTTCCATTTCTCCAGAGATAGTCTGGAGGAAAGCCTCCCTTTGTGCCGCCGGCCATTCAGCCGCTCTGCATGTTAATTGCAAACAAGGCGTGCACGTCTCTCTAATAAAAGGCAAGGCCAATAAAGAAGGAGCACCGCTGCTTCATTAATCCACTGCAGATCCACTCATGCATGAAGAAGGATGTGACCATTAAAAAATGTCCGACAGATACCTGGTTAACTAACTCGACCAAAAGGGAAGAGTGTCTGGTGTTTGTGAAGAATCTCCATAAAAAATAAGAGGAATAGAAACGAGAGAACTGGATTAATGGGTTTAACATTTCCTGTTCGAGAGAGGACTCTTTAAAATAGAGACACTACATACTGATATACACCTGAACATCAGCAGGAGAGGACTCTTTAAAGTAGAGACACTACATACTGATATACACCTGAACATCAGCAGGAGAGGACTCTTTAAAGTAGAGACACTACATACTGATATACACCTGAACATCAGCAGGAGAGGACTCTTTAAAGTAGAGACACTACATACTGATATACACCTGAACATCAGCAGGAGAGGACTCTTTAAAGTAGAGACACTACGTACTGATATACACCTGAACATCAGCAGGAGAGGACTCTTTAAAGTAGAGACACTACATACTGATATACACCTGAACATCAGCAGGAGAGGACTCTTTAAAGTAGAGACACTACATACTGATATACACCTGAACATCAGCAGGAGAGGACTCTTTAAAGTAGAGACACTACATACTGATATACACCTGAACATCAGCAGGAGAGGACTCTTTAAAGTAGAGACACTACATACTGACATACACCTAAACATCAGCAGGAGAGGACTCTTTAAAGTAGAGACACCACATACTGATATACACCTGAACATCAGCAGGAGAGGACTCTTTAAAGTAGAGACACTACATACTGATATACACCTGAACATCAGCAGGAGAGGACTCTTTAAAGTAGAGACACTACATACTGATATACACCTGAACATCAGCAGAGAGGACTCTTTAAAGTAGAGACACTACATACTGATATACACCTGAACATCAGCAGAGAGGACTCTTTAAAGTAGAGACACTACATACTGATATACACCTGAACATCAGCAGGAGAGGACTCTTTAAAATAGAGACACTACATACTGATATACACCTGAACATCAGCAGGAGAGGACTCTTTAAAGTAGAGACACTACATACTGATATACACCTGAACATCAGCAGGAGAGGACTCTTTAAAGTAGAGACACTACATACTGATATACACCTGAACATCAGCAGGAGAGGACTCTTTAAAGTAGAGACACTACATACTGATATACACCTGAACATCAGCAGGAGAGGACTCTTTAAAGTGAATACTTGCCTGCAGTGAACAATAATCGGGCAGGATCGACCCCGGTAGCACTTGTTAACCTTCCTGCAGTAGAAAAAGAGAAAAGTGGATGTTATGGTGAGCATTGTGAGCATGAAGGCTGCTAACGAGGACTCTTTAAAGTAGAGAAACTACATACTGAATAATTAAAGCGAGGGGTGACTCATCAAAAGAGCAAACCTGCCTCCTGTCAATCAAACCTCTTTAACCTGTAAATCAGTGATAAAATAACACTGTGATGGTTACCACTAACCCTCGGCTTATTATGGGATGTTTTACACCACAGACACAGTGAGGGCCTTTTTCACACACCCAACCCCCACCACCTTCTGTTGCCATGGAAACTGACTACAGCGAGAGCGTCCGTGCATTTCCACTCGTTTCTTTTTTTACCTTTCAGCCACCTTTTGTATATGATTTCTTATAACCATGCAGAGCTGTTTGGAGTTCCCATGCAATCAAGAGGAAGGCGCAGTGAGGAAGAGGAGGAGGAGGAAGAGCAGGAGGTGCACAGGCCTGGCTGAGGAGACACAGTTTCCAATGATCACTTTTGTGACTATGCAACTGGGCTCATATTACTAGCTGCAGCATCACAAAAATGACACTGGCAACCGCAAGAACGGGCCGAAACCGTGAGAAACCCAGAGAGCATCTGAGAGTAAAGTCAGAGCTTTAGATTCCCAACACCCACACCACATAGTGACAGCCAATAGCGAAGGAGAACCTGCTCAAACCTGCGCACCCACACCACATAGTGACAGCCAATAGCGAAGGAGAACCTGCTCAAACCTGCGCACCCACACCTGCAGGGTAAGCTGGAGGCGTGGCTTTCGCATCCTCGAAAACATCAAGGCTTCGAAATATCAAATTAAAATTCAGACTTTTTTGACTCTCATTGACTCGTTTGTAAAAGAGGATACCAAAAGTAAAATAAATAGATATTTTTATCATGTTTAGATATATATATTAATGCAAAACATAAATACATATAAATGGAAAAATAAATAAATATAATACAGTTAAGGGAAAAAAGAAAAAAAATATTTTCAAATAAATCTGAAATACGTAAAAATAAAAATATATAATCATTCTCGCATTTGATACAAACATTTAAATAAATAAATATTTATGTTTTATTTACCTATAAGATACATGAATAAAGAAATACGATATAAAGAAGGAAAGATAAAATAAAAATAGAACAAATGAGTTTTTTGTTTACATGCAACCTTTGAGTTAGGGTATATCACAGATATGCCAGTTCAATTTAAAAACTGCACGACATGATCCTTTCCTTCGCCCTCATCTGCATCACAAATAAGGGACAGACACCCGTCCACCAATCAGATGCATCGACTCTGAATTGTCCTCATTTGCAGGCTTTTCCTTTCCCTCCTGGTTCTCCCAGAGGACCTATTGCTGCTCTTCTGCCAGAACACATTACACGGAGAACACAGCGAGGTTATTCAGTCACTAGCGTTCTTTATTTTGCGAGACAGGCTTCTCTTTTAATTGGCTGTCTGAATTAGCGTTTTATATTCTTCTCTTCCCAAGCCAAGCCAAGCCAAGCCAAGCCAAGCCAAGCAGTGCGGGGCGGTTAATTTGCTGCATCACATGTTCTGGAGGGAGGTGAAGAAAATAGGCCCGGGATGAAAGGGATAGCACAGAAACCTGATCACAGAACAACCGGGACACCCAGACAGGAGACAAGAGGGTGCAGACAGGAGACACAAGAGGAGGACATTAAAACATCAGGTGGACATCTTCAGGGTCTGAGGGTGCGTTCACAGCGGGGGATAAGCACATTTTCTGCATGTCGTAATATGTTAATATTGTTGCTGTTGGTATCTACATGAGGTAAGCCCCGCCTCCTCGTGTAGTTTGAGTGACGCGAGTAAACACCAATGATGCCGCGGTGTGAACGCACCATTCGAAGAGGATTTTTTTTGCATGTAAAGTCAATAGAGAGGCGAAGTCCCTCCCCTTCCTCCATGGGACCTTATTTCAGAAAAAGTATGCTTTGAAGTCAATGGAGAGAGAAAGATTATCTCTCCATCCCGTTTGAATTGTGCCACGAATTACACACATGATGTTTGTCAATTTAAAAGATCATTTTGCAAGTCAAACTAATTCAAATGTGTCGTCAAACTGAGAAGTAACACTTTGTTTGTGTGAAACCGCTGAATGAACTACATCTCCCATCTCGCACCACACACCCAGACGGCCGTCACGTTGGAACATTTCACTTCTTTCTTTCAGAACGAGGTGGAAAGTATTAAAGGTCTGGGCACGTTGAGAGCTGCACACACACAAGGGGAGTGAGTCGGTTCCTAAGAGCCAGCATGCGGGACCGGGACTCTGGGAGTTGTAGTCTTTCTAGTTGCGTATTTTTCATAGTCTTATATTTCAACAGTTTTACAACAAACTGTGACTTTTTTGACTTGGAAATTATTTTTTAAGATTGACAAACATCATATGTGTAATTCATGGCACAATTCAAACGGGATCGAGAGATAATCTTTCTCTCTCCATCGACTTCAATACATACTTTTCCCGAAATACGGTCCCATGGGTTGGAAGTATACGGGCGTGACTTCGCCTCTCTATGCAAAGATGCGGATAGTCAACTGAAGAGATAAATTAAAGCCAATCAGCGGTGAGAATCTCAGCCTGTCGTCATAGCTGACTCAGGAAACCAAACAGCAGCCGTTAGCTGTTAGCCGTTAGCTGTTAGCTGTTAGCTGTTAGCACACAGAGCTCACAGTTCCTCATATCTGTTCATGAACTGGAGAAACATCAGAGTTTATACACGTACTAACCCCAGACTGTCTGTGTCTCTGCTTTATTTCTGTCTGTATGACGTTGTTGTGAGTGTGGACAGAGCAGCTACATGTTAGCTTAGCCTGCTCCGATCTGCATTCAGAAAACCTCTTAAACGTTTTTTCCTGCCGTCTTGTAAGCACACTTACGTATAGCGTTACTTCGGGATTATTTTTGAGACATGCATCGCAATTAAATCACGGGGTAATGTGTTAATTGTATTGTTGTTGGTATCTACTAGCTACATGATGAGAAAAGCCCCGCCTCCTCGTCTAGTTTGAGTGACACGAGTAAACACCAATGAGGGTCTCCACTTTACCTGCGGAAGTCTAGAAGGGTCCGGGCAGAGTTTGGGATCCCGCGGTCCATCCAGGACAGGAAGTGGAACTGCGTGACGGTGCGAGTCTCGTTGGTCTGCAGGTTTTTCAGGTAGAAGCTCCGCACCAGGAAGTCCTCGCACCAGATGTGCTCCGACACCAAGTTCACCTGCGAAATATAACGATTTAGTGAAAGATTTAGCGAGGATTTCTTTTCAAACGATGCAGCAATCATGATAAAACGTAGGGGAATATAGGGGAAGAGCCAAGAAGATGCCCCTCTTGTTTGTTCACCATGTAAAGCGGCCTTGGGTCCCTTGAAAGATACACAAATGTAATCTATTATTATTATTATTATTAAGAAGAAACAGGTCTTAGTATGTTGGTATCCAGATATGAAAATAGATTTGATAAAAACCTGCAGGAATAAACTACAAGATAAGCATCTACACACAACTAAAGGTGATAGGGATGTCACGTTGTTTTGGGAAGTAAACAAAGGAGTCACACAGAGATCTGAGCCTCTGCAGACCATTTACATGCACTAAAACCTATAGAGAGGGAAAACCCCAAAAAGCAGAATAGGACCTCTTTCAAATGTTAAAATCTAAGCCTCTAATCCTCTGACATCCGACACTATGTTCCAGAAGTAAACAACACAGGGATCTGAGCCTCTGCAGACCATTTACATGCACTAAAACCTATAGAGAGGGAAAACCCCAAAAAGCAGAATAGGACCTCTTTCAAATGTTAAAATCTAAGCCTCTAATTCTCTGACATCCGACACTATGTTCCAGAAGTAAACAACACAGGGATTTGAGCCTTTGCAGACCATTTACATGCACTCAAATGTATAGAACACACTACAGGAAAGGGAAGACCTCCCAAAAAGCAGAATAGGGCCTCTTTAAAAGGTACAGAATCGAAGCGTTACCTCGTAGATGTGGTAGGCATCCGATACTATGTTTCAGAAGTAAACACAGGGATTTTAGCCTTTGCAGACCATTTACATGCACCTAAACCTATATCACACTACAGGGAAGGAAACCCCACAAAAAGTAGAATAAGGCCTCTTTAAAATGTTAAAATATATGCTTTGCAACTCCTTCCGATCTCTCACTGACGTAGATGTGGTAGACATCCGACACTATGTTCCAGAAGTTAACTACACAAGGATTTGAGCCTCTGCAGACCATTTACATGCACTAAAACCTATATCACATTACAGGAAAACCCCCAAAGATAAAATAGGTCCTCTTTAAAATGTACAGAATCCAAGCGTTACCTCGTAGACGTGGTAGACATCCGATCCCTCGTCAGGCCAGTAGGGATGACACTGCTTCACCCCATTTTCAGAGAGTGGGGTCAACATGACGACGACAACACAACCACTCTCCCACACCATCTGAAAGTAAACAAACGTTGTTTACTGAAGTGTATTATGTAAGACAACAGAACAATGTGACCATGATTTTATAGGAAAACCAGCAGAAATCTGAGCGAAAATACTCTGTTTAGTTTAACACACACAGTTAAACTCACACACTGCTAGTAATCCCCATGTATTCAAAGTAATATAGCAGTAGTCTGTCTTTGTTGATGGTCCCTAGCAGAAGCATGTAGCACGACTTCCTTTTCTTGCATTAAAGTGAAATTGATTTCCTAAGTCTGAATAAATGTCGGCGCTCAGAGTGAGACACATGATGGACGCTTGACGTCTGAGTGAAATCACAACAGCTTCATTTCATCTCCTCGTAATCTAACGGGGAGGAAGACGGGCCCTCGGCAGCCATTAGGAGAATGAGGAGGAAACGTGGCTTTTATGATTGCTATAAAAACACAATGGCCTCCACTATACACTAATGGTGAGCGTCTGTGATCCGGCCCAGTGGCGCATTACACCGACTGTGTGATGAGATTAGAGATAATGTGGGGGAGTCTTACCCATTCAGTCTGGAAAGGGGTTTGGATAGAAGTATTCAGAGCCTTAACGTGAGAAAAGGTGCTAAAAATACGGCATTTTTACGAAACATTTTCAGGAAAAACCAATTAATGTCCCGTCAACACACTCATTGTTTTAGGTATTTTAATATAGCATTGGATGGTTTAATATATATAAAAGAAGGTAGGGATAAAAGGTGTTTTCAGATAGAAGAACATATTTTTTAACAGTTTCTAGGCTGAAGAAAACATTTAAAATAATTGAAAGATTTAAAATAATAATAAGAAAAGATTAACAAAAACACGGAAAGGGGGATCTTGCAAATTAAAAGCCAATCTAAAAAAATGTTTCAGCTTAAAATGTCCACTGAGTTTTCCTCTCTCGTTATATTATGGGATGTAGGGAAGGTGTTTGGAGGATCAGCGCTGCAGTGGATTAGAGAGGATGGAAACAGGCCATTTTCACGACTGTTTGTTTACTTTTAATGGGGGCGAGAGAGCGGCAACAGCCCAGTGTTTACCGTGTGGAATAATGAATAGTTTCTCCCTGCTTCAGTGTGCCTGTCTCTATGTTCTGCTTAATTGGGAAGGTTGTGTTATTAGTTAATAGATTTTCATTATTTCACCTCGCAGAAAGACACACTAAATACAGGAAACAGCTGTTTTGTATCAAAGAGGCTCTAATCTGCTTTTTTCTGGGGTGTTCCCTCTCGTGTAGGTGTTAGTGCATGTAAATGGTCTGCAAAGGCTCCTTGATTAAAGCTGTTCCTGGGGGAAATGTGAGGATTTCACTGCTAAATGCTCCAAAATGAAACAGTTCTCAGCATTTAGGAGGATATTCAACCTCAGAGCCGTAGTATCTTTCTCTAACCCAGGGGGGTCAAACTCAATTTCATCGCGGGCCACATTAGCGTTAAGGTTGCACTCAAAGGGCCGGTTGTAACTATATATATATAAAATAATGTATTATATTACATTATTGCCTCTGAATTGGATTATTATCGGATAGGATAATTAACTCTGTCTGAAAGCAGAAGTCCAGGGCAAATAATTGCAAGTCTCTTCAGTGCGCATGTCACAAAACAAGATGCATTGTGGGACATGTAGTTTATGGGCAACCTGCTTCTGTAATGTAACCGTATAATAAACGTATTATATTCTTTGCAAGCTCTTGCGGGGCCACAGAAAATGAAGTCGCAGGCCGGATTTGGCCCCCGGGCCTTGAGTTTGACCCCCCTGCTCTAACCCTATGGAAGCAAACACGAGACAGAATGATTTGAATTTGATCAGACGCCGAATTTATAGCATTGAAAATGTTTACTTTGAAAATCATGTATCTGAATTTTTGTGAAATAAAAATCTGAAATATCTCGATACGCAATTTCAAAAGCTGAATTTCAATGTATTTGTTTCCGTGTTCACAAATTCATTCTGTCTCGTGTTTGCTTCCATACGTGTGGGACCAAAGTGGGTTTTTATCGGAGCATTAGGAAGTGAGTTTATTAAAACATTAAAGCTCTGTCTCCTTTTCAGGGAGAAAAACAGGATTGTATTTTCTTGAAAGCGGATATAAGCATATGGACATTTCCCTTGTTCCAAACGTCATCATGTTTGAATATAAATAAGCATTCAGTAACGTCCCCATATGGAGCCAAACGACCCTCTAACTACCACAGAGCGGTCCTATTAACACGTCCATTTGGAGACCATGCATCATTTAAAGCGAAGCTGGACACGACTTGTTTTACAACCGCCGATATGCAGTGATTAACGGCTGGTCCGTGTGACATTTATGGACAAGGGGAGGGGGGGGGTGCAAATATGGGCAAACATTAGCATTATTATGAATATAAGTCGACTTCTTAGAGGTGTGTGTGATGAGACCGCTTCGATGCATTAGGATCACATTACAGCGCCAAGAATACAATTATTTGTCTTTTCACAAATGTGCTTAGTGGCCAAACGGCGGTACTACAACTTCTGTGACGTCCCAAAAAGACTCTTTCCCATTGACTTACATCGGAGAAAGAGACGTGTGTAAATCAGCGGATGATTATTTGAATCTAACGTTGTCAAATCCAGAGTTGTTTCACCTCTCCATTCGTCGAGGTAAGATGGGCCTTGAAACTAATGATTGGAGGTGAAATGGTCAATGGGCCCAGATACTGGTATATTTGGAGGTGTATTACCGATTTAGTCTGGATCGATAAGCTGAATATAAAACAACGAAAGAACAGTCTAGAGATGGTGTTACCTGCCAGAAGTCGGCCACGGTGGAGAGAAGAGGGCCTTGGGAGGAGATGTACGTCGGGTTTCGAGGGTCATGGTCCATCTGGAAGAGAGAGCAGAGTTTTAGGGTAGGGACACACCAAGCTGACACCAAAGAACTCACACAGACGGACCCCGCCTCGCGTCTCTGCGTCTTGGCCATGTGTCGCACTGGAACACACCGCAAAGACTTCAGATTCGACATCGAATCGGTAGGTTTTCGGCCGAAAAGACACGACGGTGCGGGACACACCGATCTGAGTAGAGCGACAGGACGCTCATCGTCGGCCTGACATCCATCGACGGCCAAAATCGGCTTGGTGTGTCCGGGCCTTTAGACAGAGTTCCGGATTGAAGCTTCAATTTCTGGGTAAATGACGCCATGAAAGCCGAAAGAGCGACAGCATTCATTGATTCTCTGAACGCGTCGTCTGCATTCCTTACTTCCTTTCAAAGAGGTCAGATTGGACTCACTGTTATTCTTGTATTGTAAACCTGTAGCTGGTTTTAAGGTTGATTTTATTCTCATTTCAATGTCATTGTATAATGTGTTGCTGCACTACAGTATATCTCAATGCTTTTCATTATTTGTAAAGCCTTGTGTTGAAATGTCTTGCCATACCTTAGCTAAAACACGTCCTAATTTATAAAGAAATGTTAGATATCAGTCTCTTCAAATCACGATTTAACCCCTTAAAATACAACTTTATTGCTATTACCTTCAATAACTTAAGGTTATCTTAAAGCCAGGATTGGGAGGGTTACACTTCTTATATCATGCACTACCGTTTAAAAAGGCATTGTAATCCCCTAATCCAGTGGTTCCCAACCTGGGGGGCGCGCCCCGAAAAGCCTTGTCTCAACATTACAATAAAATATAAAAAATAATTGATTAATTAATTTTAATAAAAGTTCAAGTTAGTATTAAAGGCATAGAAAGACAGAAATGTATAATTCTTTCTATAGAAATGTTTCATCTGCCGTAAAGTGTCCAAACCGGGCTTGTCTGGATAAGCGCATTCTTAAAACACAGTCGTTGTCCATGCCGGGTTCAGTTGGATTATTCGTCAGTTGCTCCGATCAGATCGGTCTCCTCCATTTTGATTATTTACGACTTTTGAATCCACAGAAACACATCGGCAAAACCCGGCTTCCTTTGAGCATGTGATTTAAACAGTTTAATCCCTTTGTGAATTGGTTCCACTTGCGCCGTCCTTTAGTTTCTCCATACAGCGGGAATCCAAATTCATCTTGAGTCCAATAACCATCAGAGTCACTCCTTGATTACGCTTTCATCCTCCTTTAACAACACACTTCATTCATCCAGTTTGAGACGGCAGCAAAGCATTAAAAGCTAGAACAGATATTTGTGAAGGATATTTTACTACAAGCTCTTTTACTTCTAACCACTTCATGTCTTTTTGTCCCAGTCTGTCTCCTCCCCACAGAGGAGGACTTCTCTTTCATGTCTCGCTTTAGTATTCATGCAGCGACAGCATGTCTGTGTCCTTGAGATTGGCGCTAACATTCATTATTATCCCACAAGAGGAGATTCAACCAGGAAGCATGAAGAGAGCGTGAAACTCCATGGCACCTAATTGAAGAAGAATGGGGAAGAAAATGCTTCCTTTTTTGTGCGATGACTCAAATATTAACATTTCAACAACTGTTGTGTTTTAAAGAGACACTATTCTGGGGTTGTAGTGTGTTGTTTAGATGTTAGTGCATGTAAATGGTCTGCAGAGGCTAAAATCTCCAAGCTGTTCATGTGAGTAAATGTGAGTATTTCACTGATAAACGTTCCTAAGAAATGCTGCAAAATGAAACAGTTCTTTGGATGATATTCAACCCCAGTATTGTTCCCAACTTGTTATTAAAATAAACAAGTCGGACACCAGTCGGTTTTATTAGGAAATAATCCTGTTGTTGAGATTATGAAAATATTAAAGCCGTGACGTAAAGCTCTGTCATTGTCTCGCAGAGTGTCGAAGAAAAACACAGAGAAAAGAGATAAAGAAACAGATTTTAAACTTCTGAGCTCATGTTTGGGGTCCAGTTTGTGAAATGTATACGACCGGGGGCTTTCCCGACTGTTCGCTGTACCACGAATAACATTTAATGCACCCCCCCCCACCTCCAGTAAAGCAGTGTGTGTCGTCTATCGTGATAAAACCAACCATACATCAACATTCAAAATGACTCCCTGTGAAACATCAACATCTGCATGCAGGTCAATGTGAACACTCAATCAAATCTTAATCACATCCTTCAATTCAAAAGCCCCGACGTCATTATGTGGCTCCTGAACGCCTCACAGAAACAGCCTGAAGCTAACAGACAGATATGGAGATGTTTCAAGAGTCAACAAACCAAGTGTCTCTACTTTAAAGAGTCCTCTCCTGCTGATGTTCAGGTGTATATCAGTATAGTGTCTCTACTTTAAAGAGTCCTCTCCTGCTGATGTTCAGGTGTATATCAGTATGTAGTGTCTCTACTTTAAAGAATCCTCTCCTGCTGATGTTCAGGTGTATATCAGTATGTAGTGTCTCTACTTTAAAGAGTCCTCTCCTGCTGATGTTCAGGTGTATCTCAGTATGTAGTGTCTCTACTTTAAAGAGTCCTCTCCTGCTGATGTTCAGGTGTATCTCAGTATGTAGTGTCTCTACTTTAAAGAGTCCTCTCCTGCTGATGTTCAGGTGTATATCAGTATGTAGAGTCTCTACTTTAAAGAGTCCTCTCCTGCTGATGTTCAGGTGTATCTCAGTATGTAGTGTCTCTACTTTAAAGAGTCCTCTCCTGCTGATGTTCAGGTGTATCTCAGTATGTAGTGTCTCTACTTTAAAGAGTCCTCTCCTGCTGATGTTCAGGTGTATCTCAGTATGTAGTGTCTCTACTTTAAAGAGTCCTCTCCTGCTGATGTTCAGGTGTATCTCAGTGTGTGTGTGTGTGTGTTCCTTTGTCTCTCTTTGACCTCCGACCCCCAGAGAAAGACCCTCAGATATGTTGCTTGTCGGCTGAAGCTAATGAGGAGGAAGGGGCTGTTTCGACGGAGGTAATTATCACGGTTTTGCTCCGTCTCCTTTGTGGGATAATTACTGTCCCTCCACGGCCAGTCTTTATTTTATAACCCTCTTCTCCCGCTCTGATTGATCGGCTTTATTATAATATTTTCTTCCTTGTAAAAAGGCGAATGTTTCGGGCAGGAGATGGAGGTGTAAATGTTGGTTTCTGGAGAGTAATGGGCTTCGGGGTGCAGCTGTTTTCCCCCTCATTTATCTCCTCAGAAAGAAATTGGCAGAGTATTTGAAATGCATAGCTTCCTGTTCCCTTTGATGGAATCCCTCGGCAGCCTCCGGGGAAATCAGGACTGGCAATGTTTGGGGAAATAAATAAGTAAAATGTGTAAGCCTCTGTGGATTTAAAGGTGCGACGCATTGGTTCAGTCCCAAAGAGAGAGAGAGATTGCTGATAGAAAAAGATCTACAGCTCAAATAATCTATACCATCCTGCCTTCAAATGGAGACACCTTTTCATTTGGAGATATAACTTGATCATAACGGCGAACGTTTGAAATGTTCTCCCTTTTTCTGTATTTTCTGTAATGTTTTATACAGTGTCATATCCATGTCGTTATTATCGTCTATATGTGCTTGACAGGGGTCTTTGAGCACCAGGAAAACACCATGATTATTGATTTTGTTCTTCAATGACATGGTGCTTTATAATAAAATCTATTATACTCTGCAAAAATAATCAAAACCTGATAAATCCACGAATATCTACGTCTTTTTAAAAATAAATTCTATGCATTTATTTCTATTTTGTTATCTATAATGCCCTGAGTTTGTGCCTTTTTCTGATGTTGTGTTGAAGCTGTTTCTGTGTGTGTTTTTCCCTTAAAGGTCCCGCCCCCCCCCCCCTCCCTGTGAGCCCATGGCCGTCTGCGAGACAGCGAAACCCAGCCCGACACACACACACACACACACACACACATCCGCAGCCTGGCTGGGAGTTTGTGTGTGTGTGTGTGTGCTCAGGCTGAGTCCCGCGCTGTCTCGCCGACCCCACACCAGTGAGCCAGCTCACTGGTGTGGGGTCGGCGAGACAGCGAGCCTCGCAACGTCCCGCAGAGTGTGAGGAAGTCCACGGATTGGTCCAAACGTAACGGCTTAATTGGTTAATTTGGACCAATCTGCGGAGCCGTTACGTCACTATACCCGAAATACGTCACAGAACCCAGGAAGCAAACAATGGAAAAGAGAAATGTCCAACGAGGCGTTCTGGGGCAGCAGACAGGTCTTCTCTGTGTTAGAGGTTTACTCGCTGCAGGGTGCACTTTGAGGGGTTGAGACTCTGCAGACCGTTCACATGCAGAAGCTACAGAACACAAGGGGACGGGTCAGAACCGGAAAAGCAGGACATGGGCCCTTTAAATGCAGACGTTTTTTGAGGAAAGCAGATTAGATGACGTGTCACTTGTTAGACGCTTTTACCAACTCAATACTGAGGGGATTACAAACCTTGTTGACGACAGATATTATAATGAAAGCTGTATTCTACTCACTATGGGACTGGCGTTGATGTAATCTGAGTTCCCGAGGTTATTCTCCGCCTTCAGCGTGATCCTGGAGTGGTCATCTGTGAGAGGACATGCATTATTTACTAACCAATATTCCTCTCGTCTGAACACAATAACAGCAAGCGGAGGAAATGAGAGGATCGGCTGCAGGCTCTTCACTTTCATCATGCATTAAACAACTGATTTGAAGTCTGCTGCACCTTCAATACGGCGGGGAAATAATGACATATATCTGATCTGGAGAAGCTGGAAAGACTCAGTAGTCTTCTTCAACACATTTGCTTTAAAGTAAAAGACCCTAAATCTTGGCAGCAAATGTTTTTTGTGACTAAATGACCAGAAATCAAAGTGGAAGTGGTTTGATCCAATTTGACTGACAGTACTCAAAGTCAATATGTTTCTAGAATGGTTTAATCCAAAATCCAATGGTCTAAACCCATTGGCTGCCCAGTGTGATGCTATTTTACAGGTTAGCAACTAGGCTACCTCCATCTCAAATCAGCTTCAGTGGAATTACTCGGAGTAAGAGCTTATTTAGGGAATATTAAACTAAATCAATATTAAAGTAATTGACAGTTAACTAAGCCCCGCCCACCTGAGTTAGTATTGCTAGGATTTAATTCATAGATTGCTTCAAACCTCTTCAGTATTAACCACAGATGTTATTCCAGGCTAAAAACACATTCAGAAAACCATTGACTTCCAGAACAGGTGACAGGAAGTGCTAAATACTGAGTTGTTTTTGGCTTCGAAACCCCCCAACATAAACCACTGAATAGACATTAGGGTTGACTCACATACGACCACGGCGTCGGAGCGGTTCTTCCTGGAGTTCTGCTCTCCGTGTCCGACGCTCCAGGCTCCGGGTTCGGCCTGATACGAACACAAAGCCTCCCATTCCCGCTCCAGACGGTTCTTGTTCTTCAGGTGGTCCTCCATGTACGACTGGGGGGGGGAACAGACACCAGGTCAGCCTTTAAGGTCATGCAAGATCCACTTCTTCATGTCTCTGCTACATCAACATGTGTCCCCTCTTCTTCATGTCTCTGCTACATCAACATGTGTCCCCTCTTCTTCATGTCTCTTCTACATCAACATGTGTCCCCTCTTCTTCGTGTCTCTTCTACATCAACATGTGTCCCCTCTTCTTCATGTCTCTTCTACATCAACATGTGTCCCCTCTTCTTCATGTCTCTTCTACATCAACATGTGTCCCCTCTTCTCCATGTCTCTTCTACATCAACATGTGTCCCCTCTTCTTCATGTCTCTTCTACATCAACATGTGTCCCCTCTTCTTCATGTCTCTTCTACATCAACATGTGTCCCCTCTTCTTCATGTCTCTTCTACATCAACATGTGTCCCCTCTTCTTCATGTCTCTTCTACATCAACATGTGTCCCCTCTTCTTCATGTCTCTTCTACATCAACATGTGTCCCCTCTTCTTCATGTCTCTTCTACATCAACATGTGTCCCCTCTGTGGAAAGAGACTCTGAAAGTTTCAGGAACAAAGATTCTCTCTCTTTTTGATCCATTTCTATAAAAACCTGAGCTGATCAGATTTTGGCCACTTGATGATGTCATAACGATGTTTTGTCTTGTGTAACCATTAGCCAATCAGCAACCAAGGTACCCCCCCCCCCCCCCTTATCACCTGAATCTCCTCTAGAGCTCCATTGAGTTCTTTGCAACCAAATGTCTCTCAGAGGGGCGTGGGGAGGGCTCCTTACTTTCATCTGAAGTAACAGACAGAGAATCAGCACTTTGGAAACAGGGCTGAAACAGAGGGGATTATGGGTAATGCTGCAACGATCTGTTTGGTGTTTCAGCCAATCAGAGACAGGCTCAAGATATATCTGAGATCTGTCATATATTGATGAAGAACAGTATAATAGGGGACCTTTAACTCAATTTCATCGCGGCATATCAGCATCATGGTTGCACTCAAAGAGATGCATTGTGGGACATGTAGTGCTTCTGTAAAGCGGCGTTTAACCGTATAATAAAGTAATATATTATTTGCAAGCTCTTGACACCGCTGCTGTAAAAATACAATGTGTTTTCCAACAGCCTCTCTCCATTACAGCCACAACCAGGTGTCATGGAGCAACACTGTCCCACTGTAAGCTTTTGTGAGTTGAGGAAGGTGTGCAAAGTGTGTGTGTGTTTAACCGACAAACAAACACACACAATTAAGGACTCCTGAAAGGTTAGTCTTTGCATTGTGGCGTTCCCATCACTGCTCGCTCAGATAAGATTGTCTGCATTTTAAGCCGTTCGCTTGGAGAAGACGAAATTGAATTCGCCAGAGAGACAAAGATGGAAAAAGGAGAGGGGGAAGGGTGTGTGTTTCTGTGTGTGTGTGTGTGTGTGTGTGTTCTCCCAAACCAGGGCAAGTCTTAAGGAAGCTTTGCAAGACGAGGATCTTTTGTAGCGTCTTCCTAGTCTCCTGTATCATAGCTCCCCCCCTCCCGATGGGGTTAAATGGTTTAGTCCGCCATTGTGTGAGGCAGGAGATTACAGACTCATACACTGGTGTCAGGGATCAGCTGGCTAACACAATGAAAGTGAAACCCAGAGTTTTGTATCCCGTATTAAAGAGGGTGTAGTGAGGCTGAGCACAGAGGTGACGCTCCATTGTTCCACCCGACATATTCGCTCTTTAAAAAGGGGATATATACAGTCAATCCTGCAAAGGTGCTAATCACAAATAAGCTCGTCCAACACATAATAGGCAATTACTCTGTGAGGGATCATGAGTGCACATATCCTGTTAAATAAGAACATTACAAAGTGTGCAGACAATAGAAATCACAGTTATTGTTCAGGACTGAAGAGGCCACTAAGGCCGCAGTGAGGACAGAATAAGAGACTGCTGTGATTTACAATGAGAGCACTATGTGAACCTGAAGGGATGTTTCTGCTTTTATGCTTTGAACTGTATTTTTAGGCTCGTGAAAAGCGATTTATATATGTACACAAGTCCACTCTAGAGGTGGAAGAAGTACTCAAACCCCTCTTTTACCATGTGATGAACCCATGAACGCCTTAATAACCATTACAATGTATGATTTATTAACGTACGGTGGCCTAGAGGTAGAAACCTTTTAAGACCCTTTCCATACATTTTAAGACCTCATAGCCTCTTTGAGTTTTAACCGGTTACCTTGGCGACACACTTTACCTCACATTTACTATATATGTATTGATTGTCTTTCCTCCTTATCTTCCAACCATTTGCGGTATTTTTGGAACTTTAAGTATTTTTGGAACATTAAGTATTTTTGGAACTTTAAGTATTTTTGGATCCTTAAGTATTTTTGGAACTTTAAGTATTTTTGGATCCTTAAGTATTTTTGGAACTTTAAGTATTTTTGGAATTTACGGTATATTTGGAACTTTAAGTATTTTTGGATCTTTAAGTATTTTTGGAATTTACGGTATATTTGGAACTTTAAGTATTTTTTGATCTTTAAGTATTTTTGGAACTTTAAGTATATTTGGAACATTAAGTATTTTTGGAACTTTAAGTATTTTTGGAACATTAAGTATTTTTGGAACTTTAAGTATTTTTGGATCCTTAAGTATTTTTGGAACTTTAAGTATTTTTGGATCCTTAAGTATTTTTGGAACTTTAAGTATTTTTGGAATTTACGGTATATTTGGAACTTTAAGTATTTTTGGAACTTTAAGTATTTTTGGAATTTACGGTATATTTGGAACTTTAAGTATTTTTGGATCTTTAAGTATTTTTGGAATTTACGGTATATTTGGAACTTTAAGTATTTTTTGATCTTTAAGTATTTTTTGGAACTTTAAGTATATTTGGAACATTAAGTATTTTTGGAACTTTAAGTATTTTTGTAATTTACGGTATATTTGGAACTTTATGTATTTTTGGATATTTAAGTATTTTTGGAACTTTTAAGTATTTTTGGACCATCTCTCTGGACCATTTATATACGTATTGGAAACAAGCTACAGAATGTAACACCTTGGAAAATGCCCTTTAATACTTTAATAGGCTTAATTTTCGCTAAATTGATTTATCAACTTTTAATACTTTGTAAGACCCCGCGGACCCCCTGGGGAGAAGATATATATAGAATAAGATGAGATATAAATGAAATGCTGTACAGTGAAATAAAGTACTGCTTATTGCAATTATAGATAAATATATGAGATGCAAACAGACGAATGGTAAGTACTTAAGAGCAGTACTGGACTAAATGTTGTTACCACTGGTCAACTCTCAATGTGTGTGTGTGTTGTCGTGCATCGCCTACACACACACACACACACACACACACACACACACACACACACACACACACACACCACACACACACACACACACACACACACACACACACACACACACACACACACACACACACACACACACACACACACACACACACACACACACACACACACACACACACACACACACACACACACACACACACACACACACACACACACACACACACACACACACACACACACACACTCGATCGATTGCATTCCAGACTCATACCCCTGCAGATGTAATGCCATGCAGGCGGCGGACCGTGGCCTTTTCTTCCAGAAGTAACAAAGCTTTGCTGAATGGGGGGGATTATGTCTGCCAATCAGAAGGCTGGGATAACAATGTCTAATCCCCCCTGAGCAGAGAGGCTGCTGGGAGAAATCAGGAGGAATCCAGACACAACAGGTAACACCAACGTCGCATTCAGAGCAACAACAGGGGGAGTATTAAGTAACATAGACAGTTAGTCACCTGAGACAAGGTGTAATCTAACCCTCGAATCATCAGGTCAAAGTAACCTGATTACTTTGAGAGGTGCCTACATCTGGCGCTTTGAGAGGTGCCTACATCTGGCGCTTTGAGAGGTGCCTACATCTGGCACTTTGAGAGGTGCTTACATCTGGCGCTTTGAGAGGTGCTTTGAGAGGTGCTTTGAGAGGTGCTTTGAGAGGTGCTTTGAGAGGTGCTTTGAGAGGTGCCTACATCTGGCGCTTTGAGAGGTGCCTACATCTGGCGCTTTGAGAGGTGCCTACATCTGGCACTTTGAGAGGTGCCTACATCTGGCGCTTTGAGAGGTGCCTACATCTGGCGCTTTGAGAGGTGCCTACATCTGGCGCTTTGAGAGGTGCCTACATCTGGCGCTTTGAGAGGTGCCTACATCTGGCCTACATCTGGCGCTTTGAGAGGTGCCTACATCTGGCGCTTTGAGAGGTGCCTACATCTGGCACTTTGAGAGGTGCCTACATCTGGCGCTTTGAGAGGTTCCTACATCTGGCGCTTTGAGAGGTGCCTACATCTGGCGCTTTGAGAGGTGCCTACATACATCTGGCGCTTTGAGAGGTGCCTACATCTGGCGCTTTGAGAGGTGCCTACATCTGGCGCTTTGAGAGGTGCCTACATACATCTGGCGCTTTGAGAGGTGCCTACATCTGGCGCTTTGAGAGGTGCCTACATCTGGCACTTTGAGAGGTGCCTACATCTGGCACTTTGAGAGGTGCCTACATCTGGCGCTTTGAGAGGTGCCTACATCTGGCCTACATCTGGCGCTTTGAGAGGTGCCTACATCTGGCACTTTGAGAGGTGATTAACCACTTCAGGATTTCAGTATATGGAATATTAAATTAAATAAAACTACTATTTATGAAATAAAAATGTATTAATACAAAATAATTAAAAAAATACTATTTAATTACAATTAATTAATAAAAAATAATAATAAATAATAAAAATAATAAAATACACCAGCTAGAGATAGTCCATTGTGGCTGAAATACAGCCAACGTAATTATATATTTGTTTTATCACAACAGAGGTGATTTATAAACATTTATTTGGAAAGAGGAAAATCAAGTTTAAGGTGCTGTCCATGGTGCTGAAAGGCCTGCAGGGAAACAGCCTCATAAGCAACGTGTGCATCGCTGTGAGGTGATAGGACCCCCCCCCCAGCATATGTGCTACATATTCATCCTCTTTCTCCACACGGTGTGAACTCCAGAGAGCAAAGCATGATGGGAAATATAGGTTTTGAGATCAGCGATAACAAGGCCATCTCACACATGGTTTCATACGAGATGGAGGTGGGATGTGAACCCTCTGTGACACCTCCCCGTCAATCAGGGGAGACGAGGGTCCGGGAGAAAGTAGGGTTAATAATAAATAAGAGGTCCTAGGAATGATTCACAGCCTCCCTTTGTCTCTGCGGGGGGGGACACGCTTTGCTATTGTCAATGTTTTCCAAAGCTTCACAAACAAGCCTCGATGAACCCATCTATTACCACGAGGCGTCACTCAGATCGTCTCTCAGTCGCTGCCGCCCGGCGGTACACAGGCCGTGATGAATGCTCTCTGCTGTAATGGGAGCACTGCCAGGCAGCTATCCGTCTCTGTTATCAAGCTCGTCTCAAATGAACGGAGCCGCGGTCGAGCCGCATCAGAAACGATCCGTCGTGGAGCTTTTTGAAACCCAACGAAAAACAAAAAGACTTTACGATGTTTTTCTAAAATGACAATCAGAGGGATGATGATGCTTTCGGATTTAGTGCAGCTCTCATCACAATGTCTGCGTTACAATGCTGCAGCAGGAGGACAGACAGGGGGGGGGGACAAGGAGGACAAATGGAGACAACTGAGGCGAGATAAACCAAGAAACAGAAGAGTGATGGAAAAAGGGACGAAGAAGAGACACATCCAAACTGATCAACAGAGAGAAATGACGCTGTGTGTGGTGTCTCTACTTTAAAGAGTTCCTGCTGATGTTCAGGTGTATATCAGTATTTAGTGTCTCTACTTTAAAGAGTTCCTGCTGATGTTCAGGTGTAGATCAGTATGTAGTGTCTCTACTTTAAAGAGTTCCTGCTGATGTTCAGGTGTATATCAGTATTTAGTGTCTCTACTTTAAAGAGTCCTCTCCTGCTGGTGTTCAGGTGTAGATCAGTATGTGGTGTCTCTACTTTAAAGAGTTCCTGCTGATGTTCAGGTGTATCTCAGTATGTAGTGTCTCTACTTTAAAGAGTCCTCTCCTGCTGATGTTCAGGTGTATCTCAGTATGTAGTTTCTCTACTTTAAAGAGTCCTCTCCTGCTGATGTTCAGGTGTATATCAGTGTGTAGTGTCTCTACTTTAAAGAGTCCTCTCCTGCTGATGTTCAGGTGTATATCAGTGTGTAGTGTCTCTACTTTAAAGAGTCCTCACCTGCTGATGTTCAGGTGTATCTCAGTATGTAGTGTCTCTACTTTAAAGAGTCCTCACCAGTATCATGTGTCCGGTGGAGATGTCCATGTTGGACGGCACTGGCTCCTCGCACCAGGACGAGGTGCTGCTCCGGGTCGAAGGACTCGCCGCCGGCCCGTCGCTGAACTGAGACGAGACGCTGTTCAGACGAGAGTTTCTGAGAGTCTCCGGACGCTCGACTCGCTCAGAGGTTCGGATCGCCATTCGCTGCCGACACAGCTCCTGCAGGAGGGGGGGGGGGGGGTTTACAATTAAGAACATGTACTTTCCACTACTCGATCAGTTCAGTAAATGCAGAGGTGAGAGGTAGTGGAGTATAAATACTTCCTTACTGTCCAGAAGCACGGGGCGAATTCAAATCAAGCCACGTTTCCTTCGACTATTTCTTATGCATTTTGATGCATTAGAAAGGATCTCTGGAAATGCCAAATACTTATGAAACTCCCTCAGTGTTCTTTGTATCTTCTGTAAAGAGCGGATTCACCTCTGCAGGATCAGGTCTCATGTTTAATGTAAATAATGTGTAAGACGGCATTAAATCACAATAACACCCCCGAATAGGGAGGGTATCGGTAAGGTTTTAACGGCACTACTACTTTCATCGATAGCGCTTATCGATCCGTTTCTTATCGGTTCTTTCGGAGAGAAAATAAACTAATTGAGAATAAAACTAACATTGCTTTTTATTTAAATTAAATACATAATATTTCACATCAAACGACAGTGTTTTAACAAATGGTATTAAATAATGTGATGACAGAACTTTAACAGAATAGCTGAAACTTTAACAAACTAAATAACTCAGTTTCCTCTAATCATTAACCCGTGTTTGTATCATTGAGTTAACTCTGTGTGTTGCTGCTAGCATACAGAACACCTGACGTGGAACCGTTCCTCGTGGATGGAGCTACAGAGCTGCTAGAGAGACAGTGGAACCGTTCCTCGTGGATGGAGCTACAGAGCTGCTAGAAAGACAGTGGAACCGTTCCTCGTGGATGGAGCTACAGAGCTGCTAGAGAGACAGTGGAAACCGTTCCTCGTGGATGGGGCTACAGAGCTGCTAGAGAGACAGTGGAACCCGGTGCATTCCTCCGTCTGGATGTGGAGCACTTTTGCTAAATGTTTAGACACATTGCTCGTGTTACCGCCCCTGACATGCTAAACTCTTATTGCACTTTAGGTAACGAGCATCGAGACGGGTAAAGTTTAACCACCTCGGAGCGCCTTCTCTCCGCCATCTCCTCCGTGTGTGTGTTGCTGCATGTAGCAGCTGCGTGTGTGTGTGTGTGTGTGTTGCTGCATGTAGCAGCTGTGTGTGTGTGTGTGTGTGTGTTGCTGCATGTAGCAGATGTGTGTGTGTGTGTGTGTGTTGCTGCATGTAGCAGATGTGTGTGTGTGTGTGTGTGTTGCTGCATGTAGCAGCTGCATGTGTGTGTGTGTGTTGCTGCATGTAGCAGCTGTGTGTGTGTGTGTGTGTGTTGCTGCATGTAGCAGCTGTGTGTGTGTGTGTGTGTGTGTGTGTGTGTTGCTGCATGTAGCAGCTGCATGTGTGTGTGTGTGTGTGTGTTTCTGCATGTAGCAGCTGTGTGTGTGTGTGTGTGTGTTGCTGCATGTAGCAGCTGTGTGTGTGTGTGTGTGTGTGTTGCTGCATGTAGCAGCTGCATGTGTGTGTGTGTTTTCTGCATGTAGCAGCTGTGTGTGTGTGTGTGTTGCTGCATGTAGCAGCTGCATGTGTGTGTGTGTGTTGCTGCATGTAGCAGCTGTGTGTGTGTGTGTGTGTGTGTGTGTGTGTGTTGCTGCATGTAGCAGCTGCGTGCGTGTGTGTGTGTGTGTGTGTGTGTTGCTGCATGTAGCAGCTGTGTGTGTGTTGCTGCATGTAGCAGCTGCGTGCGTGTGTGTGTGTGTGTGTGTGTGTGTGTGTGTGTGTGTTGCTGCATGTAGCAGCTGCGTGCGTGTGTGTGTGTGTGTGTGTGTGTGTTGCTGCATGTAGCAGCTGTGTGTGTGTGTGTGTGTTGCTGCATGTAGCAGCTGCATGTGTGTGTGTGTGTTGCTGCATGTAGCAGCTGTGTGTGTGTGTGTGTGTGTGTTGCTGCATGTAGCAGCTGTGTGTGTGTGTGTTGCTGCATGTAGCAGCTGCGTGCGTGTGTGTGTGTGTGTGTGTGTGTGTGTGTGTGTGTGTGTGTGTGTGTGTGTGTGTGTGTGTGTGTGTGTGTGTGTGTGTGTGTGTGTGTGTGTTGCTGCATGTAGCAGCTGTGTGTAAACCGCCCCCTCACACACAGACGGGAGAGAGAGATTTCTCGTCTGGATTGAAAAGATCGAAAATACTAAAAATAATCAGTCGCACTTTGCAGTCTTTCTGCGTGTTAGAAACGGAGTTAGCGACACTAAGACTGCGATATAATGTGTGTGTAGCAATAATACAGATGAGATATGTTTTTAGATGTCTCCAGTACCGATAATGTCGGAGCTTAACGGCACCACGGTCTTTAATAACTCAGCCCCGGGGCTCGGTACCCATCCCTACCCCCGAATGCCCTCAACTCCTAGAAACTGGTTTCAATGAGAAAACGCCTTTAGAAGATTTGAATGTGTCGCCTCGACTGATTTCTCTGGCTGGGTTTGTGGACTTAAGGTAATGTACGTTCCACTACTCAGTACCTCCCACCTGGCTGCCACTCAACACCGGTCTTCATTGCTCCAAAAGGCATCTTTTAGTTGTTCTAACAGAAAGTGAGTCTGCACAAAACCATCACAATGCAGTCACGCCGTGAAAAGCCCCAAATAAAGAAGAGTTTGGATCATTGTCCTGCAGAGAGGAGAACACATGCACCGATCTAGTCGTCATGGTGAATGCATAGAACCACCACAGAGCAGACATTACTGCATTTGGACCATTTTAAAAGTGTAATCTCCCCGATGCTCCCAGTGACTCAGCTGAACGTGCGATGAGTGTATGTTTCTCTCCATAAGGTGTGGTCCTCTCCTGCTCTATAATCTAGAAACCCCATCATAGGGTGTCGGAAGTCATCTCCACTTCATTTGCATATTCAATTAATAACTGAGACGTGAAAGCAGACGCTATTTCCTCCTGATATCTATCACGGAGATATTTCCCTCTGGAGCTCAGAAACTATAATGATGAGAGGCAGTAAGAACCAGGTCTCTACTTTAAAGAGTCCTCTCCTGCTGATGTGCAGGTGTATATCAGTATGTAGTGTCTCTACTTTAAAGAGTCCTCTCCTGCTGATGTTCAGGTGTATATCAGTTTGTAGTGTCTCTACTTTAAAGAGTCCTCTCCTGCTGATGTTCAGGTGTATATCAGTATGTAGTGCCTCTACTTTAAAGAGTCCTCTCCTGCTGATGTTCAGGTGTATATCAGTATGTAGTGTCTCTACTTTAAAGAGTCCTCTCCGGCTGATGTTCAGGTGTATATCAGTATGTAGTGTCTCTACTTTAAAGAGTCCTCTCCTGCTGATGTTCAGGTGTATATCAGTATGTAGTGTCTCTACTTTAAAGAGTCCTCTCCTGCTGATGTTCAGGTGTATATCAGTATGTAGTGTCTCTACTTTAAAGAGTCCTCTCCTGCTGATGTTCAGGTGTATATCAGTATGTAGTGTCTCTACTTTAAAGAGTCCTCTCCTGCTGATGTTCAGGTGTATATCAGTATGTAGTGTCTCTACTTTAAAGAGTCCTCTCCTGCTGATGTTCAGGTGTATATCAGTATGTAGTGTCTCTACTTTAAAGAGTCCTCTCCTGCTGATGTTCAGGTGTATATCAGTATGTAGTGTCTCTACTTTAAAGAGTCCTCTCCTGCTGATGTTCAGGTGTATATCAGTATGTAGTGTCTCTACTTTAAAGAGTCCTCTCCTGCTGATGTTCAGGTGTATATCAGTATGTAGTGTCTCTACTTTAAAGAGTCCTCTCCTGCTGATGTTCAGGTGTATATCAGTATGCACACACACACAGACACAGACACAGACACAGACACACACACACACACACACACACACACACACACACACACACACACACACACACACACACACACACACAACACACACACACACACACCACACACACACACACACACACACACACACACACACACACACACACACACACACACACACACACACACACACACACACACACACACACACACACACACACACACACACAGAATAATTTAACCGAGCGGATATATATTGGAGCATTAGGGCCTAAAATCTAAGAGCATATGATTTTTTAAATAGATTAAAAAGTGCTGCGAAATTAAAAAGAAACTTCTAATTGAATCAAAAAGTTAATCAATATGATTAAAATCGTCATGAAAGCATTTGAAGAGAAACATTCAAACACACACTCTCGCTAACCAATCATCGTCCAATAGCAGAGCACAACTTGTTTTTAATTATTGTTTTAAATGTGCTATATAAATACATACAGATTGAGATGATGAGCGTCCTGGCTCCTGATTGGCTCACAGAGGGGGGAAGTAGTGGAGTACAAATACTTCGTTAATGTACTTAAGTTCATGTTTCTGGTGTCAGTACTTTACTCCACGACTTTTGACTTCTTACATTTTGAACACAAATACTTTTACTATTTTTAAACACGAGTATCTGTACTTCTTCTTGAGTAAAGCATGTGTGTACTTCTCCTGGCTCCTGATTGGCTCCCAGAAAGCCCCTGCTCTCACCTGATAGGTTGCCGTGGCATCGGTGCTGGTGTCCGTCCCCAGGCTGCTCAGTTTCTCTTTCAGACGCAGGTGTGACCGCTGACGGAGGCAGAAGAAGGTGGTGGAGACGAGCAGCGCCACCAGGATGAAGATCATACAGAGGACGGAGAGGAAGAGGAACTGACCCGACTCCACGTGGGTCGTCTTCACCACCGGGATCTCCGTCAGGCTGCCTCTCTGCGGGGACACAGGGAGGCACACGTGGTTACATGTCAGTCTCACAGATGCAATGTGTCTGTCCTGATGTGAACTACGGCTGTCATTCAAAAGACTGGCTTCCTTCGGTTCTCTTTGCCTCGACAGACTGGCCCATTATCATAAAGGCATCTAACCTCTTGAGCTACATTACAGGCTCTCTGTCCTTCATCGCTATACTCTTTATTAAACAACATGTGTTCTTTTCTTACCAGAAGGTGATTAAGTGTGGCATTTCCACCACAGATGCATCTATTCCTGATTTAAAATATGCAATTAATCAGCTTTTAAAACATGTGCCACCTCCACTTCCTGTCCCGCTCATCTACTAAAAGGTATTAAGATATTTAGGACCTTGTTTATAGGATCTTGAGTGTCCTCTTCCAACATGAGAGTAGCATGCTAACAAAGGTATCACCTGTAGCTGTGAACATGACAGGATGTGAGATTACCTAGAAGAGCATCAGGACTGCTTGAGGCAGATGATAGCTATGTGATTAACATGATGATTCAGCCTCTACGGAGAGAGACATCAAGCATGCTCATTTCTGACGTGGAGCTAATCTGAAGTAAACATTGAATACTGCTTTCTATTCCTCCATCTTGTGACTGTGTAACTCCCTCTCTTGGATATCAGCATGTGAAGGACACTGCTCAGGAACTAGTCTCTGGATCTGATGACTCCTTCTGGAGAGGATCACAGACACATGGATCCTGAGGCTGAAGGACACTGCTCAGGAACTAGTCTCTGTATGTGATGACTCCCTCTGGAGAGGATCACAGACACATGGATCCTGAGGCTGAAGGACACTGCTCAGGAACTAGTCTCTGTATGTGATGACTCCTTCTGGAGAGGATCACAGACACGTGGATCCTGAGGCTGAAGGACACTGCTCAGGAACTAGTCTCTGTATGTGATGACTCCTTCTGGAGAGGATCACAGACACGTGGATCCTGAGGCTGAAGGACACTGCTCAGGAACTAGTCTCTGTATGTGATGACTCCTTCTGGAGAGGACCACAGACACGTGGATCCTGAGGCTGAAGGACACTGCTCAGGAACTAGTCTCTGTATGTGATGACTCCCTCTGGAGAGGACCACAGACACATGGATCCTGAGGCTGAAGGACACTGCTCAGGAACTAGTCTCTGTATGTGATGACTCCCTCTGGAGAGGACCACAGACACATGGATCCTGAGGCTGAAGGACACTGCTCAGGAACTAGTCTCTGTATGTGATGACTCCCTCTGGAGAGGACCACAGACACATGGATCCTGAGGCTGAAGGACACTGCTCAGGAACTAGTCTCTGTATGTGATGACTCCCTCTGGAGAGGACCACAGACACATGGAGGAAGAGAAGCTGTCAGAGGAGAAGAGGAGGTAGCTTCTCCTGGTTTAAAATATGCAATTAATCAGATTTTAAATGTGCCACCTCCACTTCCTGTCCCCTGTACTTAGCACCCTCATGTTTTAATATATATTTATAAAACCTGCCTTGTATTGAGCACATCCAGGCAGTAGCCTAACACTGAAACACACGAGCACACACTACAGTTTAGTGTCTGACAGATAACACATTTTATTTCTAAATGTCTTGTAACTCCTGCTAGCATCTTTAGCATGTAATGAAACTGTAGGAGAATACCGTCTTCTGTAATCCATCACAAAAGCTCTGATGGAGGTGTTTTAGCATCCTTTAAGTTTAGCAGCCCCTAAAGAATCCCCCTAGTGTCAATAAAGTGAACTGCTGCGAGTTGACGCTAATACATGGGGTGTAACTGTAACCCCTTACTCCACAATCCTCCACCAACTATAGACACCCCCTTTTAAATCTGGCACGGTTCGGTTTGGCACTCTTCAGCTGCAGGAGGCTTGGATCCTAACAAACTGGGTTTTAATGTGATGTCATGAGAGAGATTTCTATCAGCAGGTTAAAGAACGGCCCTTTGTGTTTCTAATTGCTGCATTTACTGTACTCCCCCCCCCCCCCCCCCCGTGGGCCCCACTGCTGCATTTTAAAAGCATAATTAGGAGCATTAATTGGGACGGGTAATTAATGATGAGCGTAGCTACTGTTAGAGACTGCATGGAATATGGAGTTCTCTCTGCATCAAAGCCACAGTTTAATATCATTTGACCAGATAATAAATGTACGATTACAAAATATCAATACACAAATGCATCAGCAGGTAATTCTCTGCTTGCTTTATGGAGAGTGAACCTGTGCATCGAATAAGGACGTCCTGCCAAGTTTGTTTGGATAAAAGATCCGTCCGTTCTCACAGAAAGAACATCTGTAATCTAAAGACGCTCTGCATGGCAGTACCAACGCACAGAAGCATCAGCAGGCTCCTGGAGGGAAGGGTCGATGTGTGTGAACGGAATCTACTAAATAAATGCTAATGACGGCGCTGACATTTATCCTGCAGGACGTGTTGTTGCACAAAACAAACCCCTCACACCACGCTCTGACCTTGTTTTTAGCGGTGGTTTGTTCGATTTCTGTGTTTGGCCTTCTGCTGATTGCCGTCGTTTTAATCAAGCGTGGAGA
>CADEHL010000552.1:0-29760 GCA_902827135.1 Harpagifer antarcticus | reverse complement strand
TAGCTACATATAGATAGATACCTTTAATTAGAGAGTAGTGTTGGAGCTACCTGCTGTGATTGTATATTGGACACAGGTGGAGTTGGGATTTGCACCAGATGTGTTTTTTACCAGGAGAAACACAACAGGAAACCTTGTTTATTTATGTCTTAACCTGTTGAACCCTGAGCCTGTTTTTCCAACCTGATCTCACCAGAATGCGTGACTCCACCACGACTCCTTAACACCGCATTGCGTGGTGGACTCACGAACTCTGCTACATGTACGTGTCTGCACCACGCAAACAACCCCAATGTAAAGTGAATGAGGCTCTTTTGTCGTGGTGCACACACGCATTTCTACAACGTCCTGCAGTGAGCTTTTATTCTATAAAACGTTTTTTAAATCTACTTTATAGCTTGTAGTGTTAGAAATTAAAATCAATGTTTAATAGCATAATGTAGCTTAAACATACCGTCAGTTTAAATGCTATTTTATTCTGGAAAAAACCGGAAGTTCTCAATACCAAGCTTTTATTCTGAAAATCCTTCATCACAACATCCGGGACTACCGTCCATTATTATCACTAAAGTGCCTATTGACGCCGTTAACATGTATTACATATAAAGTTATGAAAGAGTTAAGGAAGAGAAAAGGCGTGTTTAGATATATTGAATGTACAATGTCTGTATCGTCTGATATGCGTAACGACGGACATTAAAACGTTGGAGAGCCGGCCTGCAGGGAGGAGCCAGCAGAGGATATAAATTCAGCAGCCCTACGGCGATTCGGCCTCTTTCTTCACCTGGCAGAGCCAGAGACACAGCTGTGATTCTGTCGGACAATATTATGTTTGTAACATTACCGCGCCTTTATTTGAATTAAAGTACCAATTAGAAACCATCTCAGAGACTCCATTTAGTCTCCTTTTTAAGCTTCTCTCCTGGACGCGAGAATTATTACACAAACAACAATTGGTGACCCCGACGTGATTCTCGTTAGACCGGGAGAGACTACAGCCGGCTGTGGCCCGGAGCCGCGGGCAATCCGTTCGACACACAAAGAGCTCAAACCATCGGTAAGAAGAAACCTGTTAAGTCAAATTCTTCGATAGTTTATGCAGGACAATTTTAGGATTGTGTGTTGGACACTGCTTTCGGTTCCTGAAAACAGCTGGGTAATGTTAAAAAAACCAAATTTATAACAATAACACGTGGCGTTGCTTTGTCACAAGCAGGTGAGTTCAAATTACTTATTTTTCTTATATTTAACCCTGCATGATATTCGTTTGTCTGTTATTACATGTCGGCAAAAAGCTAATCGCTCCAGAAGTGTTTTTGTTAGGTTTGAAGTTAACGTGAATAGTTTGAAGCTATTCAGCAGTTGGACTTATTGAGACAAAGAACACAATCAGTAGAAGCTGAGAATATTGGAGTGAGTGTTTGTTTTAAAAGACAGTTTGAGTCTGTTTTTAAAAAAGTCCTTTTACCAGAAAAGGCCTGAGTAGTTTGAAGCTCTCAGTGGTTGATTCTTCTGTTTTCAGACAGACATTGCATGTGGATTACGATGAGAAATGCGACATTCGTGCGTTAGTTAGACGATATTCTGCTAATTGTGTTTGGATAGCGTCTTAATTTGTCCCATTATAGCGTGTTTAAACAGAGGAGGTAACTATACTGGCTCTTAAAGTCAAAACATTACGTACATAGGCTAAGAGCCGCATGACGTAAGGGTTTAAGTCCCATTGGGTTTAAGTCCCATTGATAAATTGTACAATAAATAGAAATGTTATTTAAACTGCAGTGTTCTGTGTTAATTTGAAAAAAAGTTGCCATCTTGTCTTGCCCTCATGTTGAAAATAAGCCACACGGCAGTCACCATTTCGTGAAATGCTAATTGAAAGTACTCGGGTTTGTTCACACTCACATGAGGCTAGGCACTCCATATTGAGAAGGCAGAGTTGGAACTATAAAATAGACAGGTTATCTTACCGTGGGAAGTTTGGTATTTGTAGGAGTCTGGTTTTGTACGTATTTCTGCTTACAAGTGTGTATTGGCGGGTTTTTAAATATTTTTGTTTGCAAGTGTGTATTGGCGGATTTGTTGGGAATATTCTTGCTTGCAAATGTGTTTGGGCGATTATGTGCTGTGTTGTTTAACCATATTCTCCCATTTTTAAGGAAAATAAGCTTCTTCTTGTTAAAAAGAGGTCAGTTTTGACAAAGATACTATAACATTTTGAAGCTTGATTTTAAGTGTTATAAATGAACACATGCTTCATCGCCAATATAGAATTGCAAGTGGTTTCTAATTATAAGATAGGAAACTTTAACTAATACTTTTTCAAAAAAGCAAACAAATGTATTGAAGCTAACACAAGTTATGACATTTACATAATTCCAAACATTTCGGAAAGTGGAACACAGTAGAGCCACACCAGATTTCAAATTTTTATATTGCGGAGTCAAAACTGTACACAGTACAATTGTTGTCGAATTTTTTACAATTCTGATTTTAAAAAATGTACATAATTATTGAAAAAATAATAATAATAATAATCATTTATATTTTATAGATTGACTTTGGAAAAAAAAAAAAAAAATCATTTATATTTCATAGATTCACCTTTTTAAAAAATACAGATTTAAAGTTCGGACGAACAGCAACGAAGGTACTAGTCAAAGGACTAGTGCTTCAATCTTTGATACATTTCATATTTTTTCATTCAAATAGTTAGAGAACATGTCACCAAAAGAAACTAAATTAAGGCCAGACGTAGAGCCAGGCACAACTGCAGATATCAAGGAAAGGGTAAAAATCAGATCAGATGCTGCAACAGTTCCAAAACTTAGACAGAAGACATGGAACCAAGCTGAGAAACTGTTGGAACAGTGGCAAACAAGAGGACTGATTCCAGTAGATGATCAACCTGGACCAACAAAAGCCCATAGAAAAGCAGTACTCGACTATGAGCACGAACAATGCCTACAACAGCTAACTATATAGAAGGAAGCTGAAGAAAAGACACCATAGCTTGTAGGAACAAGACAAGGAGAAGGGAGGTGAAACTTCCAGAGAAGGCAGGGCAGACACCTCCAACAATTCAAGCTCAGGAAGAACCAGAGAATGCAGGGCAGACACCTCAAACAGTAAAATCTCAGATAGTGCCAGAAAATCAGAACCAGAACCAACAACCAGGAGGTTTCCGAGGAAGCAGGAGGCAGAGGAAAAGTTCTCCGGTTTGAGGGATGCTACACATGCGATCAGCTGGGCCATTGGGCTAGAGATTGTCCACAACAACAAATGAAGTACCCACCACATGCACCAAACAACGGCCCTCCATGCATTTACCCCTGGGGAGGTTTCCATGATGACAACGGAGGCAGGGGGTGCCAGAGATGTCAAAGACGAACAGGGGTGCCAAACATGACCCAAATGCCACTGACAGCCTGGTATCAACCACAACAATGAGGAAGCTCAGAGGGCCAGACCACCAGGTGATGCATCTTCAGCACAAGGGTATTTTGAGAACCAGCTACATTGAGCCATATCTGTCACCACAGGAGGGAGAGGTTTAATGTAAAACAAAATCGAGAGTAGCATTTGCATTTACACATAAAGCAAACATAATAGAACATTTAGCAGACTATTTTTGTAATTATGAGAAGGAAAGACATTACGAGTGATGTTGTTCCCCCACACAGACAACTATTGTGTCCACACAGCTAGTGAGGTCAAGACGATGGTTTTCCACCCTAAATATGAAGACGGAAACATGGTACTCGCCCAACACGGCGGATCCTTACCAAGTCCTCCTGTTTACACCGACTGCAGTTCAACGGGCGGCAATACACCTGACGTGGAGCTGTTGAGACCTGAAAACAGAAACTCGATTCTGCTGTGGTGAAGTCTGGCTACAAAGGGAGGTGTCCGATAAGGTCACTTGTCTCAAACCAGTGAAGAAGTCAACAAGAACCCAGCAGAACTAGAGAGTGACTGTTAGCGGAGCGACAGAAACTGGCCCAACATTTTCCAGCCAGTGCATAGATAGACCCTGTCAGAAGACCGGGGCTGTGTTTAAAGGGGAACTTCATTTATTGTTAGTGGAAGTGTAGTTTTTTAGTCAAACAATTATGTGATTTATGGAGTCAGATTACAGTTTATTCTCATAAACAAAATGTTATAGGTCTGAGGTATCTGTTTTAAGGAAATGAGCTGCAGATTAAATAAAATAACACTGATTGAGAGCTTGGATGAAGAAGTTGTAGGGTTTTTACAACAGTTTCAAGAATCAGTTTTTATTTATTTATTCTTGAGTAACTTTACTGATTTATAGTGTAGTGCGTAAGGCAATATCTCATTTTGAGTGAGGGGCACCAGCCCTTCATGCATGTCACCCTCTGTGAGAATAGTTCGCATTTTCCCTCTAGTTTAGAGCAATATTATTTTATCATATCTTTGTTCAGCAGTAACAACCAATCCTCTAATCCTAGAATTATTGAGACGCATTAGCGACACCAGGGGTATTGTTTTTCGCAACAACAATGATGCATAATACCAGGACAAAAGCCATTGTTGAAACAAGTAAACAATTTTTTGTGCTAATGGCAGATTTTAGTGAATGTTTTTATACCCGCAGAAAACCATACATCATACGATATTTTTTGTACGCCTTATGGGTACACGGAGAAGTTATGTTTATTTGATGCAACGTTATGGGTTTTACATGTCCTGTTCAGAATAGGGTAATCATTGCAATATTAATTGAGCATGTTTTGCTCAAAGGAGGGAGTGTCATGATTATACAGACATGTTGATTTCAGTGACGTTGTAGTTAATAAATAATAACATGAAGTTAATAATAAATCTCATAACGACAAAAGGTATGCCGAAGCTTGGGCCTCTTCCAAGGAGGGAGTGGTCCAGTTTTAGATATTAGACGAATAGAAGTAATGAATATGTCAGAACTCTGAGTAATATTATCCAAGTTTTGTCTACACAGGCTAGGAAAGCTGCAGAGATACCAGACGAGATACCAGAAGAGACTCCTGTTCGGCCAGGTGAATGGGTGAGGGTGAAAGTTCACAAAAGACAGTGGGCTGATCCCGGTGGACGGAACAGTGAGAAGTTGTAATAAACTTCACACGCGTTCCGGTTTAAAGGTAAAGAAAAACGAGCAAATTGACACCACCTCACACATTGTCACCCTTCACTGGCAACTTCCAGATCATTATTGGGAGTTAGGACTGATTTGGAAGAGCTGGAACAAAACAATAAATAGAAATAAGATAAAGATAGAAACAGCTCAAAAGACGAATTGTCTATAGATTTTTATAGATTGTACACTAAAGTGAAAACCTATTTTTGCTTTACATCTGAAAAAGAGTCAAATTTTTGTATACGTTATTATAGTACTCATTATTTAAATTCTGTAACTGACACAACCATGGAGAAAATAGAGATGATGTCAAGAACAAAGCCAAACCAATTGTGGGGTCCCCTAGGGATAAGAGTCAGAATAGCATTGTTGATTGTGCTCATTACACTTGGCACCTTTCTGGTTGGATGGGGAGTACAATATCAAGTAAGACATGGATCCATTAGTCCACTCATAGAGAATGCCCACATCACTAACAAAACTCCAGCTGAGTTTCAGAGACTTTCACTTATCCCCAGAGCCAAAAGATCAGCTGAGCAACAAGAAGAGGATTTAGAAATACTCGGTCCCAAAGGTGAGGCGGTTATAATCAAGATGATTCACCCCCCATATATGCAGTTCTTGTATCAAATGATGAGATGGGTTTAAGTGATCGGGATAATCAGTGATGGGGATTTACAGATTAGGGGAATCTCCAAATACACTGGATCCATGTTTTAGTCTGTACCAGAAACACCCCCTGTTAAGTTTATGGACAACCGACCGGTGACCTGAGCAAAGTTATTGAAAATTATTACAGTAGAAACAGGCTACTAACCCACAAGTTCAGCTTTGTACGTACAAACTCTATGAACGAAATTCCCCAGCAGATTGTGGCGACATTGCAGATATGTCCAGTCACAAAAGTTAGTTATTTATGTTCTAAATAACAGTGAGATTTAAAGTGATGGAGAAAATATGGGGATGTTCTTGTATAGTGTGGGAAATATGTGGTGAAGAAAATGGTTTCCTGAAAGAGTTATTTGGAGTAGCCATGTTACAGTGGGTGAAAGCAATGTTTAAGGATATGGCACAACTATTAGTAAACATTAATTACATTTAACATCTAAGACAGATAGTAAGAGTGGAAAGGATTGGATTTATTTTACCTCAGTGTGTTAGATTTAACTAGGTAATGCGTCCCGAGATCTCTCTCTCTCTCTCTCTCTCTCTCTCTCTCTCTCTGCCTGTCAGAACGCTACGACCCCATCTTCAGACAAAAGACCTCACCACAGGAGACTCCTCCTCCATCGAAAAGACAGAGAACCCGAGCTGAACCAACAACGACCTGAGGCATCCAGAACCATCTCCACCTAAAGCATCTAGAACCAAACCAGCATGCTGACAAAGAGGCAAACTCTCATCGGTCCCTCAGACAGGACATGAAGTTCCAGCCTGAGCCACGAGATTTGGCACAAGAGCAGAGTGTGGGACATGAGAGCGGAATACGCCCTCCATGCAACAGCGTAGAGACTGAAAAGGAGGAGCTGAAATGCAAAGCAGTTGGGCCACTGAAAAGGGTTAGACCGGGCGGAAACACCAAGCGGATGGACCGAGGAGAGGACAGAACCAGAGGGGTTGGCATGGGCCAACAGAACGTGAGGGGGTCGTGGCTTGACGACCAGAGGGGGAGAGAGGGAAAACGGGAGGAGAAGGGGTCGCTCAACCCACCCTGCAGATGTTTTAAATCTTACTTGCAGCTTCAGAGGGAGCGCACAGCACCAGAGTATGAGTTTTTAAAAGACAAATGCCACCACCTCCTAATGCTCATCCATTTAATCAGTAATGACCTGACATTTAGAGATGTTATTTAAAGGAGAAACATATCTGCCATAAGTAAACATTCCTGAATTGAACTAATTATCACATGCTCGGGCACCCAAGTTTCCACACACTGTTTCAGGGACTTTATCACTGCATTAAAACAGACCACCCAAAGCCACCAAGTGGGAACTTTTAAGTGATGAAATTCTACAACTGTTGTAACTGACCACAATCTTCTCCCAGAAATGACAGTCTAGAATGCCGTACCCCAGACTAGATGTTTGGTGATATCATGGAACTAAACCTTGTACTCAGTCTTGCCACAGGATTGGGCTGGGACCTAGCACAGCCAGTGATGTTTTTTATGTAGTTAATCAACATGGCGAAACACCCCAAAGCCAGTAGGGCTAAGAGACCAGTCCCAGGGGGAGTTTAGGCTCCACTGTGTACAAGGATAACATAGGGGCCCAGGAGAGGCCTAGATGTTGCATTCCCATGTCCTAACGTACCGATTGATCACGACGGCCTCTTCTAGAGAACATATTGTTTTCATACCTTAAATAGTATGAAAGGAGGGAGGGTACATTTCTAAGGAGGGGACAGTTTCCAATGCTAGTAGAACAGGACGATCCACCCCATATACAGATGTTGATGAAAATGACGAGTTAGTTTGAATGAGTTGAAATGATATGGATGTTCAGAGATGAGATTGTTCAATGAATGTCCAGCCGATGTGATTATTTAAATGATGAAATCATGCGAAGAAGTGAGCAAACTAAAATGCTAAAATGGAGTGAATCCATTTCAATTACTCTATACTATTCCAAGATAGTGTATTTTTATTATTACATTACACTGGTCCTAGATAGTTTGTTTTATTTTTATTATTTTTCACTGTTCTATATGATAGATTTCATGCATTTTAGAATCATTACTATTTTAAAATGGGTCGTTTCTTTTCACTTTGTAAAAACAAGTGCCTTAACACTGAGCGTGGTATGAGAACGGTTTCTGTGAAAGGAGGGAGGAAGAAATGTTCTAATACCAAGCCATTGCTGCTATTTTGAAGAACCATATTGAATGTTAACACTAGAAGTTATGCACAAGGGAAAACTTTTATGTTTGAACACAGTCAAAGTATTTTTGTATTTTTGTAAAGTTGAGGCTATTCGAAACATTCCATTTTGATTGTATGTTTTTGATATGAGTTATGCACTATGCAGAGTTCAGATGAAGAACTCATTGATTTCAGTATTATACACACCTTTTAGGTGTGTAAGGAGGGACTGTTAGAAATTAAAATCAATGTTTAATAGCATAATGTAGCTTAAACATACCGTCAGTTTAAATGCTATTTTATTCTGGAAAAAACCGGAAGTTCTCAATACCAAGCTTTTATTCTGAAAATCCTTCATCACAACATCCGGGACTACCGTCCATTATTATCACTAAAGTGCCTATTGACGCCGTTAACATGTATTGCATATAAAGTTATAAAAGAGTTAAGGAAGAGAAAAGGCGTGTTTAGATATATTGAACGTACAATGTCTGTATCCTCTGATATGCGTAACAACGGACATTAAAACGTTGGAGAGCCGGCCTGCAGGGAGGAGCCAGCAGAGGATATAAATACAGCAGCCCTACGGCGATTCGGCCTCTTTCTTCACCTGGCGGAGCCAGAGACACAGCTGTGATTCTGTCGGACAATATTCTGTTTGTAACATTGCCGCGCCTTTATTTGAATTAAAGTACCAATTAGAAACCATCTCAGAGACTCCATTTAGTCTCCTTTTAAGCTTCTCTCCTGGACGCGAGAATTATTACACAAACAACAGTAGTAACTCACGGGAGGCTTCTTTTATTTTATTTGTATTCATAATAATTTTAATTTTTCGTCAGAATGTATTATGGTGCATTAGTTACGATTTTTTGTTCTCACAAAACAGTGCATTGTGGGTAATACAACTGTGATTTTTATTAAATTAGTTAGTTTTTAAGGAAGGCCAGAGCTTCAGCTGTGTCCAATAGATTGTTCCCTTTAGTTAACGTTTTTTAAAAGAACATTATATTCCGATTTGATCATGTCCCCTTTATTGTATTACGGAGAGCAATGTGAGCGTCCATTCCCATTGGACAATGGAGGATTTTACACCCGGAAGTAAGTATCCTCCTTACTGTGGATTGATTTCACGGTGATTGTCACAGTCTGCTTTCTCACTCACCTATTTTCTGCATTATCATTCCTTAGTCACCTGGTAGTCACACCCTGTCTCTCTCTCACTCTGTTACACCCATCAGCTCCATTAGTATTTAGGCCCACTTCACCTTCACCTCAGTGCCAGATCGTACTTCGCAGCATGCTTGTCTTTCCCGCACTACTCCTCAGATTGCTCTCCCGGTTTCGACCCTGCCTGTCCCTGACCAGCCTGCCTCGCCTGCTCCCTGACCCGTTCTATGCCTACGACTCCCGTCCTGCTGTCTCCTGGAACCCTCGCCTGTCCCCGACCAGCCCTTTGCCTACTATCTGCCGTGTTGTCTCCTACCAGCCTATAGACTCTAATAAAGCTGGTTACCGACTATCTCTGGTTTCCCGTGTTCTGCATTTTGGTCCTCAGCTCGTTTGTGACAGAACGATCTGGCCAGAAATGGACCAAGCAAACACCGGGTCTCCTAGAGACCGCTTTGAGAGGGTTGAGGATGCCATCCAAAGACAGGAGGTCACAATAGCTACCTTAGCTATCGAGACCCACCAGGCAACCTCAACCCAGGGACAAACGCTGGCTTACCTTACCTCCCAGATGCAACAGATGGCCGCCACCGTACAACAGCTAGCCGCTACCATGGCTGTTACCGTCCCTCCGCCCGCAGCTCCGATGCTCGCTCCAGCCCCTGGGTCGACGGGATACGCTCCGGAGCCTCGTGTGGGAACGCCGGAACGCTACGCTGGTGAGCCGGAGGGATGCAGGCCTTTTCTCACAAACTGTTCCATATTGTTTTCACTGCAGCCACACACCTTCGCCTCCTCGGCGGCTCGGGTAGCTTTCACCGTTAATCATCTGACGGGGAGAGCACGTTTATGGGGAACTGCTGAGTGGGAGCAGCAGACACCAGCCTGCGCCTCGTTTGCTGCCTTTTCCGCGGAGATGCGGAAGGTGTTCGGTCCCGTTCGTCTGGGTCCCGACGCTGCTGGAGGCCTGCTGAGTTTGTGCCAGGGTTCCGGCACGGTGGTGGATTACGCTATTGACTTCCGCACCAGTAGCCGTCGCAGCAGCTGGAATGAGCCGGCGCAGTGTGACGCATATCTGAGAGGATTAGCGGATTATATGAGAGATGAGCTGGTTTCCTATGATCTCCCTGCTTCCTTGGATGGGTTGATAGAGCTCACCTCTCGGATTGACGGACGAATCCAGACTCGGAGAGGAGAGCAACAGACGCGAGCGGCGGGCCGCTGCTCGCGACAACAACTTCCGGTTTCCGGGAGATTTCGACTTCCGGGTTCGGCGGAGAGTTCCCACTCCTACTCTGACTCACGGTACGAGGTCGAGCCCATGCAAGTGGGTCGTACCAGTCTTACCTCTGAGGAGAGGGAAGTACGTCGAAGAGGTAAAAGACAGAGCTCATCAGTAATGGGGAGTATACTGGTGGGCCAAACCTCTGAGCTGATCCCCAATCTAAGACCCTTGTGCCATGCTCGACTCCTCCTGACAGGCAAATCTCAGGCTCTGGCTGTTTTTATCGACTCCGGATCAGATGTTAGCATCATTGACGAGGAGCTCGCACGACAGCTGGGCATCCAACAGGTTCGGCTGCTCCAGCCGGTACCGGCTAATGCTTTGGATGGTCACCTGCTGGGAACAGTGACACACCAGACGACACCGGTCCGTATGCTCATGTCGGGGAACCACCATGAGACAATCCAGTTTCATGTGCTACGGTCCCCCCAAATCCCTCTGATTTTGGGTTATCCGTGGCTCCGCCGCCACAACCCGAACATTGACTGGGCAACTGGGTCCATCCTAGGTTGGAGTTCTTCCTGTCATCAGGTTTGTCTCAAGCAGGCCGCCGCACCTCAACTATCTGTGGATATGAACCTGGTTCCGGATGTCACAGGGGTTCCGGCGGAGTATTTGGACTTTAAGGAGGTGTTTAGCAAGGCTAAGGCGACATCTCTCCCACCTCATCGGCCCTATGACTGCGCCATTGAGCTACATCCAGGCGCAGTCCCACCCAAGGCCCGGTTGTACTCACTTTCGGCACCGGAGAGGAAGGCCATGGAGACCTACGTCAATGACTCTCTGGCTGCGGGAATTATTCGTCCTTCCACATCACCCGCAGGAGCAGGGTTTTTTTTTGTGGCGAAGAAGGACAAGACCCTGAGACCCTGCATTGACTATCGGGGTCTGAACGACGTCACGGTGAAGAATCGTTATCCCTTGCCACTCATCTCGTCAGCATTTGAGTTACTACAGGGGGCTACAATCTTCACTAAGCTGGATCTAAGAAACGCTTATCACCTGGTACGAATCCGGGAGGGGGACGAATGGAAGACCGCCTTCAACACCTCTTCGGGACATTACGAGTACCTGGTGATGCCATTTGGACTTACCAACGCCCCTGCAGTTTTCCAGGCGTTGGTGAACGACGTACTCCGAGACATGTTGGATCGTTATGTTTTTGTTTATCTGGACGACATTTTGATTTTTTCTAAGAACCTCAAGGAGCACGTCCATCATGTCCAGACAGTCCTCCAGAGACTTCTGGAGAACTCACTGTTCGTCAAGACGGAGAAGTGCGAGTTTCACACTTCTTCGGTCGCCTTTCTTGGCTACATCGTGGGTCAAGGAAGTGTGGAGATGGATCCTTCTAAGGTCTCAGCAGTTACCTCGTGGCGGGTCCCTGATTCCCGGAAGGAGCTGCAGCGTTTCCTGGGATTCGCCAACTTTTACAGACGGTTCATCCGTGGCTACAGCACCGTGGCCGCCCCGCTCACCGCCCTGACCTCATCCAAGGTGACGTTCCGATGGTCCCCTGCAGCCGAGGAGGCTTTTCAGGACCTCAAGGGCCGGTTTACGTCAGCTCCTATCCTTCAAGTACCAGACACCGCTGGTCAGTTGGTTGTGGAGGTGGATGCTTCTGACGTAGGGGTGGGGGCCATCCTGTCGCAACGTTCTGGTGAGAACCAGAAGCTCCACCCCTGTGCTTTCTTTTCGAGGAGATTGAGTCCGGCGGAGAGAAACTATGACGTGGGGAATCGAGAGCTTCTAGCAGTCAAGTTGGCGTTGGAGGAGTGGCGACACTGGCTTGAGGGGACAGAACAACCATTTCAGGTATGGACCGACCATAAGAACCTGGAATACATCAGGTCGGCACAGAGACTGAATTCTCGGCAAGCCAGGTGGTCGTTATTTTTCACCCGGTTTAATTTTTTCCTCTCCTACCGCCCGGGCTCCCGCAACGTGAAGGCCGACGCTTTGTCCCGGCAGTTCGGGAGGGAGGGAGACACCCGGGGTATTCCGGACACCATTCTTCCTGCTCCTCGAGTGATCGGCGTCCTCGCTTGGGAGATTGAGGAGAGGGTTAAGACCGCTTTGGTGGACCAACCCGGTCCTAGTTCTTGTCCTCTTAACCGCTTGTTTGTGCCTCAGGTTTTGAGGGCTGAGGTGCTTCAGTGGGCTCATAGCTCCAGACTTTCCTGCCACCCTGGAATTCAACGTACCAAGGGGATGGTCCTACAACGGTTCTGGTGGGCCACGCTGGAGGCTGACACCCGGGAGTTTGTGAACGCCTGTCCTGTGTGCAATCGGCACAAACCATCTCACCAAGCGCCAGCTGGCCTCCTTCATCCATTACCGGTCCCACGTCGCCCTTGGTCACATATTTCATTGGACTTTGTGACTGGTCTACCACCGTCCCACGGACATACTGCCATCTTGACGGTGGTAGATCGGTTTAGTAAGATGGCTCATTTCATACCCCTGCCTAAGATCCCGTCAGCTAAGGAGACGGCAGAACTGATTCTGCTCCACGTGTTTCGCATTCACGGACTGGCGACTGATGTGGTTTCCGACCGGGGGCCCCAATTCACCTCTGTGTTTTGGAGGGAGTTTTGTGAGCTCATCGGGGCGACGGTTAGTCTCACCTCCGGTTTCCACCCACAGGCCAATGGCCAGACCGAACGGAAGAATCAGGAGATGGAGACCACTCTCCGCTGCATGGCTTCCGATCATCCCACGACCTGGTCAAAACAACTCCTGTGGGTGGAGTATGCCCACAACACCCTCATCAGTTCCGCTACTGGTCTTTCCCCTTTTCAGTGTGCATACGGTTTTCAACCCCCATTGTTCTCTGCATTGGAGAAGGAGGTTACCTGTCCGTCTGTCCAGGCTTTCATCCGACGTTGTCGGAGGACTTGGAGGCAGGCTCGTACAACTCTGCTTCAGTCTGCTAACCGGTACGCCACATCAGCGAACCGCCGACGAACCAAGGCACCTGTGTACCAGGTAGGCCAGAGGGTGTGGCTTTCCACCCAGAACATTCCCCTTCGGGTGGAGTCTAAGAAGTTAGCGCCCAGGTTTATTGGACCCTTCGAGATTGTCAAGGTCATTAATCCTGCAGCAGTTCGACTGAGTTTGCCCCGGAACATGAAAATCCATCCCACCTTCCACGTCTCTAGGATTAAACCTGTCCGGGAGAGCCCTATGGTTTCCGCCGCCCCTCCACCACCACCCCCTAGGATGATCGATGGGGGCCCTACCTACACCCTTCGTCGTTTACTCCGTTCCCGTCTCAGAGGAAGAGGGGTTCAATATTTGGTGGACTGGGAGGGCTATGGTCCTGAGGAGAGGCAGTGGGTCCCGGCTCGTCATATCCTCAACCCTCAGCTCATCCGAGACTTCCACCTGCGTTACCCGGAGCAGCCGTCTAGGACCCACGCTCGACCAGGCGTTAAGCCAGGGAGTACTCGTCCGCTACGGACCAGAGGCTTCGTCGAGGAGGAGGGGGAGTCGTCATCGGGCGAGGAGGACGAGGATTTCCAGGAGGGAGAGGCCGAGAGAGCAGTCTCAGACGAGTACTAACCTTTCCCATACCTCCACCTTCCACCCGGTATCTGTAGGGTTTTTTTTTCTTGGGTCTCTTTTGTTGGTTTTTTTAGTATTGTTTAGACGTCTGGAGCCGTCCATTAAGGGGGGGGGTTCTGTCACAGTCTGCTTTCTCACTCACCTATTTTCTGCATTATCATTCCTTAGTCACCTGGTAGTCACACCCTGTCTCTCTCTCACTCTGTTACACCCATCAGCTCCATTAGTATTTAGGCCCACTTCACCTTCACCTCAGTGCCAGATCGTACTTCGCAGCATGCTTGTCTTTCCCGCACTACTCCTCAGATTGCTCTCCCGGTTTCGACCCTGCCTGTCCCTGACCAGCCTGCCTCGCCTGCTCCCTGACCCGTTCTGTGCCTACGACTCCCGTCCTGCTGTCTCCTGGAACCCTCGCCTGTCCCCGACCAGCCCTTTGCCTACTATCTGCCGTGTTGTCTCCTACCAGCCTATAGACTCTAATAAAGCTGGTTACCGACTATCTCTGGTTTCCCGTGTTCTGCATTTTGGTCCTCAGCTCGTTTGTGACAGTGATATCTGCATTACTCATCAACTCAAACACACCAGATTACCCTTGTTGATTACACAACATTGATCGGTTTAAATTGTGTTCAATGCTTTTGTCATTTTCCCCTTCGATTCGGAGAAACAAATATTTGTTCAGTTTAGGATGGCCGAAGACACTACACTACCCAGAATCCTCAGCTATTGTTCCGCGTTGCCTCAAGCTCTGTGATTGGTTGACCTCCAACTGCATTCCATTTGAAAACAAACGTTTCGTAAAAGATAAATCATACTTTCTTCAGCAGTGCTTGCTTTACTCTTTGAAAGTCATCACATGAATGCATTGTAATAAATGGTTTGGCTGCATTAAATATTACACATCTGTCGTAGTTCTGTATTTATCGACAGAGATCGGGCTCAGAATAGACCGGAAACTATTCTTTTACCGTTCTGTTTTAATTTCACAATAAAGTTAGTAGTAATAATTTGTTTTGATATTATTGTTTTTTATTAACTATAGACCGCGGGGTCATGTTGAGACCATCTGTTCTGTGTTGCTGTGGGTTTCCATCGCTTGTGTTACCAATATCAAAACAATAACAGAATATATCCGTCTTAAACTAAACCAGAAACAGCAGAATATTTTTATTTTGCTAACTCTGTAAACTTGACAGCTTTTTAACCACCTACTGGTTAAAGCACGTTATAACACGTTTAGAGTAATATTGAAATCTTGAAAAGGGACGTCCAAAATAGCAATTATAATTAACTAATTGTAGAGAATAACGAGTAATGTACTTTATAGAGATCTGCAGATAAATATGTAGTCTTCTCAAGCACCAACAATCATTACATTGCATTTAGCTGAGGCTTTTATCCAAAGCGACTTACACTAAGTGCGTTCGACCAACAAGACACAACCTTGAAGAAAACAGAATCATAAAGTACATCAGGTTTCATAGAGCTAAACATTTCAAGTGCTACTCAGTTGGCTTTAGAGAAGCCAGTCCTCCAATCAAACATCTCTCCTGATTGTTGCCACTTGACAATCACCTTCCCTGAATGTGACTCAGGTGTAACTAAAGTCTGCTTTAAGGGTTGTTTATATTTCACATCATTAATCACAATCTGTAAAGTAACTAAAATAAATGTAGTGGAGTAAAAATACCAGGTTAACCTTAAAGAAAGCCCCCCATCACCCCAGCCGCAAACTGTTCTGTCTGCAGCCGTCTGGCACAACAGCCGCATTCTAGAGAGGATGTGGAGGACTACAAGTACCTGGGAGTGCACTTAGAACTGGAGCATCAACACTGACGCTGTGCACAAGAAGGGGACGAGCAGACTCTATCTTCTGAGGAAGCTGAGATCCTTCCAAGTGTGCAGCAAGATGCTGGGGGGGGGGGGGGGGGGGGGGGGGGCATCAGAGCTGGTGACACCAGCAGGATCAATAAACTGATCAGGAAAGCTGGGTCTGTCATCGGCATCAAGCTGGACCCCTTTGAAGCTGTGGTGGAGAGGAGGACACTGAACAGGCTGTTGTCCATCATGGATAACCCCACCCATCCCCTCCACCTGCAGCTGGACAGTCAGATAACCCCACCCATCCCCTCCACCTGCAGCTGGAGGGTCAGATAACCCCACCCATCCCCTCCACCTGCAGCTGGACAGTCAGATAACCCCACCCATCCCCTCCACCTGCAGCTGGACAGTCAGATAACCCCACCCCTCCCCTCCACCTGCAGCTGGACAGTCAGATAACCCCACCCATCCCCTCCACCTGCAGCTGGACAGTCAGATAACCCCACCCCTCCCCTCCACCTGCAGCTGGACAGTCAGATAACCCCACCCATCCCCTCCACCTGCAGCTGGACAGTCAGATAACCCCACCCATCCTCTCCACCTGCAGCTGGACAGTCAGATAACCCCACCCATCCCCTCCACCTGCAGCTGGACAGACAGATAACTCCACCCATCCTCTCCACCTGCAGCTGGACAGTCAGATAACCCCACCCATCCTCTCCACCTGCAGCTGGAGGGTCAGATAACCCCACCCATCCTCTCCACCTGCAGCTGGACAGTCAGATAACCCCACCCATCCTCTCCACCTGCAGCTGGACAGACAGATAACCCCACCCATCCCCTCCACCTGCAGCTGGACAGACAGATAACTCCACCCATCCCCTCCACCTGCAGCTGGAGGGTCAGATAACCCCACCCATCCCCTCCACCTGCAGCTGGACAGTCAGATAACCCCACCCATCCCCTCCACCTGCAGCTGGACAGTCAGATAACCCCACCCATCCCCTCCACCTGCAGCTGGACAGTGAGATAACCCCACCCCTCCCCTCCACCTGCAGCTGGACAGTCAGATAACCCCACCCCTCCCCTCCACCTGCAGCTGGACAGTCAGATAACCCCACCCCTCCCCTCCACCTGCAGCTGGACAGTGAGATAACCCCACCCATCCCCTCCACCTGCAGCTGGACAGTCAGATAACCCCACCCCTCCCCTCCACCTGCAGCTGGACAGTCAGATAACCCCACCCCTCCCCACCACCTGCAGCTGGACAGTCAGATAACCCCACCCCTCCCCTCCACCTGCAGCTGGACAGTCAGATAACCCCACCCCTCCCCTCCACCTGCAGCTGGACAGTCAGATAACCCCACCCATCCCCTCCACCTGCAGCTGGACAGTCAGATAACCCCACCCATCCTCTCCACCTGCAGCTGGACAGTCAGATAACCCCACCCCTCCCCTCCACCTGCAGCTGGACAGACAGATAACTCCACCCATCCTCTCCACCTGCAGCTGGACAGTCAGATAACCCCACCCATCCCCTCCACCTGTAGCTGGACAGACAGATAACTCCACCCATCCTCTCCACCTGCAGCTGGACAGTCAGATAACCCCACCCATCCCCTCCACCTGCAGCTGGACAGACAGATAACTCCACCCATCCTCTCCACCTGCAGCTGGACAGTCAGATAACCCCACCCATCCTCTCCACCTGCAGCTGGACAGTCAGATAACCCCACCCATCCCCTCCACCTGCAGCTGGACAGTCAGATAACCCCACCCATCCCCTCCACCTGCAGCTGGACAGACAGATAACTCCACCCATCCTCTCCACCTGCAGCTGGACAGTCAGATAACCCCACCCATCCCCTCCACCTGCAGCTGGACAGTCAGATAACCCCACCCATCCCCTCCACCTGCAGCTGGACAGACAGATAACCCCACCCATCCTCTCCACCTGCAGCTGGACAGTCAGATAACCCCACCCATCCTCTCCACCTGCAGCTGGACAGTCAGATAACCCCACCCATCCTCTCCACCTGCAGCTGGACAGTCAGATAACCCCACCCATCCTCTCCACCTGCAGCTGGACAGTCAGATAACCCCACCCATCCCCTCCACCTGCAGCTGGACAGACAGATAACCCCACCCATCCTCTCCACCTGCAGCTGGACAGTCAGATAACCCCACCCATCCCCTCCACCTGCAGCTGGACAGTCAGATAACCCCACCCATCCCCTCCACCTGCAGCTGGACAGACAGATAACTCCACCCATCCCCCTCCACCTGCAGCTGGACAGTCAGATAACCCCACCCATCCTCTCCACCTGCAGCTGGACAGTCAGATAACCCCCCCATCCTCTCCACCTGCAGCTGGACAGTCAGATAACCCCACCCATCCCCTCCACCTGCAGCTGGACAGTCAGATAACCCCACCCATCCCCTCCACCTGCAGCTGGACAGTCAGATAACCCCACCCATCCTCTCCACCTGCAGCTGGACAGTCAGATAACCCCACCCCTCCTCTCCACCTGCAGCTGGACAGTCAGATAACCCCACCCATCCCCTCCACCTGCAGCTGGACAGTCAGATAACCCCACCCATCCTCTCCACCTGCAGCTGGACAGTCAGATAACCCCACCCATCCCCTCCACCTGCAGCTGGAGGGTCAGATAACCCCACCCATCCTCTCCACCTGCAGCTGGACAGTCAGATAACCCCACCCATCCTCTCCACCTGCAGCTGGAGGGTCAGATAACCCCACCCCTCCTCTCCACCTGCAGCTGGACAGTCAGATAACCCCACCCATCCTCTCCACCTGCAGCTGCATTATGCATAGTATGCATTATTAAATTAATGCACCAAATCAGCTATATGTATTTAAAGTGCACCTATCATGCTATTAAGGCATATATTATGGGTCTCAGATATATACAACAATATAAAAACATGTCTACGATGTGTTTTGCTCAAAATACCAAACCATTCACCCATTGTGGCCTTGCCTCATACCCCTCTTCTGAAGCCCTCCTTCACTTACCCCAAGTGAAGGAGTTCAAGTATCTCGGGGTCTTGTTCTCGAGTGAGGGAACAATGGAGCGTGAGATGGGCCGGAGAATCGGAGCAGCGGGAGCGGTACTGCAGTCGCTTTACCGCACCGTTGTGACGAAAAGGGAGCTGAGCCAGAAGGCAAAGCTCTCTGTCTACCGGGCCGTTCCTACCCTCACCTCTGGTCCTGACGGATGGGTCATGACCCAAAGAACCAGATCGCGGATACAAGCGGCCGAGATGGGTTTTCTCCGCAGGGTGGCTGGTGTCTCCCTTAGGGATAAGGTGAGAAGTTCAGTCATCCAGGAGGGACTCGGAGTTGAGCCGCTCCTCCTTCGCGTCGAAAGGAGCCAGTTGAGGTGGTTCGGGCACCTAGTTAGGATGCCACCTGGGCGCCTCCCTAGGGAGGTGTTCCAGGCACGTCCAGCTGGGAAGAGACCAAGGGGTAGACCTAGGACCAGGTGGAGGGATTATATCTCTTCTGGCCTGGGAGCGCCTTGGGACCCCCCAGTCAGAGCTGGTTGATGAGGGGAAAGGAACGTTTGGGGCTCTCTGCTGGAACTGCTACCCCGAGACCCGACCACGGATAAGCGGGAGAAGATGGATGGATGTTCTTTCTACCTTTTTTATTCATCACACATTTTCTTTCAATATTTCTATTTCATTTTATATTTTTTTATTGCAAATTTTACTTTATTATTTTTAAATCATTATTTTAATATTACATTTTTTTTATTTTATCGCACATTCTTACTTGACATATTTTTACTCTTTTTTGTATTTATATTCTTTTATTTTGAAACGGAGCAACTGCCACAAAACCCTTGTAATCTTTTATTAATTTAATTACATTAAATGGAGCAATTTCCACAAAACCCAATTTCCCCTTGTGACGATGATGACACGTTGGTGCAGATTGAAATAAATGATGGAGCCAACTGTAGAAAGACACCGCGGTAAAGCAACCACACGTGTCATGGCAAGATAACAATCATGAAACTCTTACACTACCGAGTCAAATACAGAAACCAAGTACATGAGTACAAGATGTGTATTTGAGTCATATTGCATTACGGCCTGCAGCTCTTCTGTGAAATGATCTTGTTGTAACCAGTGAATAGTCATCCATGGCATTGCGGGTACATTTATAAGTGTTTCTCTGAATGTGCACGGAGAAATATGAGCCATTGAAAGTGAAATGCAGACGGAGGATGAGTCGGTCGGGCGGTCGGATCCTGCAGGACCTGAGAGGAGGCGAGGAAGTCGAATGAAATGAGGAAAAGACGGCAGAGGAAACGGGAATACAGACAGAGTTTAGGGAGACTTGAGAGGAACAGAGGAAAAGAGGAATTCATAAAGCGTTGGCCAGTAATTGGGGGGTTCAGAAGTTGATCCACATTCCTGGAGAGTGAGGATATGGAGCAATGGCTGCCAGGAGAAAAATGTAGGGCACGAAGAAGACAGATGTTTCTCCTCTTAGACTCAGATTTACATCCTTTCACTCTGAGATGAGGAGGATTGCAAAAGCAAAGAATGTCTTTAATGCTTCAATTATCATCTGTTTGCATCTCACATACTTACAAAGAAGAAGTAGAAAGTACAGGTATTTGAGTTCAACATGTAAGAAGTAGAAAGTACAGGTATTTGAGTTCAACATGTAAGAAGTAGAAAGTACAGGTATTTGAGTTCAACATGTAAGAAGTAGAAAGTACAGGTATTTGAGTTCAACATGTAAGAAGTAGAAAGTACAGGTATTTGGGTTCAACATGTAAGAAGTAGAAAGTACAGGTATTTGAGTTCAATATGTAAGAAGTAGAAAGTACAGGTATTTGGGTTCAACATGTAAGAAGTAGAAAGTACAGGTATTTGGGTTCACATGTAAGAAGTAGAAAGTACAGGTATTTGAGTTCAACATGTAAGAAGTAGAAAGTACAGGTATTTGGGTTCACATGTAAGAAGTAGAAAGTACAGGTATTTGAGTTCAACATGTAAGAAGTAGAAAGTACAGGTATTTGTGTTCAACATGTAAGAAGTAGAAAGTACAGGTATTTGGGTTCAACATGTAAGAAGTAGAAAGTACAGGTATTTGGGTTCAACATGTAAGAAGTAGAAAGTACAGGTATTTGAGTTCAACATGTAAGAAGTAGAAAGTACAGGTATTTGGGTTCAACATGTAAGAAGTAGAAAGTACAGGTATTTGTGTTCAACATGTAAGAAGTAGAAAGTACAGGTATTTGAGTTCAACATGTAAGAAGTAGAAAGTACAGGTATTTGAGTTCAACATGTAAGAAGTAGAAAGTACAGGTATTTGAGTTCAACATGTAAGAAGTAGAAAGTACAGGTATTTGGGTTCAACATGTAAGAAGTAGAAAGTACAGGTATTTGAGTTCAACATGTAAGAAGTAGAAAGTACAGGTATTTGGGTTCAACATGTAAGAAGTAGAAAGTACAGGTATTTGTTAGAAATGTAAGAAGTCAAAGTAAAAAGTCATCAGAAAAATAAGTAGTGGAGTAAAGTACTGATACCAGAAACATGTACTCAATTACAGAAAGGAAGTATTTGTACTCCACTACTTCCCACCTCTGTCTATTAATATAGATTTTCATTATTAACCCTTTGGAGTCCGGGGATAATTTGGCCGTGTTCGCATAGTTTTGATTTGTACTAAACCTCGTTAAGAAATATTTAGCATGTCAATATTTTATCTCTTTCTTGAGGAAAACCTCACCTATACAACCGGATAGTTCCTTTTTCCCGTTGACATACGATATGAACATTTTGGACGCAAAATCAAACAAAAAAGTAGTTTTTAAATGTTATTATTTGTAATAAGGATAACACAAACATGCACCTGGGATGTCACTTTGATAGTGTGAAAGTTTGATTGAGGTAGCATGAACCTATATACACATTTCATGAACAAATAGCAGGTGTATCCAGAGGCGTGTCCCCTCTGTGTCATGGTTAACTATGACACAGAGGGGACAACAAAACCTTTAAGTAAGAAGTAAGGAAGATTTGAAATGCCAAATAATGTTTATAAGGCTTCAATCAATCTACAACCAGTCATCTGTAAATAAATAAGTACATTTATATATTCACAAAGACAAGAAAAAAGGGTGTGTTTGTGTGTGTTGTGTGTGTGTGTGTGTTGCGTGTATGTGTGTGTGTGACATTCAGCTGTCCACTTACCGTAGGAGGATGTCTTCGACATGGCAACAGCAGTTTCACACGTTTGTATTGGTATCAGTTTATTTAAATCACACAGCGTCACACTCCGTCTAACAGTCTACATAGATACAGAGCTAAATATATATGCATGAATTATTTGTATAGCTGTGTGTGTGTGTGTGTGTGTGTGTGTCTTAGGGAGAGAGTGTGTGCAACCCTTGTCTCGTCCGAAATTACTTTCCACTGCAAATAAACTGCCTTTAATTCGGTCTCAAACATATGAGCACTTAACGTTGTAAATTGAAACAAAAAAAGTAATTTGAACATTAAAAAAAACACTTTAGGCAACAACACCTGGGGAAGTGCAACAGAGATAATCCATCCCACCTCACAGGTGTGGCATATCAAGATGCTGATTAGACAGCATGATTATTGCACAGGTGTGCCTTAGGCTGGCCACAATAAAAGGCCACTCTGAAACGTGCAGTTTGGCTTTATTGGGGGGGTCTGGGGGGGTCCGAAAACCAGTCAGTATCTGGTGTGAGGGGTAGGGGTAGGGGTAGGGTTAGGGGTAGGGTAATGTTGTGAATCGAGTGGCCCGTGGTGGTGGTGGGGTTATGGTATGGGCAGGCGTATGTTATGGACGAAGATCACAGGCCACTCGATTCACAACAATACCCTACCCCTAACCCTTTTAAAACAAAAGAAACGTAATCCATAGGAAATATAGTTCCTCAGAAAGGTAGGTTTAATAAATGATTAATATGTTTTGCTTGATTCACAGATGACTTGTGTTTAAACAATAAAAACGACTTATGATACAACAAAGACAAACCATAATAATAGTCCATAGGAAAATACAGTTCCTCAGATACATCCAAAGTGCACCCTGTAGCGAGTAAAGCTCTAACACAGAGAAGACCTGTCTGCTGCCCCAGAACGCCTCATTGGACATTTCTCATGTCCATTGTTTGCTTCCTGGGTTCTGTGACGTGTGAACACCCAGATCAACAACAAATGACCGGATTGGCCCAAATGGACCAATCCGCAGAGCTCCTCACACACCAGGACCCCTCGGCTAACTAACAGGGAGTCCCATTGACTTGCATAGAGCTCCCTGAACGTTGGTAATAGACGGGTTGGGATGTCGGAGAAATGCTCTCCGCAGATTGTCACAGCGTTATAAACCTTTTTCTTTCTCAATATCAAGCCACACTTATTGTTTTTACTCCGGCTGTGAGTGTGTGTGTGCTCAGGATGAGTTTCGCTTGTTCTCCTGTCCGCTCCTCGCAGCAACGAGCCTCGCAACGTCCCGACCAATCAGAGCACAGTAGGCTCACGGGGGGGGGGGGGGGGGGGGAGTGAATACACATACTATTGAACAATGTAAATCTATTCTAGTCGACCTCAACAATGGAAATATGATCAGTAGAAATGGCCGTGACCTTTAATGCAAACAACCTGCACCTCTGGAGTCGGAGGGAACAGGTGCATTCACATATAAAAATAGTAGTGTGAAAGCTCTCTCTCAATAAAAAAACACATTACATTTTCTTCAATGAAATCCCAGGCACTTTCCCCCTGTGTGACTGGGACCATGTTGCCATGGTGATACATTCCCCTTTCCAGAAACAAGAGGTCACATCCCACAGGGCGAAGTCTCTCCGAGGGTCTGTTTCCCCTCCAAAGGCCCCTCGTGCTTTAACGAACACAACGAAATGCAAGCGTCTCTATAATGTGATAAGATAAGATAAATTAGGAAGTACTTTATTCTGGAAAGGTCAAATGAAACCTTTGATAGGGTTTGGGGCCCGTTTGCTCAACTGCTAGGGAGGGGTAGTGTGTCAAACAGGCGAAGAAATAACAATGAGAATCCATGAGAGCCATCTGGTTGAAAGGAAAAGTAAGGTACTTCTTAAACTGCTGTGACTATGTACTATACATTTCAATTTTATTTAACTTTTGAAATGATGTCCTGTCTTGCCTCTGTTTTTCATATTATTATTTTTTGTTGTTGTAAGTTTGTGTAAGGTATGTCTTGTTGTTTAAAAGAATAACAAATTAAGTACTTATTGATCCCAATTTGAGAAATGTTTGCGTTGCAGCAGCAAAGTAGTATAGGACAGATACATGTTGATGGGGAGGTGTTCTGAAACGCCGCTGAGGCTGGAAAGAGAAACCTCGCCATGCTCGAGATCATCCATTACCATTCAAAATGAAGTATCGGCATATATATAACATCTGTAGCTCTTCTGTCGCATTACACCAACTGTACATATGGTACTGCTCTTCTCTTATCTGTAGACATGTTGCTATACATTACATTACATTACATTACACTACACTACATGTCACTTGTTAGTCGCTTTTATCCAAAGTGACTAACATACTCAACACTGTGGACAATCCCCACAGGAGCGCTTTGGGGTGAAGTGTCTCAGGGACACAACGACATGCTGACGGAGGTGTGTGGCGCAGTGGGTTGTGCGTTGATGTTGGGATCAGGGGGGTCACAAGTTCAAACCCCTCTGAAGCAAGACGCTCGGCAGACATGTGCTACCAAGCAAGCGTCTTCGAGATTGAGAAACACAGATGAAGTAAACACTAAAGGGAACAGTAGAAGAAGACAGACAGGAAGTAAACACTAAAGGGAACAGTAGAAGAAGACAGACAGGAAGTAAACACTAAAGGGAACAGCAGGAGAAGACAGACAGGAAGTAAACACTAAAGGGAACAGCAGGAGAAGACTAGTAATACTGCATTATACCATATTAGCATATCTCTTTGTATACAGTATGTACAAAGTAACTATGAAAGTTAAAGGTAGGTAAGAATGGAGAAAGCAGCTCGAGTGCGCTATCATTTGAAAGTACGCAGCCGAAAAAAATCTGCCACTTGCTTCAGACTTCCTCACAGAGCCCCTCCTCCAACACACCGCGCACATGACCAATGAGGGCACGAGATAAGTGTGTGCACGAGATGGACGGCTGACAGGCAGGTAGGCCATCCCGTTACTATAGCCGGCTCAGATGATTGGTCGTGCTTTCTACAGCGGCTTCCACAGATGAAATATGTGTATGTATTTATTGTCAAAGCGTGTGTTCATTGTTCTCGGGATGTTACGAGCATTCCATGGAATACAACAGAAAGTGTTTCTGAAGTGAATTACCTACCCCACCTCTAAGAATAAATAAATACAATAATAAACTAAATAAACTATACATGTAGTGGAGTAAAAAGTATATTTTATAGTATATTATCAAAAAGTAGCATTAAATGGAAATGCTCAAAGTCTGTCTTCAAATATGTCAAAAAATAACAATACTTGTGTAGTGACCACCTATTAACCACTGGGACATAATTCACACATGGAACTACGGGTTGGGGGTATTGTTTCCGCACGGACATATGTGTTGTTAACTGTATATATTGTGTGCCCTCCTGGCTTCTTTCTCTTGTCGACCCGGGCTGCGACCCGACAACATGTCCGTTGCAGCTCCGCATTAAAGTTGTCTTTTGCACCTTCCTTGCACCGCCTCCGACTCCCATATCTCCCGGCACTACACTTGACACAATTTGACCAAATGCAGTTTATAACTTAATGCTCTGTATTTTATCATACAACATTCTGAACTCTTGTTTGCACTCCATCCTCTGTGCTGTATGATAATGTGTGTGTGTGTGTGATCATGTGTGTGTGTGTGTGTGTGTGATATTGTGTGTGTGTGTGTGTGAGAGAGATCATGTGTGTGTGCATGATATTGTGTGTGATATTGTGTGTGTGTGTGGCCTAGCATTACCATCCTTGTGGGGACCTACATCTGTTTACACAGTCACGTGTGGGGACTCGCCTCCCTTATGGGGACAAATTGGAGGTCCCCATGAGGGGAGTCATTAATTTTAGGGTGAAGACTTGGTTAGGGTTAGGCATGTGCTGGTTATGGTTATGGTTAGGATAAGTCTCCAGGAAATGCATGTAAGTCAATGTAATGTCCCCTGAAGTAATGTATACATGGTATGTGTGTGTATGATACTGTGTGTGTGTGTGTGTGTGTGTGTGTGTGTGTGTGTGTGTGTGTGTGTGTTGTGTGTGTGTGTGTGTGTGTGTGTGTGTGTGTGTGTTGTAGACCAATAGTCACTGAGTTACACAACGCTTTCAGTTTCCCTGCTTGCTGCTCGTTGCTCCACGCCCACCGCCGCGCGCTGCTGCTGCTGGGCGGACTGGGGCAGATCTCCGCGCGACCAGTTCCGTGTTTCCTGCTCCTTTCATCGGACCAGACTGAACCGGAGGACCCGCCATGAAGGAGCCTCCTGCCCGGCCCAGGCATCCATAACTCCGGGGGTTCAGAGAGGAGAGAGTGTGCCGAGGTGAAGTGTTTTATTTCTGGGTCTTTCTGAGAGGATTCATCCGGAAGGCTGCGGTGCGTTTACCGACAAACTTTGACGTTGCTTTTCCGGAGCTCCTCCCCCTCTTTCACTCCATACCGTGGAAGTGCTTCACCGTGCACACACACATGCATTTACGCACACACCGACACACACATGCATTTACGCGTGGGCTGCGCCGTGCAGCTCTGCAACTTTTAATGTCGATGCATGTGTGTGTTCGTGTGTGTGTGTGTGTGCGTGTGTGTGTGTAGATACAGCTGCGACGTGTGTGTGTGTGTGTGTGTGTACGTATATTATATATCAGCGTGTGTCACTGTGGCGTCCATTGATGTTGTTGTGACACAGGTGACGTAGTGCGTGACGCGCCTTCACGATGAGATAAGCAGATCCGCGCCGTGCGAATAAATAGCACGCTTGTGTGTGTGTGTGTGTGTGTGTGTGTGTGTGTGTGTGTGTGTGTGTGTGTGTGTGTGTCTTATTGATGGACACAGAGGGATTTCTGAGCTGCGCACTTGAGATTCTTCTAGCAAAAAGAAGAGAAGCAGGAGTATGTGAGGGAAGTAACCCACACACTGTTTCCTCTGTGTGTGTGTGTGTGTGTGTGTGTGTGTGTGTGTGTACTCTGCAGTGAGTAAGCTGCATGTGCTCACACCTGACATGCACAACACCAACGTGCACCTCATGTAATTTACAAGAAGAAAGACATTCTCATGTTTCTGATCACTTTGTGTATTCTAGAATGGTCCAATTATTATTTTAAAACTATTTAACTTCAGTATGTATTTTTAATATCTGTTCTCTACACGTAGCACAATACCTGTGTGTCTGGAATGGTCTCATTATTACTTACAAGTCAAATAAATGCAGCAAATAATGTATGTTATGCGTTCAATGTCATGGGATGGATACAATGAATTGTATTTATGGGAACATATGTTACTCACTTTAACCTACAATTAAAGAGGCCCTATTCTGCTTATTTTTTAAATAGGGCCTCCTTAACCCAATTGTATGATCCATCATTCCTATCTGTCCATTCCTATCACTTTTTAAATATCTGTTCTCTGCACAAATCATGATCCCTGTTTTGTTGCTGTTTTCTCTTCAGGTAACTTTGGGTTAAAAGTTGATCAACAACAGCAGCATCACAACGATGGATGAAGAGACGAGGACAATAAGGACGACTACCCAGAAGTCTCTTGCCACAACTTCGTCAGCTGACCTTTGACCACTCGTGGATTAAAAATGTCCCTTTGGCTCGGACAGGGAGGGAAGCGAGACATCAAACTGTCCGGGAACTCTGGGAATATAGTTTGAAACCGGATTGCCAAACGGCTCTTTCTCCGTCTTTCGATGGCACTCACGTGGTTGGTGAAGATGGAATAAGATCTGGGTGGTTTTTTTTTTTAAGCAAAACTGATTCATAATTAGAAATTGAGTCAAGCATGGAGCAGGATTTCACACAATACGATCTATCATAGATGTTGGATGGTGATCATCTGTATGCACTAGCCTGGACTAACATTAGCCAGCCTGGATTCAAACCCTTTACACCCGAAACAAGCCTGTAATATCTTCCATTTCTGCTCAAAACTACAAACATGGCTGCTACAGGAAGGAATCACTTGGTGAAGACTTCAACCATTTCATGACTTGTTACCTGTGTCGAGGTTACCTGATCAAACCCACCACGGTCACCGAGTGCCTGCACACCTGTGAGTAAAACAGACACACCTGTGACATGTGTGTCAGTTAAAAGATATGGAACTCTTTGAGGCAGGGAGATCTTACCAGAAACCATCAGTCAACTGTATCCCAAGCTTTTGGAAACCTATTCAAGTGTATCAGGATAGTTCCGTGAGTGAGTGAGCAACATCTCTGCTAACAAGCTAACCTGCTAATCAGAATCCAGTTTACACATGCAAGGGATTAGTTTAGTATCTGGTGGTGCAAACATTAACCATCTAGAAAAATAAGTTGCAAAGTAGGTAACAAAGAAATATATTAGGATAATAAAAATCAAGTATTTTTAAGAAACAATTTAGCATTAAAACAGGATGCTAAAGTAAGTATTTACACCAACTGTAACTATACAAATAACCTTAATCCCTCGATCCCAGCCGGTGCAGTCAACATGTCGATTAACACTGAGTTGCTCCCGATGGCCAACGGTGTGTGAATGTGAGGTCCTAGAGTTAGGTACACTGCTCTGTGTGAATGTTAGGTCCTAGAGTAAGGTACACTGCTCTGTGTGAATGTTAGGTCCTAGAGTAAGGTACACTGCTCTGTGTGAATGTTAGGTCCTAGAGTAAGGTACACTGCTCTGTGTGAATGTTAGGTCCTAGAGTAAGGTACACTGCTCTGTGTGAATGTTAGGTCCTAGAGTAAGGTGCTCTGTGTGAATGTTAGGTCCTAGAGTAAGGTGCTCTGTGTGAATGTTAGGTCCTAGAGTAAGGTGCTCTGTATGAATGCTAGGTCCTAGAGTAAGGTACACTGCTCTGTGTGAATGGGTGAACGACATGTAGTCTGTAAAGCGCTTTGAGGGGTCGTAAAGACTGGATAAAGCGCTATATAAGCACAGTCCATTTACCATTTAAAAGCTAGGACAATGAGTACATGGCAAACTACAGTGTATTATATTTATGGAGGGCTGTGCAGACATGTGTGCAGACATGTGTGCAGACATGTGTGCAGACATGTGTGCAGACATGTGTGCAGACATGTGTGCAGACATGTGTGCACAAAGCAGTCAGAGAGTTACAGTAATGATGAGCGAGCTTTCAAGCTAACCCACTGTACCACCATGTCAGTTGCCTGGAAACTGACATGGTGGTACAGTGGGTTAGCTAACCAGCTAACCTGCAAATGAGTGAGCTAGCAAACTAATGTAGAGCACCAGTATGTCAGTATCTGTGCAAGTGAGTGAGCTAACTACCTGCAAGCAATCGAACCACCTATTAGCGAGCTAGCAGGCTAGCCAGCACACATTTCTCAAATCTTCAGTGTTTTTGTGTTCTTTTTTTTCTTTGCAATCCTTAAACAAAAGGATGTCAAACTGTCGTGACAAAATAATTGCCATTGTAGATTCTAGTTGAACCTGAACATGTAATACACGTTAATGTTGTTTCCTTACAAGCACTTAAATCAAACCCCATCATTACACCTACGATTGTTACAAAGCTAACCGACTGTACAGCCAGGTCAGTTTCCAGGCAACTGAGTGAGCTAACTATCTGCAACCAAGCTAACCTGCTAACGAGCATGTTAATCAACTGTTCAGTGTTTTTCTTTGTTTTATAACTTTGAAATCCTTT
>CADEHL010000551.1:0-35954 GCA_902827135.1 Harpagifer antarcticus | reverse complement strand
TTCAGATTAGCACAAAGTAAACGGTCGTGCCGTCGAGGGTAACTCTTTTTCCCCTCATGAAGATCTGGTTTCAAACTAAAAACAGTAAATAATCAAGCAATGGTTGCGGGGTGGGATTCTTTTTAAAGGTGTTAGAAAGTAAAGTATTGAAAAAGGCTTTAATGCTATGTTAGGTGCTCGTATTGAACTGGGTTTGGTCTGAGGATGTATGATATTGAGGGATATGTATTTGTTGTTTGTGGAATCCAAGTTGCTTTATAGATAATTGTTGTTATACTCCTGGTTGAGGATGTATTTGACCATTTAAAAAGGGTGCAAGGGCATCAGGTTTTCTGCTAAAGTCAGAGTTACTACGAGCTCGTTATTATGAATATTTAATTAAAGCAAGGCCCCGTCCACACGGAGACGAAACGGGTTGTATCCACTAAAGTTCTTTATCGTATAGACGGTTCGTCCACACGAGGCCGAAGCGGAGCGGAGCCGCGGCTTCGGAGCCCGAAAACGATACACTTTGATAACGGCTCCCAAAGTGGGTAGGTCTGGGGACGAAACGCTTGCGGCTCCGTGTGCACGCCCTTTACGATCATAGCCCCGCCTCTCCCCACCTCTCCTGCTCACCCCCGCGTCATTGCTGATGCGTTTCTCCAACAACAACAACAATGGCGGATCACAGGGTTGCGTTCGTGCTCCAGACGCTACTGACCATGCTACAGATGTTAGTGCAACATCTACAGCTCCTCGACCGCAACCATCAGCAACACGTGGACATGGAGAATTACGTGAACTACATGTTGCTAAATCCACCGCGGAGAATAAATAGAAGGGCAACCATGGCAACCATGCTCAGGGGGTCTTATTCACTGCTTTTGGTGTATTTTGTGGCGGAATTACAGCGCCACTTAGAGGCCCGGCATGTGTACTACAGCGTCTCCAGCGGGTCGAGCGGTCTCGTGTGGACGGACACGTTTCTTGAGCCGATACCGTGACTTTTCTGATATCGACTTTGGTTCGTTTTCGTCTCCGTGTGGACGGGGCCTTAAGTGGGCTCACAATAAAACAGCGAAAGGAAAGGTAAGGAAAGTATAGAGAGAGCAAAGTATCGTAGGACTAGGACAATGTGCAGGTGACAGAATAAACTTAAATCAAAGCCTTGAAAGGAAGAGAATTTTGAAGAGGAATGTCAGAAACTCTTAATATTTTCATACATGTGGCAGAGGGGCTGCTTCTGTCACAACACCCGGAGATAATGGGGATCAAAACACACAAACAACCAATCAAAGACATAATCAGAGCTTCCTGATTCCTGACTCACTCTGCTCTCCCGTTATCTTGAAGGTATTTTGCTTTTATCTGAATACTTCCTGCTCTGCACTTTCCTCTGTGGACACGTATGTGCTGCCTAATTCCTGCCATGCATGGGTCATTACATTACATTACATTACATTGCATTTAGCTGACGCTTTTATCCAAAGCGACTTACAATAAGTACATACGACCAGGAAGACACAACCTTGAAGAAAACAGAACCATAAAGTACATCAGGTTTCATAGAGCCAAACATTTCAAGTGCTACTCAGCTGGCTTTAGAGAAGCCAGTCCTTTATTAGTATATAAGTGCTTTGTTAGTAATTCTATGCACTCGGAAGTGGAGTCGAAAGAGATGAGTTCTCAGTCTGGAAGGTGTGTAAGCTTTCTGCTGTCCTGATGTCAATGGGGAGCTCATTCCACCATCTTGGAGCCAGGATAGCAAACCCACGTGTTTCTGCTGATGGGAACTTGGGTCCCCCTCGCAGCGAGGGTGCAGCGAGTCGTTTGGCTGATGCAGAGCGGAGTGCACGCGCTGGGGTGTACGGTTTAACCATGTCCTGGATGTAGGAAGGGCCAGATCCATTCGCAGCATGGTATGCAAGTACCTAGTGTCTTGAAGTCAGTGTGTGAATATTAAACTTCTAGATTGGGTATGCATGCATGTATTTAATTACCACACAAAGCCGCGGCACGTCTCATGCTGGTTTCAGACAGCAGTATTATCGCCCCAAACATGCCATTTCTCCTCGAGCTGCAAGTCAAGATGTTCCATATTAACCAAACTGCCTATTTGGTTGACAAAGGGATTCATTGTTTGACCACTAAATGTGAAAAATGTCAAAATCACAATATCCTAAAGCCAAAGGAAATTAGCGAACAGCTTCTTCTGTACGACCAATAGTTTATTGTATAAAATAAGAGGAATAAAACGTGCAGTCCTTTTTATTTAGACGCTGGCAGTGAAGAGTGTTTGGTGTTGTGGCTGTTTCCTGCAACAATGACTGAATGTACTGCTGAGGGAGAATATAATGAGTTGCTGTTTCTGATCTCACACCAACATGCCCAGCATGCTGGAGTGTAAACCTGTAGGTTCATCGTCTGACTTCATACGGTCCCTGTTGTTATACATCGTTGGCTAGCGCTCCAACGCGTTGTGATGAGACGTCTTTAAGTGGTCTAATCAAGGTGTGATTATTTAAAGAGGACCTTCATCTTTACCAAATATTGCACAAGTCCATATTGTGATTTCAATGAAACGTTGATAGCTTGTGCCGCCCGACATGCTGGGATAGATTTGAGAAGAAACGTAGTAAAACTGGCTTTAATAACACACACACACACACACACACACACACACACACACACACACACACACACACACACACACACACACACACACACACACACACACACACACACACACACACACACACACACACACACACACACACACACACACACACACACACACACACACACACACACACACACACACACACACACACACACACACACACACACACACACACACACACACACACACACACACACTCACACACACACACACACACACACACACACACACACACACACACACACACACACACACACGTTCTGTGCAGCGGAGAGGATTGAGGCAAACAAACAGTGCATTGTGTTCCTTGTTATCATCCCAGCCCAGCTCTGTCTGCAGCTCAGTACTGCTTTAAAGAGCCTTTCACTGGAGGGGGGGGGGGGGGGGCAGGGGGGGGGGGGGGCGCAGGCCCAAAGACAGTTTACAGAAAAGTGGATGCTCTTATCAGACGAAGAAGGCTGCTATCAAATCAACTCTGACGCTGATTCTCATATAAATGTTTAGCATACAGTTGTTACCGTATACAGAGTGTGTATCAGAGTGTGTATCAGAGTGTGTATCAGAGTGTGTATCAGAGTGTGTATCAGAGTGTGTATCAGAGTGTATGTGTGTATCAGAGTGTATGTGTGTATCAGAGTGTGTATCAGAGTGTGTATCAGAGTGTATGTGTGTATCAGAGTGTATGTGTGTATCAGAGTGTGTATCAGAGTGTGTATCAGAGTGTGTATGTGTGTATCAGAGTGTATGTGTGTATCAGAGTGTGTATCAGAGTGTGTATCAGAGTGTATGTGTGTATCAGAGTGTATGTGTGTATCAGAGTGTGTATCAGAGTGTGTATCAGAGTGTGTATCAGAGTGTATGTGTGTATCAGAGTGTATGTGTGTATCAGAGTGTGTATCAGAGTGTGTATCAGAGTGTGTATCAGAGTGTATGTGTTTATCAGAGTGTGTATCAGAGTGTATGTGTGTATCAGAGTGTATGTGTGTATCAGAGTGTGTATCAGAGTGTGTATCAGAGTGTGTATCAGAGTGTGTATCAGAGTGTGTATCAGAGTGTGTATCAGAGTGTATGTGTGTATCAGAGTGTGTATCAGAGTGTGTATCAGAGTGTGTATCAGAGTGTATGTGTGTATCAGAGTGTGTATCAGAGTGTGTATCGGAGTGTGTATCAGAGCGTGTATACAGAGTGTGTATCAGAGTGTGTATCAGAGTGTGTATCAGAGTGTGTATCAGAGTGTGTATCAGAGTGTATGTGTGTATCAGAGTGTGTATCAGAGTGTGTATCAGAGTGTATGTGTGTATCAGAGTGTGTATCAGAGTGTATGTGTGTATCAGAGTGTGTATCAGAGTGTATGTGTGTATCAGAGTGTGTATCAGAGTGTATGTGTATCAGAGTGTGTATCAGAGTGTATGTGTGTATCAGAGTGTGTATCAGAGTGTATGTGTGTATCAGAGTGTGTATCAGAGTGTATGTGTGTATCAGAGTGTGTATCAGAGTGTATGTGTGTATCAGAGTGTGTATCAGAGTGTATGTGTGTATCAGAGTGTGTATCAGAGTGTATGTGTGTATCAGAGTGTGTATCAGAGTGTATGTGTGTATCAGAGTGTGTATCAGAGTGTGTATCAGAGCGTGTATCAGAGTGTGTATCAGAGTGTGTATCAGAGTGTATGTGTGTATCAGAGTGTGTATCTGAGCGTGTATCAGAGTGTGTATCTGAGCGTGTATCAGAGTGTGTATCAGAGTGTGTATCAGAGTGTGTATCAGAGTGTGTATCAGAGTGTGTATCAGAGTGTGTATCAGAGTGTGTATCAGAGTGTGTATCAGAGTGTGTATCAGAGTGTGTATCAGAGTGTGTATCAGAGTGTGTATCAGAGTGTGTATCAGAGTGTGTATCAGAGTGTATGTGTGTATCAGAGTGTGTATCAGAGTGTATGTGTGTATCAGAGTGTGTATCAGAGTGTATGTGTGTATCAGAGTGTGTATCAGAGTGTATGTGTGTATCAGAGTGTGTATCAGAGTGTATGTGTGTATCAGAGTGTGTATCAGAGTGTATGTGTGTATCAGAGTGTGTATCAGAGTGTATGTGTGTATCAGAGTGTGTATCAGAGTGTGTATCAGAGTGTGTATCAGAGTGTGTATCAGAGTGTATGTGTGTATCAGAGTGTGTATCAGAGTGTGTATCAGAGTGTGTATCAGAGTGTGTATCAGAGTGTGTATCAGAGTGTGTATCAGAGTGTGTATCAGAGTGTGTATCAGAGTGTATGTGTGTATCAGAGTGTGTATCAGAGTGTGTATCAGAGTGTGTATCAGAGTGTGTATCAGAGTGTGTATCAGAGTGTGTACCATTAAAGTGGATTATGTTCCTGCTCCGTGTTGCAGGGCCGCTCTATTTAAAGCTAAAAGCCTGTTAGAGCCCCCCCCCCCCCCCCCCAGGGCAGAGCGACTTCCTTTCTCTGCTAACAAAGCGTTCATCTGTAACAATGTGGGGAGCCCGGACCCATTGACTTCACTATGAGATTCTGCTTTCAGACATTTCTGTACAGAAATCTGAGCGAGAGGTCAGTGAACACCAGCGAGAGATGTTTGAATGCGTGGTCGAGTAAGCAGTAGATTTGTTGTGTGTCTACAAGACGAGGGGATGCAGCGGGACGGGTCATGGACAGGAAAGTTGGAAACACATGTTTGGGCGATAATGATCTATTGTCTGCAACCACTATGGATCACAATCATTATTTTCATTTCAATATTAAGAACTATTTTGCTTCAATTTGAGTCCAAATCGAACTATTTCCATAATCAGATTGGGGAACTTTTAAAGAGCATTCCAGCTTCTTAACGTGAATATGTTCTGGTTTCTTCATTCCTTTGATATCTCTGATTTGTTGACATAACAACAACCAGATAATCGACATGTTTCGCCATTTGTTTTTTCATTTTACAGACCAAATGATGAATGGATTCATATAAAGTCCTTGATGAAAATAATCGTTAGCTGCCGACGTACTGGCCATTAGCTTGAGTTCTATCACGATGTAGCAGGAACAAAGATGGAGAATGAACCCATGAGTGCAGGAAGCAGGTCGATGCGCTCAGTGCTAGAGCTGCAAACATCAATCCATACGTTTTCAACTATTAAATTAAACGCCGAACTTTTCAAACAATAAAAAAAGCTCATTCTGTGATTCTTAAACGTTTCAATCTTCTGGTTTCGTTACTCCTCTCCCCTCTGATTCCATATCTTGAAGGTGTGGACAAAACACGGCGTTTAAGATCTGGATAACAGCGTTGAGATGAATCGACGATGGAAATAATAGTTTTGCGGCCCTGATGGCCTTCACCTTTTGTTGAGTAGCATCACATCTAATTTAGCAGGAATAGTATTTTTGTAGTTCGACCCTGAAGGAAGCGGCCGGTTCCCTCGACAGAAAGCAACGGGATTTCTCCAGAGGATTTAGGAATATTGTAAAAAATAATGTCTGTGGAAAACAAACCTGTTTGATGAATGCACGTTCTGTTCAGCCGGATAATCTCCACATGTCTACCCTACTTTTATAATGTTCTAATCATAAATCTAATGGCCAGAAGCAAAATGCTAACGTGATGCTATAAAGGAACTACAGCCGAGTCCAGCAGCACGACTTCAACGTCACGCCAACTTCAGATCCATATTCAAACACACAGATTCTAGATGGTTCAAGTTGAAGCGTTAGTTTGAACAGTCTGCAGGAGGCAGGGACTTGCTTTCAAGCAGAACAGAAACTAACTTAGAGGAGTGTTTACGTGTTCGGCGTAATGACGTACAACGGCCTCCACGACTTCTGTAGTCCTATTCAGCCACTTGGTAACAACCATCGCTTTTCAGACACGTCCACTCTTCAGAGATCCCCAGTGGGGTCACTGCTGATGATTTAATGTAGAACAAAACGTGATCCGTCTCTTCAATGAGTCTCAACCACAGACCTTAGTTCCAGATACTTTCCTAAAGCTAGTTCAAACATCTCATTGACTCTGAGACGAGGGAACAGGAAGTGGTGAAATGCTGACTCACTTCCGGGTTTTAGGACTCATTCCTGCACCCCTTTATCTCCTGAGCGTGGAGAGTGAACAGCAGTAGGTGTCTCCTGCTCTCAGTACCTGCAGGGCCCCGGTGCCCGGCTGCTGCAGAAGCTTCACCGCTCGACCTCCTGCTGACTTCTGCCCGCGGCCATCGTGCCAGGTTAGATTCCCGCCTGTGCGTCGACTCAGCTGGTGCTTGAAGTCCTCGGGCAGAGCTCTGTACTCCACAGCCGGCCTGACGAAACTGAAACTGGCCGCCGCTGGAGAGATGAAAGCAAGAGGCATAATGATTAGACAGCTGGGTATACCCGTTACTTCCTGCTCTGCATTTTCCTTTCACTTTAGTTGTGTTGTGAGCACACTTCACTCTCTGCTCTGTTGACACGTATGTGCTGCCTTATTCCTGCCATTCATGGGTCAGTGTGTAGATGTTAAACTTATGAATTGGGTCTTTGTATGCATGCATTTAATTAGTTTTGTCGCCGCAAAAATGCCATTTCTCCTCGAGCTGCAAGTCATGATTTTCCTTATTAACCAAACTGCCTATTTGGTTGACAAAGGGATTCATAGTTTGACCACTAAATATGAAACATGTCAAGATCACAATATCCTAAAGCCAAAGGCAGCTTATTCTGTTCAACCAATATTTTTATTTTATCAAATTAGAGGAATACAAATTGCAGTCAAGAGTGTTTGGTATTCTGGCTGGAAAACTGACAAATGATAATTCTCTTCCTGCAACAATACATGCTCCAACAATGAGCATGAGACACAGTCGCTCAGCTACGTGAGCTGAAAAAGAAAAAGGCTGTTACTCAGGGCTGATGTCACTGTGGAACCTGCTCGTACCTGTTTCACTGAGCAGCTGTGAGCTTCACAGACACCTGAGCCTGGAGCACCTGGGTCATTCAGGAAGTCAGTGTCTGTTTGTGCAGAGTCTGTGTGTGAAATGTCAGGTCCTGTGAGAGGAGAAGCGTTCTCTTCATAACTAGGAGGCATGCAGGCAGACATCCAAACTCCTACACAGGGGGGGGGGGGTCCAACAGCCAGTAATTAAAGAAAGTGTGGATCTACAGTAAACAAACTGTTACTGGCAGAAAGCCACGGGTCATTACTGATTCATGCTCCAGATTGGGAGAATGTTCTCACCGTGTTTGAAGCCATGTCTGCAGCTGTGTTAGCGAGGCTCGCTAGATATCTTGAACTGAGAAGAGGAGGATTTGAAAAGAGGACAACACGAGAGCAGGGACGCGGTTTGCAGGAGATGAAAGAGTGTCTTTTAGTTTTCTGTCACTCCACATCTGAGCATGTCGACCCGCTGAGAGCCGAGTCCTGCAAGCCAGTGGCATTATGACTCTGATTGCCATCTTCGGTTTCTTTGAGCTGAAACTCCAAGGCTCTGTGTGTGTACGCTCCTCCAGAGCCATCCCCCCCAGGATGCAGCTGTGTCCACAAACGTGCCCTTTTCCCGGATTAAACACATTTAATTAACACCACTTGTCAGGCCCAGCTTTTTCCTTCCATGGGAGGAAAGTAGTCCTCATTAGCTTGCACGCATATAAATTGCAAGCACCGAAAATAAAACTCTTCCATGCACAAAGACGTTGTGAATAATCTCCCGCAGGCAACATGTTTCACTTGGTATTTTGAATCTGCTCTGTGGATCACTTCACATTTCACTCAGACTTTTACCCAAAGTGACCTAACATAAGTGCAATCAACCATGAGGGTCCACATTTAGAATCCTGCAAGTGCATTAGCTTCAAATAAGCCGTCAAGTTTAAGTGCATTCAACAGATCCTGCGTTAGCTTTCCTTTTTACTAAGAGTAAAGTATTCCTGATCAAATAAACATGCACATCTATATAAGTCGACACATGTAGAGAAACTGAAATGCTAAACTGACCACAACAACAGTGGGCATTGGACTGGGTCGCTGTCCTTTCAGCACCAAGTCACAGACCACCAGCAGACCCCCCTTTACCTACATCTGCACCCTGTCTCTGCAAACAGCTGAGTTGAAGCAGCTGTTCCTATTCCCTAAAGTAGTTTTATTGTCATGTTTAAACCTCACACTGTGTCCTCTCTCCTGTCACAGCAGGCTTGTTATCAACAGACCACTAACCCACTTGGCAAACCGGTCTCACGAGGATTGAGTTAAACCAACAACAAGATCGACGTTGAACTCTCTCCGTTTTTTTTAAGCAGAATTTAAACTCAATGATTCTAATTGAATAAACAGAGAGTGGCTTACCGTCCACAGCCATGATGGTGTTTCCGTGTCGGGTTCAGTGAGAGTCTCCCATGTCTCCGCTGACCCCCGGGCTGCGGCTCCTGCTGCCCGCCTCTCCGCGCTCTATTTACCGGGAAAAGTTTGAGAGGCTCGGCAGGAGGAGTGACGCTACCCGGACGGCCGGTAAAATGCGATAAAAAAGCAGCTCCGGTGCGTTTCTCGTAGTTTCTGTTGGACAGGAATGTTCCCGAGCAGCTGCACGACTGGTTTCGCTGGCTCCCGGCGTGCACGCGCGCTCGTTCACGTGTGTGTTTTTACATGTGTGTCGTGAGAATGGGACGTGCGGCTTCTTCTCAGAGCAGCCCGGGCTCAGAGTGCTGCTCCGGGCCTGTAATTACAGCGGAGCGAAAGAAAAGGCTTCTCATCACTGCACCGTCAAGAAAGAGGGCTCTGTGTGTGTGTGTGTGTGTGTGTGTGTGTGTGTGTGTGTGTGGCTTCTCTCAGCTGCACACTTTTATTTACACACTTATTTTATCACCTTTCACTTTTAATGAACATGTGTTGCCTGTTTACTGCCTCTTGAACCACATGTGGTTGAACAGCAGTTACCACATTTTGTTATTTTAAGTAGCTTACTGGTAGATCAGCTATTTTTATATTGAGTCGAGCAGTAAGATTACTTTTTTTGCAGCAGTTTGTGTTCATGTCACTACTGAAACTACAAAACTATTTGGGCCTTAACATTTCTTTTACCGTGCTTCTCTTCTGTGATTGAACCACTGTGATTCTGATGATAAGAGGACAGGACCATCACCAGCTGCACACCAAACTCCAGGCTGTTTTCGTTCAGAGACCCCTAGTGGAAGGAAACGACACATTGTGTGTCTAAATGAGAAATGCTGCCATTAATCCAGCCTGAATTTCCACTAACAGAAATGCATATTGGACATAAGTTTAATTATGATTCATAATTTCTAAATCCAAGCGCTATCAGCAATCAGAGTCTAAGTGGGGAGGCACGAGTAAGACATGTATAACAAGACTGCTATGGATCTAACTCTATAGCTTCAGGTTGTCTGGACTAAAAACATGTCATGGTTCTCATCAGTGTATTAGTTTTGAAACCGTTTGGTTTAACTTTACAAAACAGCAAAACGTGAACGCATTGTAACCTCGTGTTATCAAACTGGAACGAGTGGAGGAGAAACTAAAGAGGCTGAAACATGAGGTCCTCCTGAGACGGATTCTGACAAGCGAGCTTTGGCTTGCCCCCCCGCCCATTCTCACTACACACAACACAGAACCAACTTGTGCCTTATGATGTTAGCATAAGCACACATATTGTATAAAATAACCAAACACCGTGGACCTCACCTCCTCTGGGGGGTTCGGGGGCATGCTCCCCCGGGAAGATAAATATTGCAGTTAAAAGCATCAATCTGGTGCACTTTGAGAGCAACATTAAGAGATCTATGGATACATCTCTCAACACCCAGATCAAACAGAACTGTAAACAGATCTTTCTTTATGGATATTTTACAAATCGCATAAACTGTATTCTTGTTTTGTCATATAGGATTTCATAACTGATTTTCATTTATTCTCTCTGGCTGTCCATCTCATAATGTTCACATAGAAACTAGCTGTCAATAGGGAATATCATTCAGAAGAATTATAATTTCTTGCAAAATCTGTCACAAAAAGAGGTTGCACATTTAAATTCAGGTGTTGCTATGGCAACGTCAGTGGCCAAACAGCCACATTTACTGCGGCAAATACGTTCAAACGTGCCGTCGACACATAAAGCAGTGGCAACCATTTCAGCTGACTTTTTCTCAGAAATACTGTCACATAACTAGGGTTGGGTACCGAGAACCGGTTCCGGTTCGGAACCGGTTTCAACATTTCGATTCCAACGGCATCATTTAGAAATGTGAATTTCGGTTCCGCCTGAGGAAATGTTTCTCGCAGCTCTCCGTAGCCTACTGTATGACTGCAGCGGGGCGGGAAATGTAGCGTTGTACCTACACTTCCTACAGCGTCACCATGTTCGCCTAGGGCGCCAGATCTGTGGAGGCGCTACGCTGACAGCTCTGAGAGAAATAAAAAATGTTTTGACCGTTGGGGCTCATCCTAATTTTCAGCCTTGATGTAATAACATTCATCCCGGTTACATACATCACAGCCCCACCTAGTGTCAGCAGAAAGTATTACAAATAATGATTACAACATTTTTTAAATATATTAAATATATTTTAAGATCATGTTTAATCATACTAAGAGAGAACAATTCAATATTTAAATGATCAAATTACATTGTTTGGGTATCCTTCTGTTGAACTGTCTGTTTAAAATTAATTGAAGCATCAGACAAAAAAAGCTTTTGAAAATAATATTATATTTTGATTTAGGTGAAAATATAATATTTGTAAACCTGAAGAGTCAGTGCCTCGCCAGCCATGAACCTCACTGCTTATAGACATCTACGTTTTTTGTGACCCACCACTTTTGTACATATAGAAACGCCACTGCCTGTACGATGGGTGCCGTAAGTGATGCAAATGGGGGATGTTGGCTTATCTGGCGCCCGCAGCTCACAGACAAAGTGGGAGCGAGCGAGGGAGAAAGGGGGGGTGCACCATGGGGGTGCACCGTGACGCGCTGTTGTTATTAGCATCTGGTGCTAGCTGCTCTAACGGAAGAAGAAGGTGTTTCTACAATGATGTGGAGGGAGAGTCCTCTCCAGTCAGACTGAGAGGCTGAACTACAGCTCAGTGAGGGAAAGGACTCTGAGGGTTCAGATAGTTCACTTTAGTCTAAGTTATCTCAGTGGGTCTCAAACGGTTTGATCACAATTTATGTAAACACATATTTCCAAGGCACTCCTTTATAATGATTGGGATAAAACAGGTTTGAAATCATTCCAGTGTATTCTATAGGACAGACATATCGTTTTAAACTGGAGAGATAAAAAATATGCATAAATAAAATAGTAAAGTAAGATTTGAATGAACAACAAAAATAAAATTCGTTCCATGTATTTGTTATTGGCTATGGGTTACTGGTTATGCTCACATACTTATTTAATTATTAAAATGTAAACCGATCTTTTTCATATGGGTGTTTAGAGTTGTACCCTCTAGATCTAGTCTCTAGTCATTCTGCTTAAAGTGCACCAGATTGAAGCATTTTACTTTCAAATGTTCAAACCTTTCTTCCCGGTTTGCCTGAGAGGCAGATGTGCTTGTTTTTCTCAACAAGAACTGTTTTTAAATGGGGGAGGGGTTCCTTTAAAAGTTGGACTGTTGTAGCTTCAGTGGTTCTCAGGTTACAGTTACATAGCAGTGAATATAAACAGACTGATTCATGTGAATATTACTGTAAACTGGTGGAGGAAGCATGTATCATTTTTTTACCCTAATCGGAATTGAGAACCGTTAAGAACCGGAATCGAAAAGTAGAACCGGAATCAGAATCATGGAAATTCAAACGATACCTACCCTACACATAACATCCATATATGTCAGTGCTAGGTTGATGCTTAGCTAAGCTAACTATGAAACACTTTAACGGACAGGACTCCGGATCAACTGGGTAGGAGAGAGTGGGGTAAGTTGAGCCATGTTTTAGTTCTGCTGTCCTCTAAGCAAGGAGGAATGACACACAGTAAACATGAAAACACACACCTATAATTCAGGATGTCTCCTATCAATGGCAATGATAATAACTCATATTTGATCAAGGGCAGTGAAAATATTACTTCTTAAAATAAAAAGGTATTGTGGCTCAACTTGCCCCGGGTCAGGGGTCAGTTGATCCAGGTCAGGGGGTAAATTGAACCACTGTTCAAACCTGGGCATACCTACAACAAATCATAACTATAATCAATAAATAACAAACCAAATACAAGCTTAGTTTTTCAAATATTTTTAATATACATTTTGATTGAATTGATTGATTTTTTTTAACATGTTAAAAGGAAAAGTAATCATACAAATGGTGATACAATTTCATCCATCTTACCAATCAAACACTGTAGCCTACAATGAGCTCTTATTATCAACTCGGCCCACTTTCATTCATTTCTCCATTGAAACACTGGCTCACTTTACCCCGAGGCCCGTGGTTCACTTTACCCCAAGGCCCGTGGCTCACTTTACCCCGAGGCCCGTGGTTCACTTTACCCCAAGGCCCGTGGTTCACTTCACCCGAGGCCCACTTACCCCAAGGCCCGTGGCTCATTTTACCCCGAGGCCCGTGGTTCACTTACCCCGAGGCCCGTGGTTCACTTTACCCCGAGGCCGTGGTTCACTTTACCCCGAGGCCCGTGGCTCACTTTACCCCGAGGCCCGTGGTTCACTTTACCCCGAGGCCCTTGTTCACTTTACCTCGAGGCCCGTGGTTCACTTTACCCGAGGCCCGTGGTCACTTTACCCCGAGGCCCGTGGTTCACTTTACCCCGAGGCCCGTGGTTCACTTTACCCGAGGCCCGTGGTTCACTTTACCCCGAGGCCCGTGGTTCACTTTACCCCGAGGCCCGTGGTTCACTTTACCCCGAGGCCCGTGGTTCACTTTACCCCAAGGCCCGTGGTTCACTTTACCCCGAGGCCCGTGGTTCACTTTACCCCGAGGCCCGTGGTTCACTTTACCCCGAGGCCCGTGGTTCACTTTACCCCGAGGCCCGTGGTTCACTTTACCCCGAGGCCCGTGGTTCACTTCACCCCGAGGCCGTGGGTCACTTACCCTAAGGCCCGTGGTTCACTTTACCCGGCCCGGAGGCCCGTGGTTCACTTTACCCCGAGGCCCGTGGTTCACTTTACCCCGAGGCCCGTGGTTCACTTTACCCCGAGGCCCGTGGTTCACTTCACCCCGAGGCCCGTGGTTCACTTTACCCCGAGGCCCGTGGTTCACTTTACCCCGAGGCCCGTGGTTCACTTTACCCCGAGGCCCGTGGTTCACTTTACCCCGAGGCCCGTGGTTCACTTTACCCCAAGGCCCGTGGCTCACTTTACCCCGAGGCCCGTGGTTCACTTTACCCCAAGGCCCGTGGTTCACTTTACCCCAAGGCCCGTGGCTCACTTTACCCCAAGGCCCGTGGTTTACTTTACCCCAAGGCCCGTGGTTCACTTTACCCCGAGGCCCATGGTTCACTTTACCCCAAGGCCCGTGGTTCACTTTACCCCAAGGCCCATGGTTCACTTTACCCCATAGCCACCATTTTAGAAAAAATAGCCTAGCATTAAAATTCAGAGTCATCTTTAGCTTAATGATTCACATGGTTTAATACGCTGCCAACACATCAACATTTATGTGTTTAAACCTGGATACTTTTTTTTTTTACATGACAACCGATATAGCTGACATCTACAAAATGTACTTTGACAAGCAAAAAGCGTTTTTTTTGTAAAAATGTTTACTTACCAGACCACAATGAGTATCTCTCTGCATAATCTCTGGTCACTTGATTACAACTATAAGGCGTTGCCTGGTTACAGGGGGTGGTTCAAGTTACTCCCTTCTCCCCTACTGTAAGGCAGCTTCTAGCTTCATGTTGAAAGTAAGTCAACATTTCCCAGAGAGCTTTCTTTGAAATCACCAAAGAAAAAACATAACATTTAGATTGTATGACAAAGTGTTTATTTAATATATCTGGCTAGCTATAGCTACTTGCTAACGGTTTAGCTCCCGCGATTCAAAGTAACGTCAACGTAGCTGTAATTTATGCTTTGCTTACATGTTTGCATAACTTGGAAGTTTACTGACATGTACATACCTTGTTCACCTGGCTCAGGTGGCTCTGGGGTTGTTGTGTGAGCCACCACTTGAGAATTGTCGTCTTTTTTATAAAACATTTTTCTAATGTCCATCTTCAGAAACTCTGAGTCCGCGGCTGAAAGTTTAAACACTGTCACAGAGGAGAGGTACGTACCTGTCAGCCAATAAAACACGTTTATTTCCATGCAACTCTCTGATTGGTCTGGTGGTGCCTTGCCTCTGTTGCATTCACTGAACACGGGAAATTACAATCCTGCCGTCCTCTAGTGTCATGATGAGGTTCAGGTAAAGTATGGTGAATGACTTTGAGAGTAGGTAATCTAGGCATATTAACACAATTAATTAAACTATACTTATCACGGTGACGGTGTACTGAGATTTATTTATTTTTTTCATTTGGGGGCCCCTTAGTGGCTGCGGGGCCCTAAGCCACCGCTTATGTCGCTTAATGGGTCGGGCCGGCTGTGCATGATACAGGTGACAGGTAGTTTGGAGTAATTGTGTGAAAGTGTGTTTCCAGTCCTTTGAGATGTTTTGAAACCAAAGAAGTGCCGGTGAGGTACAGACAGAAGACAGCGTCATAAAGACAGCATGAAGAGCAACAGGAAGAGCCTGTAGGGTCCAATATTCCCAGTCTCACCCCTGCTCACAACATCAAGGGTTTGCGTCAGTGTGGATTCCTCGGAAAACCTGATTTAAAATTCTTTCTTTGGGTTGATAAGAATCAGAAGATGCCAGGAGAGGATACCAGGAGCCCTGCTGTTTTTGGAGATGCGTCGTGTGATTGATGTTTATTTTAAATGACTCTGATATTCTGCTGCATCCTCCCACAATGACTGCCTCCAACTTCCCGCTCACCACTGGTGATTACTGTCGCACTCATATCTAGAAACAGCGGCCACAGAAACCATCGCAGTGTCTCCCAGTCACACCACACAGTGACTGGGTTAACTGGCGGCTGTGGTTGTGATGAGTCCTCTCTGCAGCTCTGAGCTCCTGTTAAACTTTAAGCATGTACACATTTGGCCTGGTTAGAGCTCCCAAAGATGAAAGGGAGCGTTAAAATTAATAGTTTCCACAGGAGGGAACATCAAAGAGCCTCCCATATTAATACAAGAGAGGCTTCTGTGAGCCTTTTGTTGTCACGGTTCACAAAGGAACGAATCCTTAGCCGTTGTTTTTATGGCCATTCTATAAATCCAGAAAATCCTGCCCAGTGTTGTAGCTTCAGTTCAAACAGGGAACATACTGTGCTGTAACACTACGGCCACAAGGTAGAGGCAATAGGCTTTTATGCAGCAATAAATTATAACTATTTTTAAAACAAAGTCAAAGTATTTGGAAGACTAAACTGTTAAATGTCGAAGCCAGGAGTGAACACCAGAGGGCAGCGTAAGTCTGTGAGACATGTGACTGTATTCTGGTACTGTAAAGTAGTTAAATAAAGATTTTGAATGCAGGAATGTTATTGTTTCAGACACTGTGTTATTTCTACTTTTGTGTAAAAGGTCTGAATACTTCCTTTAAATCACAAATAATGCACTCCTACTTCCTGTCCTACAGTTAGACATCTATCCAACTACCAGCTTCCATTCAGTGTTTCCTTCAGATTGCAGAGGCATCCAGGGGGCTGCATTGACACCCCTTACATCTTCTTTTTAAACAAAGTTCACCAAATATAAAAGGTATATGGTATAGACAAAATAATAAAACAAAGTGGACATTAAATGCATTATTCCACATCAGAAAATTGTGTGAGATTGTGTGTGTATTTGTATGTGTGTGAGTGTATGAGTGGGTGTGTGTGTGTGTGATCATCTAATTCATACCATGGGTTCTTCTATTTATGAAAGTGTTGATTAAAACAAAAATTGAATAAATAAAAGTTCTTTAGTCACCAAAATGTAAAACAGTATTACATTTATACTGTACATGTTTACACAGTGAGGCACACAAATGGAAACATTAGATTTTGTAATCCTAATTGTAATCCTAATTGTAATCCTAATTGTAATCCTAATTGTATTCCTAAATGTATTCCTAATTGTATTCCTAATTGTAATCCTAATTGTAATCCTAAATGTATTCCTAATTGTAATCCTAAATGTATTCCTAATTGTAATCCTAAATGTATTCCTAATTGTAATCCTAAATGTATTCCTAATTGTATTCCTAATTGTAATCCTAATTGTAATCCTAAATGTATTCGTAATTGTATTCCTAATTGTATTCCTAATTGTAATCCTAATTGTATTCCTAATTGTATTCCTATTGTATTCCTAATTGTAATCCTAATTGTAATCCTAAATGTATTCCTAATTGTAATCCTAATTGTATTCCTAATTGTAATCCTAATTGTAATCCTAAATGTATTCGTAATTGTATTCCTAATTGTAATCCTAAATGTAATCCTAAATGTATTCCTAATTGTATTCCTATTGTATTCCTAATTGTATTCCTAATTGTATTCCTATTGTAATTTGTATTCCTATTGTATTCCTAATTGTATTCCTAATTGTAATCCTAATTGTATTCCTAATTGTATTCCTATTGTATTCCTAATTGTAATCCTAATTGTATTCCTAAATGTATTCCTAATTGTAATCCTAAGTGTATTCCTATTGTAATCCTAATTGTATTCCTAATTGTAATCTTAATTGTATTCCTAATTGTATTCCTAATTGTAATCCTAAATGTATTCCTAATTGTAATCCTAAATGTATTCCTAATTGTAATCCTAATTGTATTCCTAATTGTAATCCTAATTGTAATCCTAAATGTATTCCTAATTGTAATCCTAATTGTATTCCTAATTGTAATCCTAATTGTAATCCTAAATGTATTCCTATTGTATTCCTAATTGTATTCCTAATTGTATTCCTAATTGTAATCCTAATTGTAATCCTAAATGTATTCGTAATTGTATTCCTAATTGTATTCCTAATTGTAATCCTAATTGTAATCCTAAATGTATTCCTATTGTATTCCTAATTGTATTCCTAATTGTATTCCTAATTGTAATCCTAATTGTAATCCTAAATGTATTCCTAATTGTATTCCTATTGTATTCCTAATTGTATTCCTATTGTAATTTGTATTCCTATTGTATTCCTAATTGTATTCCTAATTGTAATCCTAATTGTATTCCTAATTGTATTCCTATTGTATTCCTAATTGTAATCCTAATTGTATTCCTAAATGTATTCCTAATTGTAATCCTAAGTGTATTCCTATTGTAATCCTAATTGTATTCCTAATTGTAATCTTAATTGTATTCCTAATTGTATTCCTAATTGTAATCCTAAATGTATTCCTAATTGTAATCCTAAATGTATTCCTAATTGTAATCCTAATTGTATTCCTAATTGTAATCCTAATTGTAATCCTAAATGTATTCCTAATTGTAATCCTAATTGTATTCCTAATTGTAATCCTAAATGTATTCCTATTGTATTCCTAATTGTATTCCTAATTGTATTCCTAATTGTAATCCTAATTGTAATCCTAAATGTATTCCTAATTGTATTCCTAATTGTATTCCTAATTGTATTCCTAATTGTAATCCTAATTGTAATCCTAAATGTATTCGTAATTGTATTCCTAATTGTAATCCTAAATGTAATCCTAAATGTATTCCTAATTGTATTCCTATTGTATTCCTAATTGTATTCCTAATTGTATTCCTATTGTAATTTGTATTCCTATTGTATTCCTAATTGTATTCCTAATTGTAATCCTAATTGTATTCCTAATTGTATTCCTATTGTATTCCTAATTGTAATCCTAATTGTATTCCTAAATGTATTCCTAATTGTAATCCTAAGTGTATTCCTATTGTAATCCTAATTGTATTCCTAATTGTAATCTTAATTGTAATCCTAAATGTATTCCTAATTGTAATCCTAAATGTATTCCTAATTGTAATCCTAATTGTATTCCTAATTGTAATCCTAATTGTAATCCTAAATGTATTCCTAATTGTAATCCTAATTGTATTCCTAATTGTAATCCTAATTGTAATCCTAATGTATTCCTATTGTATTCCTAATTGTATTCCTAATTGTATTCCTAATTGTAATCCTAATTGTAATCCTAAATGTATTCGTAATTGTATTCCTAATTGTAATCCTAAATGTATTCCTAATTGTATTCCTAATTGTATTCCTAATTGTATTCCTAATTGTAATCCTAATTGTAATCCTAAATGTATTCCTAATTGTATTCCTATTGTATTCCTAATTGTATTCCTATTGTAATTTGTATTCCTATTGTATTCCTAATTGTATTCCTAATTGTAATCCTAATTGTATTCCTAATTGTATTCCTATTGTATTCCTAATTGTAATCCTAATTGTATTCCTAAATGTATTCCTAATTGTAATCCTAAGTGTATTCCTATTGTAATCCTAATTGTATTCCTAATTGTAATCTTAATTGTATTCCTAATTGTATTCCTAATTGTAATCCTAAATGTATTCCTAATTGTAATCCTAAATGTATTCCTAATTGTAATCCTAATTGTATTCCTAATTGTAATCCTAATTGTAATCCTAAATGTATTCCTAATTGTAATCCTAATTGTATTCCTAATTGTAATCCTAAATGTATTCCTATTGTATTCCTAATTGTATTCCTAATTGTATTCCTAATTGTAATCCTAATTGTAATCCTAAATGTATTCCTAATTGTATTCCTAATTGTATTCCTAATTGTAATCCTAAATGTATTCGTAATTGTATTCCTAATTGTATTCCTAATTGTATTCCTAATTGTATTCCTATTGTAATTTGTATTCCTATTGTATTCCTAATTATATTCCTAATTGTAATCCTAATTGTATTCCTAATTGTATTCCTATTGTATTCCTAATTGTATTCCTAATTGTATTCCTATTGTAATTTGTATTCCTATTGTATTCCTAATTGTATTCCTAATTGTATTCCTAATTGTAATCCTAATTGTATTCCTAATTGTATTCCTAATTGTATTCCTATTGTATTCCTAATTGTATTCCTATTGTAATTTGTATTCCTATTGTATTCCTAATTGTAATCCTAAATGTATTCGTAATTGTATTCCTAATTGTAATCCTAAATGTAATCCTAAATGTATTCCTAATTGTATTCCTAATTGTATTCCTAATTGTATTCCTAATTGTAATCCTAAATGTAATCCTAAATGTAATCCTAATTGTATTCCTAATTGTATTCCTAATTGTATTCCTATTGTATTCCTAATTGTAATCCTAATTGTATTCCTATTGTATTCCTAATTGTATTCCTAATTGTATTCCTATTGTAATTTGTATTCCTATTGTATTCCTAATTGTAATCCTAAATGTAATCCTAATTGTATTCCTATTGTATTCCTAATTGTATTCCTATTGTATTCCTAATTGTATTCCTATTGGTGAGGGTGAGTTAGGAGGAAGGAGGTGAGGGTGAGTTAGGAGGAAGGAGGTGAGGGTGAGTTAGGAGGAAGGAGGTGAGGGGAATGGAGGAGGGACTTAATATTCATGTTTTTTTTCAATCTTATTTTAATTGCTGTAAAACCGGAGATCCAGGAGAAAACCCTACATGAGAAAAAGGTGAAGGGAGGAGGCGGGTGAGGCAGGAGGAAGGAGGTGAGGGAAATGGAGGAGGAAGAGGATGAGGAAGAGGGAGTTACTGTTGTCCAGCCGGAGCTGAATCACCAGCCTCCATCTTCTCCGTCTCCTTTGAGGCGCTTTTTCTCCCCTCAGCTTCCTCCCTCTTTGATTTCTTCCTCATCTCCTTCTCTAGCATCTTGCTCTTCATCTTCTGCCAGGTCGTCCCTCTGCTCCTCGGCCTGCTTCCATCGGGTCTCCGTCAGATGAACCTTGGCTTCCTAGCTCTCCTGGTTCTAGGCCAGGTATTTGGAGAACATCTCCTTCTGGTCATCCAATTGGTTCTCCAACTGCTCGACCTGCCTCTCCTTCAGTTGGACTTCCTTCTCCAGGCTCAGGTTCTTCTCGGCCGAGTCCTTTTCCTGATCCTCTGCCTTTCTTAATGTCGCCTGAACCTCTTTCAGGTCCTTCTCTCTGCTCTGGTGTTTCTGGGCCAGGTCGTTCTTCTCTTCCTCCACCTCTTTTAATTTGATCTCCACCAAATGAACCTTGGCTTCCCAGCTCTCCTGGTTCTGCGCCAGGTCTTTGGAGAACCTCTCCTCCTGCTCTCTCATCTGGTCTTTCAGCTGTTTGACATCCGTCTCCCAGCTCTTGTTTTTCTTGGCCAGGTAATCTTTCTGCTTCTCCACCCGTATGAGTTTAGCTTCCATCTCCTCCTCCAGATCGCTGTTTCTATCCTCCAAGATTGCCACACACTCAAGGAGTTCCTCGCCTTTTCTCATCAGCTCTTTCATGGTCTCTCCTTTCCTCATCCTCAGTTTTTCTTTCTCTGGGTCACACTGCTGAGGAACATCATTGTTCTGGCTGTCAGATGTCTCCTGGTTCTTCTGGTCTGAGATCTTTCCCTTCTCTGCCTCAGACGCTGCCACAATGTGGTCCAGCTGCTGCTTGTGCTGACGCTCTGCAGCTTCCATCTGATCCTTCAGACGGGAGATTTCTGCCTCACGGTCCTGGATGACGTCGAAGAGCCTTTTATTCCCTTGGTCCAACCCTGAGTTCCTGTACTTCAGGACCTCCTCAAGACGTTTGACCTTGTCTTTCTCAATGCGCATCCTGTGGCTAAAGCTAACCCTCTCCTGCCCAAAAGCCATGTGATACTCATCCAGGCCGTGTATCTGGCCATTTCTGCAGTGGATCTGCCTGTAAGCTCGATCAGCTACAGCTCCATGGTCAAAGGGCCTGGGGTTTCCCCTCTGGTTCTGGTTGGTTCTTCTATCCATGGCACAGTGTTTTGACTTGTGTTGTGCGTAGTTACAAATAATCTGTTGGTCTGTGGAAGAATTTGTCCGTCTAGAAGACTGAAGGTTGTCTGAATGCGTCTATCTCTTGCCGATCTGCAGTGAAGAAGTGAATGCAGATCCTCTGATCCTGAAGGTCTTACTAGAAGAAGAAGAAGAAGAAGAAGAAGAAGAAGAAGAAGAAGAAGAAGAAGAAGAAGAAGAAGAAGAAGAAGAAGAAGAAGAAGAAGAAGAAGAAGAAGAAGAAGAAGAAGAAGAAGAAGAAGAAGAAGAAGAAGAAGAAGAAGGACCTTTATTAGGGGGGGAATTCAGTTTCCACTCTGTCGTACACACACATGCGTTTTTATACAGCCCATACAGTACACACTTTTTAGAACATGCACATACAAATACACACACAGCTATATGCACACATGCACATGGAGTTGCAGGGCTCAACGCTAACTTTTAAAAGCGGTTGCCAGGCTGGCAACCAGGCATCAGCTTTTGGTTGCCAAAACTGAATATACGGTTGCCATTTTTAGTCACCTTATATTTTAAATAATTAAGATACTATACAGTTATACATCAACTTAATAATGAAAATGTGAAACAAAAGAATGTTCAAATGCTTTACAAGAAGTAATTAACACAATTATTTGAAACTAAAGTGGTAGGAAACTTGTCCTCCCTGAATTGCTGTTATACTAAATACCAGTAGTGCAGCTGTTGTCCTGTTCTTCACAGAGCCCTCACAAAGGAACTGAGCAAGTCACTAGTTTCGTCATCCGTCGTCTCCCTTTCAAATGTGGGCTTCCTTGACCTTGGTGCTGACCCCCACCACAGATCCACTGTCCCTTCAGCTTTGAAGTCTTGACCTTGGTGCTGACCCCCACCACAGATCCACTGGAAGTCTTGGATTGGCCAGACTAATACATGTCTAATGTTAAATAAATGAAAACCAATCACAGTTAAGAATTAGATATTAATGATTAATGCTGTAAATTACCTTTAATATGTCTAACTATATTTAAAATGTGTTATAGTGATTATATTTGTATGCCAATATTTTCCTATGGTAAAGTTTTGTTTTGAATTTTTATTTTGGTAGTAACAAGATTGGGACTCTTATTTTGAAGGAACTTTTACCGGAAGTGAAAGCACAACGCAGCAGAACGTACATACTGTATATATTTGGCCTCCCAAGACCTTACACATGTCCTCGTTGCTTTTCGTTCGGGTTCATCTTGCGCTTCATCAGTTGAATCACTTTGAACATTCGTTTGAGAAGTCGACGGGTTGGCTGAGCTTTTTACCCCACAGTCAAACAACTTCATTTGCTTCGCCTTTTTTTGTAAAACTTTCGCTTTCTGGCTCCGTAATCACCAATGCACGTGCAGCTTAAGTATCAGGTTCCGACTGGTCACAACAATAATTAAATATCACTCTTATTATAACAAATAATTAACATTTATCTATTTTGGGTGCACATTTAGCTGTCCTTATTTCTTTATGTTAAAAACTGGTTGCCACTGATGGCAACCAAAGGCCAAGAAGTGGTTGACATGTTTTCTGAATGGTTGCCAAGTTGAGAGGTCAGAGCGGAGGCAGCCAGTCTAGCCGGCGCCAGTGAGTAGTTGAGGGTTAGCTGCCTTGCTCAAGGGCACTTCAGCAGTGGCCCCAGCACAAATTGTGTGGTTTAGACGTATGCTGTTGCCATGATGTCAATGGTACCGTATATATTCTGGTCTCCCATAAGAGAAAATATAGCTCCACTAAAATGAATGCACCTTTTTTGTCTGTAAATAAAGTTTGATTTAAATGCAATTAAACTGTACAAATAAGGTGACATTTTTGCACACTTCTTGTGTTTTTATAAATATTGTATTAAATTATGTTACATTACAAATGTCTTCAAATTATGTTTGAATTATTTTCCTATTTTAATTTTTATTTAACTTTTTATTGAATATTTTTACTTTAACTTCTTGTTTTTATCTAAATATTTTTATTGTGTAATTTTCTTTCCTCACTTTTCATTTTATTGCATTTTTGAAATTGAGAAACTGTCAGAAAATGTAATTTCCCTCGGGGTAAATAAAGTATTTCTGATAATGATTCACTACAATACACCTGCACATCATTACAAATTATTATTTATTATTTCATTTAACTTTTTCAAAATCATCCCCTGATTTATTTCATCTCTAATTTATCTGTATTTATTTTATTTTAATAGTTCTCCACTGATCTGTAGAGATGAGGGTGAGAAGAGAATAAGTGTGTGTGTGTGTGTGTGTGTGTGTGTGTGTGTGTGTGTGTGTGTGTGTGTGTGTGTGTGTGTGTGTGGTCTCCAGATGTGCACACACTGCCCTCAGTCTGTGGACAGCAAACACTCTGAACCTCTGCAGAGTGTGAAGTGAGCCGAGGCCTCTGGCTCCCCGTGTGCCGCCTAATAGCGTTTGTTCAGGCCAACATTTTTCTAATGTTATGACTAAATTCACAAGAGGGCGACACCTCCGGATGAATTCTTTATCACAAGTACCAAAACAATAACGATCCACCCAAAGACTGAAGTCTGAAACGGCACAACGTTATAGAAAGAGGTCAAATAAGAACAGAAATCTGCACGGTGGCTGTGCGGCGCCACGGGGTTCGGGTTTGAGACTAATTACTCATGTTTGTTCTTTACCATGGCTGTGAACATCTAGAGCGGATACAGACAAACAAGAGCTGCACATCTGAACCTGCATCTCAAACCTTTCCTGCAACAAAGACTAAAGCTTTAGGAACTTTTTTGTAATAAATATCTTTTCCCCGGTCAGGTTGAAGCCATAGATAAATTCCTTCCTTCCTAATCATCAAAGCCTCTTCAAGGGTTCGCAGACCCAATGCCTTCATGGTTCAAGACCTCAACACGGTATATTTACATGTGTTAAATGAGAGCCAGTAGGCCCTACAGAAAAATTCTAAATAATTCCTATTCTTGCACGAATATATGTAAAATCAATCCCTTTCAGTTGTTTAGGCAAGGCCATTCATTTGTATAGCACAATTCATACAGTGATGCAATTCAAAGGGCTTTACAGGATCAAACAGATACATTTTTACGATGGTCAAAGTGAGAAAGAAAACCATGTGTAACAGTTCGAAAATTTGAACATTTAAATTTAAAAAGCCATGTTAAAAAGAAGTGTTTTTAGACCTGCTTTAAATGATTCTAAAGTGCTAGCCTTTCTCAGATGTTCTGGGAGTTTCAGGAGCATCGATGCAGAAGGCTGTTTCCCACGCTCTGATCTCACCAATGGAAGCTGGCCTGAAGACCTAAGGGGTCTGCTGGGTTCCTACCGCTGAAGGAGGTCCTTGATATATTTGGGTCCTAGCCCGTTTAGTGCTTTATATGTGTGCAATAAAATCTTAAAATCAATTCTCTCACTTACTGGAAGCCAATGCAGCGATCTCAGCACTGGAGTGATCTTTCAAGTCCTTGATTTGCCCTCACATTCACATACTTTCGAGTGTTCCCATGACCCGTATGTTGCATTCAGAAAGTTGTATAATAAGCTGACACGAGATACCTGCATACACTTGGGTCATGCTGCTGGCTAGGTTCACTCCAGTGCATGGAGAAACTATGAAACATGTATAACCCTCTCATACGCTTCGCTCATCTTTTATTCTGCACAAGTTCAAACAAATGCTGAACATGCAAATATGAATTGAGCCAGCAGCACTGCTGGCAAAGCACCGCCAAAGCCTCGCAGTCCAGTCACACACACACTGTGATGAAAACTAAAGACACACACAAGGAGACTTACACACCGGCTCAGAATTTAGACCTCTAGTGTTAAAACTAAACAGACGCACAAACGCCCCTCCCCATTTGTCGCACAGACCCTCATAGATGGTGTTCTCCACTGTTTTTCATTTAGGCACATTAGCCTCTGATCATAATGTGGAGAAATCCACACACAGCTCAAGTCTGACGTAAGCGTGGTGACGGGCAGGTGAGGCTAAAACAGCTGAAACTGTGTGATGCCATTGAAGGGAAAGTCAGGGTGGAGCCGCCTCCGCCCGCAGGAGAAAGCTGCACTTGTTCCAGCAGCAAGCCTGGATGTGCTCTGCAACATGTTTCAGATACAATGAGAGCTTGTTTACACATCAGGAGGCTAAGAGAGCTCTGGGAGAACATGCAGCACATTGAGCAGGGTGTTTCCAGGTGTAAGAGGTGAGACAAACAGGATACAGGAAATGGGCCTGCTTCTTAAAAGGCTCAATCAAAAGATCCCTGCCACATAATGCACACAGTGGGGGTGTTGTTCAGAATGAGGTCATGCTACAATGGTCACGGCAAAACTTTTTCTTTCAAGAATGTGTTGCATTAACGGTCTGCATGTACACTCAGAGCCTCCATTAGAAGTAGAAGTACTTCATTCAAAGTACATTAGTATAAGCGGCCACATGTAGTGCATGTAAAGTCCTCATTCTGCAGACGTCCTGTGACAGGTTACACTGAAGCAACAATGTGAGAGCTTGAGGTGGAGCTACTGCAGTTTCAACCAGATACATCTGAGCAGCCACAAGAGTGTTAATGTGGAAGGAAAGGCAGTTTTACATTGCCATAGGGGTCGTTATTAATATAAACTTGTCTGTTTGTCAGCAGGATTTAGTAAAAACTGCTTACCCGATTTTCATGAAACTTAGTGGAGCCAAATCAAGGGGCTTGTGGGTCTCAAACAGCTGGTTAAATGAAATCATCAGGGAAAGTTGGGGATATCATAATTATAATAAGGTAAATGTTTTCCTTATAATTGAATGACATGCGGCTCAGGGTACTCAGAAGAACAGACTGCAAATGAAAGAGTAATATCATTTTAGAAGGAAATGCTTAGGGCTGTTAAAAACGTTCATTTTAATCATAAATTGTTCGGTTTGGCCCCAAAATCTGTTCCTTTAAAGAGAATATTTAACTTTGTAAAGTGAAGCTGGGCCGTGTTGGATTACATGAGTCTGTCTTACTGTCCTTTAGCTGTAAGGTGTAGCAGTGGTACAGTGGGAGGTGAAGTTATTCATCTGAACAAAGAGTGGTGTGTGTGTGTGTGTGTGTGTGTGTGTGTGTGTGTGTGTGTGTGTGTGTGTGTGTGTGTGTGGGGGGGGGGGGGGGTACCGCCCCAGCCTTCAACACAGGGCGTTTGTTTTTGTTTGTTCCCGGTCCTGGAGGTTTGCTGTTAGCTCTAGACTGAGTCCACGTGTGAAGGGAAAGAGACCAAGATGTTCCACAGATCTCCCGTTAGAGACCGAGCAGCCATCCCATAACCTTAACATATATGTTGTGTATGCCACTAGTGAGACAGTTATAATTGAATAATTGGACTTTATCAAACCAAACGACCAAATAGACTCGAGTTCCAGCACCTTGAATATAGTTTTGGAGTAGTACAGTTACTACTTTTATACAATAGTTGTGAAGCAGTAAAAATAGCCCCAACTTTACTAGTTGCAACGTTGGCAATACTTTGGTAATTATAATATATAGTTAGTATTGTGAAAAGGGCCACTCTGAATGTGTAACTTTACTTACGGTATAACGTGTGTACTTTTACTTACTTGACTTTTAAATGCAGGACATTTACTTGAAACAAAGTATTTTTAAAGTCTGGTATTGTTACTTTTAAAGTACATTACAATATATGAATACTTTTCCCACCATTACACCTCAGGTTGTGGAAACTGTGGAGCTATTATAATTATGTTATTATGCTAAAATTACAAATGTAATCTTTAAATATTCTTTTGATCGGGGTTGTTGGCGACTTTTTTCACCTTCATAAGTTCAAAGGTCGTGGTGCTCATGTTGTTAAGGCTCACACAGTGTCCACTTGTCATCTTGGATTATTCTTTATTTCCACCATTACCCTAAACAACATTTTTATTTTGGGACAGGGCCTGGTGTTGTACTCTCTGGATGCGACGTGTTATTTCCCCTCTGGTGTGCCGTGACGTCACCGCGGGGAAACAGCTCAGAGGCCTCTGCCCGGACTGGTCGAGGACATGCTTCTAAGTTGATGTGTAATGAAATGAAAATGTTGTAGTTTTTATAAAGTTGAGCACTTAGGAATTAAGGATTACCACAAAGTGTGAAGGTGAGGCTGTCTCCCTCCTCCGGTGTCACTCTGGTGTGACTTAGAGGAGGGTGAGTGGGAGGAGATATGCAGATGATGCCAGCGGGGCCCTATTAGTGGCATCTAGAGTCGGCAAAGCTCACAGTGGACTGTTGTCACTCTAACAGAGACCACCACACCCAGAGCCAGCGTCAACACTCAGGGTGGCTTTCTGCTCAGACACACACCTACTGCAGAGACTCTGCTCTTTCTATTCAGGAGGTTCTGTGTTTCCAGAGGGCTGACAATCCATAATATCCATTTGAAGTGAATATAGTGAAGTATTTGGGGTATTGCTTAACTTTCACTTGACAGAGGAGTACTTTTTTTCATCTTTACCTCAGTTTGAAGACTCCTTTTACGAAGCTTTTGACATTGGATTTCCAAGGATGCATTTTGTGAGTCCTCTTGTGTTGGTGACTTTATTTGTGTCGCTGATTGAAGCCAAGTTCTACAGACCGCTCCAGTTTAACCAGTACAAGGCTGGACCCACTCAATACCATGAGCAGGGGAAACCCACCAGCAGACACAAGTAAGTTCTTTCTCTAACTGTCTTTCAGAAATCGAGTTTACATCATTTGCTCTCAGTAACAAAAGTTTGTATTTTTAAAAGCCAGCTATATTGATGTGCAACACCTTTTATCTCTTCTCAAAGGAACCACTGTGCCTACGTTGTTGAAAAGACGGTGTCCTTCACCGTGCAGGATGGGGCAGCTCCATATGTGAAAGCTGAGTACAACAAGTGTTCCTGGGGTCAGAAATGTCCAACTCTCCAGTGAGTACATTACATTTCTTCTTCTTCTTGATATTTCTATATATCTGTGATTGACATTACTTCAGGGAACCAGAGTCAGAGGGGTGTTTCTGATTGGTGTTGGTTGTTCCCTCAGGTATCGTCTGATGTACAAACCGTTGTTCAAGGTGGCACATAAGACCGTCACAGAGCTGGAGTGGCGTTGTTGTCCTGGATACTCCGGTTATGGCTGCATGGAGGGACATCCGGTTTACCAACACCCCATGAAAATGATGCCACCATTTAAGGGCCCACCAATGAAAGGCCCACAGTTCAAGGGCCCACCAATGAAAGGCCCACAGTTTAAGGGCCCACAGTACAAAGGTCCCATGTCTAAGGTCCCACAGTACAAAGGTCCCATGTCTAAGGGCCCACAGTACAAAGGTCCCATGTCTAAGGGTCCTATGTTCAAGGGTCCCATGTTCAAGGGCCCACCTATTAACATGAAGGCTAACCCATGGAGTCGGAAAGGGCCTCCCACCGGCAGCTTTAACTACCAAATGCGGCAGTTTGGGCCTCCGAGGACCTACCCAGAAGAGTCGATGCCAGAACACCAGGGGCCAAATCAACCAGAACACCAGGAACCACATCACACAGAACACCAGGGGCCAAATCAACCAGAACACCAGGAACTTCATCACACAGAACACCAGGGGCCAAATCAACCAGAACACCAGGAACTTCATCACACAGAACACCAGGGGCCAAATCAACCAGAACACCAGGAACCACATCACACAGAACATGAGGAACTTCATCACACAGAACACGAGGAACCACATCACACAGAACACGAGGAACCACATCACACAGAACACGAGGGACCACATCACACAGGACACGAGGGACCACATCACACAGGACATGAGGAACCACATCACACAGAACACGAGGGACCACATCACACAGGACATGAGGAACCACATCACACAGAACACGAGGGACCACATCACACAGAACACGAGGGACCACATCACACAGGACATGAGGAACCACATCACACAGAACACGAGGGACCACATCACACAGGACATGAGGAACCACATCACACAGAACACGAGGGCCCTCATCACACAGAACACAACCAAGAACATGATCAGGGACATGGGCTCGGCGGACAACCTGAGGATCACATCCCAGAAGAAATCCCTGCTCGTCCCTCTGGGGGCGAACAGCCTGAAGGTGAGACCATAGGTGTGTTCTAATTCATAAAAACATACTGAAGATCATTCTTAATCCTTACAAATATATATTGATATAATGCAATTATTATTCTTCATTTATTTATTTATAAAGTATGTTACTTGACACAGATCAGTAAAAGATTCCAAAGCCGATTGTACAGCTTAGCTAATGGCAGTAAAACTGTATCTGTCTGATGCTAACAGCTTCTCTTTCTGTCTTTAGGCCAGGCTGTAGACAGTGAGACAGATGATCGAATATATCGAATGGAGGAGGATGTGCAGCGTCTGAACCGAGGCCTGGAGACCCTGAGAGGAACTGTGAACGGTCTGGAAGAAAGTCTCCGAGCCTCGCTGAGAGAGGACGCCAACAGGATGCTGTCGGCGCTGCTCTCCGCTTCCCCCGGTGCTGTCCCCGCTCCAGCTGCTGCCTCCGGTCAGTCCACTGTCGGGTTCGTAGAGATTTCTTTGGGAGGCCCTGAGGCCGAGGGTCTGGATGGCAGAACAGTGTTTCCAGGGCTTACAGAGCTGAACGGGAGGGTGGAGGAGCTCAGGACTGTGCTGCAGGCCAAGACATTAGAGCTGCAGGAACTCAAAGCAACAGTGACAGGACATGATGGAGCCCTGAAGAAGATGTCAGCAGGAATTATATCGGACTCCACGGTCAGTCTCGAAGGAGCTCCGCAGATAGCTATAGAGAACTTGATGGATGGCAAGCTGAGTGAAGCCAGGTCGGAAATCCTTGGTGGGTTTGAGGTACGAGGTGAAGAGCGCAGAGGGCAAATGTGAGGAGAAAGCTGGGGATCTGCGTCGTCAGTGCCAGAGGGAGCAGAGCGAGAGGCAGGAGCAGATGGAGGACGCTCTGGAGGGAAGCAACACAGACCTGAGATCAGAGCTGAGAAACCTCCAGACGCAGATCCAAGGTTTAAAGGCTTCAGGGAACTGCTCCAGTAGAGTGGGTGGGCTGGTTGAACGGGTGCACAGGCTGGAAACATCAGTGGCAGGCCTCAACCAGTCCCAGGGGCACCTGAGGGTGGAGCTGGGCGGACACAAAGACCACATAGAGGGGATGCTGGAGGGGCGGTCTGGGGTATGTAGAGGCCAAGCTTAATGTGACCGGGGAGTTAAAACACAACAGTTCTGAAAGAGGGAGTGTATTCCCTGAGGCAGGACAGGGTGTGGAGGAGGCCAGGATGGAGGGTAGGCTGCTGGCTCTGGAGGACCGTTTACTGATGGAGTTAGAGGAGCTGGTTAACTCCACGTCCCCCGCACTGCAGAAGGGTCATGCTGTTCCCGCTCTGGAGAAGGAGATGGATTCCATCAGAGAGAGACTGGAGGTGGATGTGGATAGACTGCAGAGGCAACTGAGCAGCCTTGAGACCCGCTGCACCTCTTCCTCTACTAAAACACCGTCTGCCATCCAAGGAGACTCTGCCGCCAATCCATCAGAGGGGCAGAACGTGAAGGACGCACTGGACATGCAAGGGGATCGCTTAAAAACGCTAAACGTCACCGTGCAGAACGTCCTGAAGCGTCTGCACCAGCAGGAACAAGCGGAGGGAGTTAATCCCGTCCAGGGGGAGCTCACAATCCTCAAGTTCAATGTGCGCTCGGTCAACCACACCCTCAAAGACCTCCAGGAAACTCTGGGGACAGTCGTCCATCAGGTGGGACAGGCCAACAGCTCCTGGCAGATGAGCGAGGCGAGTCTGGCCAAGCAGATAAAGGGTGTGGTGCAGCTGGTCGGACATCAGGCCGCCATGCTCGGTGCAGGCGAGCGCAGACTGACCCGGGTTAAAGTGGAGCTGCAGGGCATGAGGAGGCGTCTGGCTGAGGAGGTGCGGGGCTGCCGGAGCACAGCCATGGGCGTCAGGAAAGAGGTGACTGAGGTCGGAGGGCGCGTTACCAGTGTGGAGGGACCAGTGTAAGGGCCTGAGTTACCTGGCGGAGGACCTGGAGAGGATCAGGGAGGAGCTGGAGAAACAGTCGAGCGGTCTTCTGGTGCAAGTCAACGGGACGCTGTCCAGCCACGCGCAGCAGCTGTCGGAGCTCAGAGGAGAAGTGAGAAACTGCACGGCCCAGCTGGATCCAAACACAACACAGTTCAGAGCCGGAGCCGAGGCGAGGAGACACCTTCGCTTTGAATTAGCTCAGTTCACACGGACAATACATTTTTTAAATGAATGAAAAAGGGGAAAATACTCTGCAGGTGTAGTGGGGGTCCACTAAAACTCCATCTTATCATTTGAATTGTAAAATACAAGGTTTTGAACCTGCACTGAAATGAGGATGGTTTTACTCGGCTTACAGTATGAAATAAAGAATGGCAGCTGCACTAATAACACAACATCTTGAAATTGGTGCTAGAATGAACTCTAAATGTTACTGTACTGTTTCTGTAAAGCTTTCCAAAACATTTTGTATGAACGGTTGTTTACATGTTTAGGTTTTTGTATTGATTTTTCTTATGTGTAGACGAGTTGTGTATTATGTTTTATATTGTTTAAGTTCTTGAGTATACTTTTCTATTCTGATTGTAATACTGCATAAAATGTTGGCGTTTCAATACTGACAATTCAAATAAACAAGTTTCTTTAATACTTGTGTTTTCTTGGTACACAGCATGTCCAGAAGAAGTGTTGAATACATACAAACATGTATTGAGGTCTTGTGGTCCAACCCTGACTTGAGAAACTATACAGTCCATGTTTAACTCAGAGATTACGTTTTTATAATTAATGGCACAGGAAAGAGAAAGAAAGAAAATCAATACTAAAAAGCGCATTCCCTAAGAGACACACATGGAAGGAAACAAACAAATGTCACCATACTCGTCTCCCCTTGGTACAAGCTGCCTCCTGTCAAAGCAAACCATCAACATAGTGCAGGCTCAACTTTAGTGTTTAACCCTTGGATGCCCTTAGAGTGCCTGGACCCTAGGCTCTTCCATAAGTGGGTCAAAAGGACCCGTATTAGAATAATTGTTGTTATTTTGGTTAGGAAAAATCACCTGTATAATATTTAGTATTATATTTCGGTTCACATTAGAAATGTTTTATATTTAATTTTTCACAATTTATAATTTTAGACATTTTCGCTCCGCTACTCTGAGACCCTCACAGTATTCCAGTCCCTTTTCAAAACTCATCTCTTCTCCTCTTGTCTACTCATCATAGCCCACCCCCCATCAATCCATGCCGGTTGATCAAGTTTGATAGTCCCATACCCCCCCCTCCCTAACCTTCCCTTATATTGTAAAGCGGTTTTGAGTCCTTGAAAAGCCCCATACAAATATAATGTATTATTATTATACTGACAGGTTTCAGATGTAAAGTAATCTTCCTGAGAGGTGTCACTTGTGATGTCGTCTGTGTGGTCTACAGTGAATGTAGTCCTGACAGCAACAGGTGATAAGAATCAAAGGTTCCCATTGGATCCCATAGGAAATGCATGCGGGTCATTTTGACCCACGTATGGAAGCTTGGGGTAGAAATACAAAAACTACAATTTCTTAAATGTAATTTAAAATGTGAATGGCATGATATCCAAAACATTTTTTTTGAGGAATAGCTGGATATAGGATGATAAAAAAAATGTAATTACAAAGATACTTCAAGAAAACCACCTCACCGGGTCAAAGGGACCCCCTTATGCATCGAAGGGTTAAAAGAAGTTGCCCTATAGAAAAATACATTCTTACTTTTTGACTTCAAACACTGCATGATATCCAGTAATGCTTGCTCTGATGCTGAATTCCAACCATTTCAATAGGACGTTTAGATGGAGCCCCTTTGTGAGTGATATTAAACAAATGGTTGAGCTTTAGTTGATGCAGAGGAGTGGGAACACCACAAGATGGCAACAGAGAAGCATTCGAACTATTAGACTGCTTGACATAACCTTACATTAAAGTGAGTCTTCCAATCAAGTGTATGGGAACAGCCCTCGCATGCCAGAGAAACAATTCAATTAGTCATAATTGCCAAGGTGATAAAGACAAGGTGAGAAAAACAAGAGTAGCAGACTCCATGTAATCTTCCCTCAGCAGCAGCACGGCCTACTGGGTAGACCTCTCATTGGGCCTAACAATAGGGTGATAAGTGACTTTGCTTATAACCCTCACCTGTCATTTCCCGATCCCCCGACAGACAAAAACCTATTAAAATGACAGCTATGTGGGAGATGAGCCTACTGCTGCGTGAAGAGGAAGAGAAATGTGCCACTGCTTCCACAGGCAACCTTTTAAGGGTGTGAGTCTTTCCATTCTCTCCAATGGGATTCCTGAATCTATTATCAATTGAAGATCTATTCTGTGTAATCACATAAAGACAAAGCAAAGGCAACCTTTCTTCATGCTCAACTAACACAAATAAATGCTTTATGTAACAAGTACTTCAAAAATATCAAGTTCAAGTTATACAAAAAATAAAAATGCTTTCTGTTACATAATAAATACAATCTGTTGGCTTAAAGGTGGGGTAGGTCATTCACTTCAGAAACACTTGTTATATTCCAGGGAATGCTCTTAACGTCCCGATAGCAATGAATACATTAAATGCTTTGACAATAAATACATAAAAACATTTAATCAGTGGAAGCCGTGGCGCTGTAGAAAGCTCGACCAATCATCTGAGCCGGCTAAAGTAACTGGACGGCCTACCTGCCTGTCAGCCTTCCATCAGGGCACACACTGATCTCGTGCCCTCATTGGTCATGTGTGCGTTCGTGTGTTGGAGGAGGGGCTCTGTGAGGAAGTCTGAAGGAAGTGGCAGATTTTTTTCGGCTGCGTATTTTCAAATTCTAGCGCACTCGAGCTGCTTTCTCCATTGTTACCTACCCCACCTTTAAGCTAGATTTCTTTCAAATGTTTAACAAACTGGCCAATTAAAAAAACACGCTGTACACAAAAACAACACGTAGGATTGGTATTTTATTTTCAAATCTCACAACAGTGCTTTGCATGACTTTGACTGGTCGATAAGGGTTACTGTGCATCAGTTGGAATACCTAGGTGTTATGAAAAAACTTAGAATAAACATTGATTTACAAAAAGTTGTGAAGCGATTCAGAATCCCCTTTGTCACATGACTTTCCCCCATCCCTTTACTTAACATCTCATTTTCCATTGCAGCATGAAGATGAACCTTCTCATTACAGACACATGCATTTCCTAACATTCGGTCTATATGCTGTAAAATGTATTCTCTCTTGGATTTACACACGGCATCTACTGCACGTCTGTCCGTCCTGGGAGAGGGATCCCTCCTCTGTTGCTCTCCCTGAGGTTTCTCCATGTTCCCTTAAAACTGTGGGTTTTCTCTGGAAGTGTTTCCTTGTACGATGTGAGGGTCTAAGGACAGAGGGTCTAAGGACAGAGGGTCTAAGGATAGAGGGTCTAAGGATAGAGGGTCTGAGGACAGAGGGTCTAAGGACAGAGGGTCTAAGGACAGAGGGTCTAAGGACAGAGGGTTGTAAGGACAGAGGGTCTAAGGATAGAGGGTCTCATACTGATATTCTGAACAATGTGTGCTGTTGTATTTACTGCAAAGTGTCTCGACTGTAGGCTGTTTTTATTATATGTTCAGCACTTTGGGCTCCACCTAACATCGTTTATAAATGTGCTTTATAAATAAGACTTCATTTGATTTGATTTAAAGGCCACAGAGATAAGTAACGGAATATGTGATGTGTGTTTTCTTATTTCCCTCCTGTATTCCTCTCCTTCCCCCTTGCACGATCACACCTCAGTCGAGCCCAGACAGCAAACACATTCATCTTCGTTGTTCCAAGAAGACACTGAACAGAAAGGGCAAGTCAGGGGCGGGGGTCTCTTTCCTGCTCGATCGTGGATCTGAGTGTGACTTGTGCTGCCGCAGCTCACACACTGTCACCGGACAAGGCTTCCACCCAGATGACAGAGGGCGGAGCTGGCAGAGAGACAGAGGACGGGGGACGGGTAAACAGTGTGAATCATCGTATACAACGTCCTCTGTGGAAAGGTGAAAAGTTAGTCCTCATCACAGTGATGTCCGGACAGCCAGACAGGGTGCGTTACAGCCAGGAAGCCCAGGAGAGAGGGACTTTCAAGTAAAAACTCTAGCAATGCCCTCCAGGATATGAAATGTCTCAAGAAGCAGAAGCTGTTGTCCTCCAATCTGAGCAAGGTGGTTAACATTTACAAAACATCATGGACATCTACCATCGTTATATGTTTGAGACGATGAATACATGGA
>CADEHL010000550.1:0-34679 GCA_902827135.1 Harpagifer antarcticus | reverse complement strand
CTCTCTATCTCTCTCTCTCTCTCTCTCTGCTCTCTCTGCTCTGCTCTCTCTCTCTCTCTCTCTCTCTCTCTCTCTCTCTCTCTGCCACTCTCTCACTCTCCTCCTCTCTCTCGTCCTCTCTCTCTCTCTCCTCATCTCCATCTCTCTTCTGCTCTCTCTCTCTGCCATCTTCCGGGACAGCCCGTCAGTATCAGGGTTAGTCAAAATGAATCCCTTGGCGGCTCTAGTGTTAATTTACCGTTACTGTCTTCTCTTTGCTTAATCGATTTGAAACCAAGTCCAACGTAGCTTAAACTTAACGTTAGCTTTCTAGCTAACACAACACATGCACGTACCTTTCTCTGTGTTTTTTTTTGTAGTGACGAATGAAGTTGGATGTTGTGGTGGTCGTGTCACTGATCTTTATGCTGCAGGCCCTGCATACCGCTGTTCTCTTCTTGTTAGCGTCATCGACAAAATAATCCTTGAATCCAAACTTCACTATTTTTGGAGTAAAGCTAGCCGCTGCCATGGTAACTGAGACTCCTGCCTTCTAGTGGGTTGCCAGGTTTGCGCGCATAGCGCTATAATCACACAATCAAGTTTTTCTAAAAAACTAAACGTAATATCTCAATACAAAAACAAAGCAAATATTTAATTTTAAATAGTCCTTTCAAGTCACCTGTCTCAAGCTTAAGTCAAGTCTCAAGTCATGAATACCAAGTCAAAAGCAAGTCAAGTCTTTTATCAATGTTAGTCAAGCAAGTCTCAAGTCAAAAGATATGCGACTCGAGTCTGACTCGAGTCAAGTCATGTGACTCGAGTCCCCACCTCTGGTATCATGTACAATGTGTCGGAGTGCTAGCCAATGGAAGCGCGAGTGTTACGTAGTGATGTCATCATGTTGCAAAAGTAAACAAAGGAGGGGGGGGGGGGGCGGGGGGAGTGTGTGGGAGAGAAACGTAATTCCCAGGCTCCTCTAACAATTCAACATACAGCATAAACACACTAGTGGTGGAAGAAGTACTCGCTATTGTTTACTTAAGTAAAAGTAGTAATACTCAATTGTACAAATACTCTGTTAAAGGTAAAAGTCTTGCATTCAAAATCTTAATGAAGTAAAAGTACAAAGGTATCGGCATGAAATTACACTTAAATGACCAAAAGTAAAAGTACCCGTTATGCATTATGGTCCATTTCAGAATCATATATTAATTTACTGAAATATAATAATAATAATAATACATGTTATTTATATTGCGCTTTTCCTGGCTTTCCTGCGTTGTAGCTATCCAATATCTAATAACACCTACCAAGAAATCAAGAAATAAGATATTGCATCAGTGTGTGTGTTTGATTTCCACGGTGCACGATGCGTAGACTCTAATTGACCGAGTGACTGAGAGGCTGTTATTTGGCGGGTTAGGACCTGCTGTGTGAATCACTCAGGGCGGCCTAATCATGCATTGTGAGGAATGCTAAACTTCACCTCTCGGTCAGGGCAGAGGTGGGAAACAGTGGAGTACAAATACTTTGGTACTTTACTCCACTAGTACGACTTTTTACTTTGACTTCTTACATGTTGAACACAAATACCTGTACTTTCTACTTCTCACATGTTGAACTCAAATACCTGTACTTTCTACTTCTTACATGTTGAACACAAATACCTGTACTTTCTACTTCTTACATGTTGAACTCAAATACCTGTACTTTCTACTTCTTACATGTTGAACTCAAATACCTGTACTTTCTACTTCTTACATGTTGAACTCAAATACCTGTACTTTCTACTTCTTACATGTTGAACTCAAATACCTGTACTTTCTACTTCTCTCATTTTCCAAACAGCTGGTTCCTTTAGTCTGAATGTGTGTTTGATGCGTGATCATTATTCTTCAGAGTCATTGCGTGCCTATTGATTTGAACACGATCCGTGTATCCATCACTTCCTGGTCTTCTCTAAAGAAGAGGGACCAATGGAAACGTTGTCATGTTGCCGTTGTTCAGCATGGAAACATTCATTAGCTAACAATGACATTATTGTTCTATTAATATAAAGGGAGGTCAGGTACTCTTTAAAACAGCTGCTAGTTATGGGTACTTTTTACTGAAGTACATTTCAAAGCCTCTTTACTTTGACTTGAGTAAAGAAGTTTAGTCAGTACTTCTACTTTCACCAGAGTATTTTCAAACACGAGTATCTGTACTTCTACTTGAGGAAAGGATGTGTGGACTTTTGCCATCTCTGGAAACACTCCGCCTGAACCTCGGCTCCATCACCACCAGCATTGTGAGCATCCTTGCTTTACTCACAGCTCTGTTTACACAGTGCTTGACTAAGTTACCAGCGCTGAGTTAAAGTTTTGGAGCATTCAGGCGCTGTCACATGGCAAGGTTTGATTTCCGCTCAGACCACCCATGTTGGAGTAATCCTTTGGGTTTCATCTGACCATCATGAAGTCCTCCAGACACAATACTGTAGAACCGTGGTTGTTACTGTTAAATGTAATACTTTGTATGTCTTAAAGGAGCGCTATTATGCTTATTTTAGGTTCATATGCGTGTTCAGTGTCTCTACTGGGACATGTCTCCATGCTTTAATGTTCAGAAAGCTCTTTCTGTTTTTCTCATACATGAGCTGCAGAACCTCTTTTCACCCTCTGTCTGAAACCAGAGCACAGTCTGCTCTGATTGGTTAGCTGGCCGGCTCTGTTGTGATTGGTCAACCGCTTAGAGATGTCCCGCCTCTTAGCCTATCACTTACAATGTGTTGGAGCACAAGTGTTACATAGTGATGTCACTATATACCTAAAGCACCAAAAGCTACAGAACGTATTCTGCAGAATAATATACTTTGGATTATTGGATTATATACTTTTGAATGCATTGCTTTGTTCATGAAAAATGTTCTTTTACTTTTTATATTACATATATCAATAAAGTTGTATTCTAGACTATTATAATGTATTCAAAATATATAATTTATTTTAGAATATGTGTTAGCATTGAGTGTTAACAATTACACTTGTTTTTTATGAAAGATGTACATATACATATAAGCATTTTGTACGGCAGCTTCTGCACGGACACTTTCCCTCTGGATTAATAAAGTCAAGTCAAACAAAGGGATAGTTTATCTTATTCAAAGCTGTTTGGCCTTTCTTCTTTGAATTAAAATATGTTTGTGTTTACGCATAAAACCTGTTCTATTAGAGGGGAATGTCACTAAGCTGTAGGTATTTATATATACAGTCTATGGCACATGTGTCAAACTCAAGGCCCGGGGGCCAAGTCAGGCCCTTGGTGGATTTAATTTCGGCCCGCAGGATAATTTCTAATTCCTATTAGATCTGGCCCGCCGGTATATTGCACGCACACCTTCACTCCATCCTGAGGGTCTCCTCCGCTCAGAGCCTGAGCCCAAACATTGATGACCTTGCACCCAAGATGAGATGCCAAGTATCTGAACTAGCATCTCAGAGCAGCACACTGAGTTCAATGGATGTTTCCTTCCGCACTTTCTCTCTCACGACAACAGGGCATGTTTGGTTTCTCTTTGAGGGAAATTGTTTTTTTGAAGCTGTTGAAAAATGTACTCATAAGAAATGACTCTGGAAAAGCTGCAGATAGAGCTATAAGAAATGAATGCAACTGATTATTTAATGTTGTTTTTATAGGCAATAATTGACGCTTTGTTAGTTCCAGGTTCAATATGTGTAATAAGTTCATTTCAATAAGTTCAGCAATAAACATTGAACCAGTCCGGCCCTCCACTAGTACCCTTTTTTTTTTTTGGCCCACTGTGTGTTTGAGTTTGACCCCCCTGGTCTATGGTATCAACATGAGAACTAACTTCATTTCCTTTGGTAAGCTTTTCATTGGCTCAAACCCAGAGAGCAGCTCGTTTTTTAAACTATTCAGCATGCATGCAGCGCCCTCTGCAGGCAGCAGGAAGGAGTGATAAGAACGATACAGTCATCTACAATATTGAGGTATTTTGCATCAGTATTTCCATTTTCTGCGACTCTTTACTTCCTCTTACTTTATCTCAGAGCCAAAAAGTGTACCTTTAACAAAACTTCATCCATCTGACACCTTACGTTACTTTTCATATTAAAATGTTATTTAATTTTTAAAGACGTTATTGAAGATTGAAGCAATGGTTTGAATGTATGTGTCCTGTTGGCCTTCTCACTATGTTTAAGCTGTCTTGGATTCACTGAAGAACTCTCTTTCTATCTCATCTAGCCTAATTCAAATGAGTTTTTAAGGGCTTCGCTTACCTTACCTTACCTTACCTTACCTTACCTTACCGTACCTTCCTGCAGCCTGCATTAACTCTTCACCTCTCACTTCTTTAGACATTTGGCTCCATCATTCATTCATCCGTGCAGATTTCACAGAACGGTCCTGATATCAGCGGGTCCCCCTCATCCTGCCTGTATTTTCATAACCTCCAGGACTCTGTGTATAATGCTGCTGGTCAGTAATGACAAAATAAACACACAACTACGGATCAGTCCACCGGTAAACACAGTTAATATGAACATGTATTGCTGACGTGAGCATGTGTAATTATATGAACTTGCATTAGTATGTTTTTTAAGACAGCTGACGTACTGTTTCCGGTGACTTGGTACTATAACCCTCTGATACTTTTACTTTTCTATGTGCTTTGTTTGCGTAAGAAGCTTCCAAGAATATACAATAAATCATGGTTTAGTTATTTTAACTGACATATTGTCTTGTTTGACCTTCAGCTACTTTATTAAACTTTAAATTATGTGTGTTTAAAAAAATTGGGAATGAAAGACTTTCATATTGAGGTGTTATGAGATGTTTCTGACCTCAGTGACTTGTATTCGACGTTTCAGATCAGATTCAACTTTATTGTCACTAAATAGTACAGGTACTAGTAACAATATTTTAGAATTGTATTCAAGTTCAGTGACTTGCATTTGACTCTATAGACTTGCATTTGACTCTATAGACTTGTATTTGACTTAATATGCTTGCATTTGACTTCTGTGACTTGCATTTGACCTCATAGATTTGTATTTGACATCAGTGACTTGCATTTTTTACTTTATCTACTTGTATTTTACTTTTATTCTCAAAGTGCAGGATAGAATAACTCATCTCCCTTCTCTCGCTTGTGATATTATTAGAATATCACATCTAATTTAAGAGTGCAAATTACAGCCTTAGTCTTTTATAGTCAATATCAGACAGTGCATTTAGAATCCAACTTCCGTGTGTGTGTGTGTGTGTGTGTGTGTGTGTGTGTGTGTGTGTGTGTGTGTGTGTGTGTGTGTGGTGTGTGTGTGTGTGTGTGTGTGTGTGTGTGTGTGTGTGTGTGTGTGTGTGTGTGTGTGTGTGTGTGTGTGTGTGTGTGTGTGTGTGACTCTGCAGCAGTGTGTCCTCATGTGACCCTGACACGTGCTTTTTATGTTGGGTTGCTGCAGCCACGATATTCCATTCCCCTGCAGTGACGTCACTTCTATTTGCAAAATAATGGTATCCTTCCGTCCTTAGTATTAATTCACACCTGTGATTACTCACATCAGAGGCTTTAGCAGTCCGTCTCCGGTCACAGGCTATTTACGTCCTAGAAATCTTATTAAGAGACTGACTGCAGCAGTGTGTGTATAGAGGGTGGAGGTGAGTGTGTGAGTGAGTGTGTGTGTGTATTTGTGTGTGTGAGCTACCAGAAGCTGTGAAAGTCGCACTGCAGCGCGGTTTAAAGTCGCCTGTCTGTCTGTCTTCCTTCCTTGCCTGTCTGCTGTTCCCCCGGTACCGAGTTGGGTCGAACTGCCGTTTTTTGTCCGGAAGACGTTCAGTAAAACGAGAACCGAACACCGGAGGGACCATGCTGACTGTCCTGACTTCCATGTATCTGGTGGTGAGGGCGGTGTCCTGGGAGGTGAGTTCAAATCTGTTCAATTAAACATGTTCACATTCAATTCAATGGCTTCATTATATATATATATATATATGCACAGCAGCTACAGTGTAGATATGGCAATGACAATATTACGTCCGAAGCTCCTTCAACAATGCAACATACATATAAGACATAACAACACAATAACAATAATAAATAGTGCAGGAAGAAAGTAGAGTAGATATAAAATATTGGACTAATATGCAAGTAATGCATGTATACTACATGTCAAATACAATAAGCTAAATGTTGCAGAGAATGAGTTGTGACTAAGTAGAAGTCTACGTGGGACATTTACGTTATTACAACAGAAGATGGTGAAGATAAAGTGAGAATAGACACACACAAAATTAAGTATGCAAACGTTGTTAATAGTAAAATAATACAGTAAGTATAAAAAAAATAGCACATAAGTACACCATGGTAAAAAAGAATTGGTATATTTGTGATCATATAGAATAAGAATTAAAGAGGTAACTGTATGCTAATTGTAAATAAACTAAGAGAGAAAGAAATACAAACATTAGGACAGATACAACCCATTTTGTCTCCCAGTGAGTATTAACATGTCAGCGTTATTAATCTGTATTTCATCATAGTTTATTTATCATATTGGTGACTTAACGGGCAGTGGCGGTTCTAGAACATTTTTATTGAGGGCGCCATTTATTCATGAGAGGGGCCCAATGACTGCAGATCAGAAAAAGACAGTGTTCAGGGTTTTAATCATTTTTAATTCAGTATAAAGTCACCAAAAATCATAAAATCCAATTATTGGTTTTTGTGTCAGAACTTGTCTCAATAACTTAATTAAAGTGTCATCAAACTACATGATTAAAAACTGAATCATTCTTGTAACTTTGTCTCAATAAAGCACAGTCTTTGATATATATACGCTATCATAAATAGTATAGTTTCTTCGTTCAGAGGGGGGTCCAAGTTGCCCCCCTACCCAGAACCGCCATGATGTACCGCTCCCTTTAGACCTCAGGTGTGAACATGGCGGCAGGAAACGCAGCACTACCTTCGTGTGTGAGTTAACCCGCAGGTCGTGTCTCTGACCCCGTCAATATTAATTGAGTGAGTCGTCTTCACCTGGACGTTTCGGCAAAGTGCCACCTCGAAGCCAGGCAGCGTAAACAGCATCACATCCGGTCCATGCCTTCAAAATAAAAGCAGGTCTGATAAGTTCAAGTTTAAGTCTTCATTTATTCATGTTACTATTTTGGGGAAACAGATAGTCCAAATGGGTTAGTTGGAGAAATGCAACAGAGGTCAAACAATTGCACTTAAGTGGCGTGCAACAGTTTGACTTTGTATAAATTAATTGAATCATAGAAGTATAGTATTCTTTAAATGCACAAGTTGGGTTAGTGTCGTAATCATCAACTCATTTCCTGCTCTTTACAGCACTGATAAGATTATTGTCTATTATGAGAAATCAATTTGGAATTATGACATTAGTTAATTACTGCAAAAGGGACCTCATTTACAAAAAGAATGTACATTCTTTCATATAGAAATAAACATTTTATTTATTTATCCAGAACTAAATTGCCATCTGAAAAATATAGCATAGGAACACTTTCATTTAAGACACAAAGTACAATCCTATTAATACAATAGAAAATAACCACATAGTGATTATTGTGAGTAAATGAGATTACCAATGTTAATATGTTGTTCCCAGTAAGTCGTGTTTTCACACCCTTAAATGGGTCTACTCTAAACCATCCTTGTTTGCGCTTTTATTTTGAAAGCTCAATACCTACTCTTCCGGGATGTGCCTCGTGTTCTCCCGCTGCAGATTATCAGCACCACGGTCAGCTCCTGTGAGCATCAGAGACCAGCAGACTGTTTTAACTTCAGTCAGCTTTATGGAAACTAAGCAAACAGAACTCAGATCCAAGATGGCTGCCGTGCCCTTGACACAGAGCCTGACTGTAATTTAAAACCCTTTCATTGCTGAAACGTACACTCTCTCTCTCTGAAAGAACATCCCCCACATCCACGTCCTTCACTTTCACTCTGAGCTCTTTAGGGTTGTAGTTTATTGACAAAAGCATATAGGTCGTAATATTTGAGTCATGATAGCTCAAATTGAACCATGGGCATCAATCTGTCAAGGCTTTCTGCAAGATGTAAAACCCAACTGCAGGACGTTGGGGGAGATGGAAGTGAGGACAAGTTGTTCCACACCAAACTGGAAAACCATGGCTTTTTGGACACTGCGTCATTGTTGTGTTGAAACAGAAAAGGAGAGGGTCTTCCCCAAACTGTTGTCAGCTTTTTGGAAGAACGTTCTTGTATAAAACATCACTGTATGCTAGAGCATTGGGGTTTTCTCTAATTGGAGGTAAGGAACCCAAAGTCGGTAAAAAAAAGAATTACAGATGCCCACGTACATCCGGCAATGTTGCAAATGTATCATTGGGCAGTCAGAGTTGTATACCTACGATCCACTGTTCCTTGGTAGCATTCCCACATAGTTATACCCTCCAGTTTATACAAATATTACTAAATGACATTTCACTTACGATTTATTTATAATCTTTTCTCTGTTAGCTTGCCGTCAGACGTCTCCAGAAACAGTTATTTTACTTTTGATACCTTTACGTAGGGTTTGCAGTAGTCTTACCTGCGTGTCAGTTGGATGAGAGTGCTCCGGTGACTCTGGTGAACTCTCTGCTCTATAAACGTCAACAGATCAGACGGCTCAGGGTTTCCTGCTGTGAGGCAACAGATAACTGTCTGATCAACAACAACTTAACACGCTGGCAACTGAACCCACTGACTCCCTGTAGTCTGGGCAGTGAACTTGATCTCAAGTGACCTTTGACCTCTGATCCCGGTAGCCCAGAAACATCCACAGACCCCACTGTGAGATCTGTGTGACAACAGGAGGATCTGGGACAGAAAGGTTCAGAATCCAAATGACATTTGACTAAGCTCCATTGTATTTGGTTTGTGATAGGTATAATAATGCGTGTAATTCAGAAGGACTCTTATTCTGAAATTTAAAGATTAGCTTTCATTTTGAAATACTCACAAAATTCAACACATACATTCTCCTATATAGAAAACGTATTTTTATAAGCCACTAATACTTGTTGGAGCCAAAATGCTTATTCAGCCTGAGGCAATTCTCTCCATTACTGTTTTAGATCGCGGTTTGTCACATGGGTCTGGTTTGTTTGTATTTAGTCCACCTGTCAGTAATTAGTATCACACTAAGATACGATGAGCTGGCTCGGACATTTTCTGTTGACCGTTATTGTTTGATTATTTGAGTTATTAAACATCGTTAAGCTTTAACTTCAGTTCAGTCCGACAACTCACGGGTTTCTTTAACGTGTTAATTATAAGCAGCATAGTTGAGTTTGGCGTCTAGGCTCGGGCCTCATCACTCCACAGATTTACAAAGAACATTGAGTGATGATTAGATAACTATCCCCCGAGCCTACAGGTGGAAGCTGGGGGGGAAGCTGGGGTGGAAGCTGGGGTGGAAGCTGGGGTGGAAGCTGGGTGGAAGCTGCGGTGGAAGCTGCGGTGGAAGCTGGGTGGAAGCTGGGTGGAAGCTGCGGTGGAAGCTGGGTGGAAGCTGGGTGGAAGCTGCGGTGGAAGCTGGGTGGAAGCTGCGGTGGAAGCTGGGTGGAAGCTGGGTGGAAGCTGCGGTGGAAGCTGGGTGGAAGCTGCGGTGGAAGCTGGGTGGAAGCTGGGTGGAAGCTGCGGTGGAAGCTGCGGTGGAAGCTGCGGTGGAAGCTGGGGTGGAAGCTGGGTGGAAGCTGGGGTGGAAGCTGGGTGGAAGCTGGGTGGAAGCTGGGGTGGAAACTGGGTGGAAGCTGGGTGGAAGCTGAGGTGGAAGCTGGGGTGGAAGCTGGAGTGGAAGCTGGGGTGGAAGCTGGGGTGGAAGCTGGGGTGGAAGCTGGGTGGAAGCTGGGTGGAAGCTGAGGTGGAAGCTGGAGTGGAAGCTGGGGTGGAAGCTGGGGTGGAAGCTGGGTGGAAGCTGGGTGGAAGCTGAGGTAGAAGCTGGGGTGGAAGCTGGGGTGGAAGCTGGGTGGAAGCTGGGTGGAAGCAGAGGTGGAAGCTGGGGTGGAAGCTGGGTGGAAGCTGGGTGGAAGCTGGGTGGAAGCTGGGGTGGAAGCTGGGGTGGAAGCTGGATGGAAGCTGGGGTGGAAGCTGGGGTGGAAGCTGGGTGGAAGCTGCGGTGGAAGCTGGGGTGGAAGCTGGGTGGAAGCTGCGGTGGAAGCTGGGTGGAAGCTGGGTGGAAGCTGCGGTGGAAGCTGGGTGGAAGCTGGGTGGAAGCTGGGTGGAAGCTGCGGTGGAAGCTGCGGTGGAAGCTGGGTGGAAGCTGGGTAGAAGCTGCGGTGGAAGCTGGGTGGAAGCTGGGTGGAAGCTGCGGTGGAAGCTGCGGTGGAAGCTGGGTGGAAGCTGGGGTGGAAGCTGGGTGGAAGCTGGGGTGGAAGCTGGGTGGAAGCTGGGTGGAAGCTGGGGTGGAAACTGGGTGGAAGCTGGGTGGAAGCTGAGGTGGAAGCTGGGTGGAAGCTGGAGTGGAAGCTGGGGTGGAAGCTGGGGTGGAAGCTGGGGTGGAAGCTGGGTGGAAGCTGGGTGGAAGCTGAGGTGGAAGCTGGGGTGGAAGCTGGAGTGGAAGCTGGGGTGGAAGCTGGGGTGGAAGCTGGGTGGAAGCTGGGTGGAAGCTGAGGTGGAAGCTGGGGTGGAAGCTGGGGTGGAAGCTGGGGTGGAAGCTGGGTGGAAGCAGAGGTGGAAGCTGGGGTGGAAGCTGGGTGGAAGCTGGGTGGGAAGCTGGGTGGAAGCTGCGGTGGAAGCTGGGTGGAAGCTGGGGTGGAAGCTGGGGTGGGAAGCTGGGGTGGAAGCTGGGGTGGAAGCTGGGGTGGAAGCTGGGGTGGAAGCTGGGGTGGAAGCTGGGTGGGAAGCTGCGGTGGAAGCTGGGGTGGAAGCTGGGTGGAAGCTGGGGTGGAAGCTGGGTGGAAGCTGGGGATGGAAGCTGGGGTTGGAAGCTGGGGTGGAAGCTGGGTGGAAGCTGGGGTGGAAGCTGGGATGGAAGCTGGGTGGAAGCTGGGGTGGAAGCTGGGGTGGAAGCTGCGGTGGAAGCTGCGGTGGAAGCTGGGTGGAAGCTGGGGTGGAAGCTGGGTGGAAGCTGGGTGGAAGCTGGGGTGGAAACTGGGGGTGGAAGCTGAGGTGGAAGCTGGGGTGGAAGCTGGGGTGGAAGCTGGGGTGAAAGCTGGGGTGGAAGCTGGGGTGGAAGCTGGGGTGGAAGCTGGGGTGGAAGCTGGGTGGAAGCTGGGGTGGAAGCTGGGGTGGAAGCTGGATGGAAGCTGGGGTGGAAGCTGGGGTGGAAGCTGGGGTGGAAGCTGGGTGGAAGCTGGGTGGAAGCTGAGGTGGAAGCTGGGGTGGAAGCTGGAGTGGAAGCTGGGGTGGAAGCTGGGGTGGAAGCTGGGTGGAAGCTGGGTGGAAGCTGAGGTGGAAGCTGGGGTGGAAGCTGGGGTGGAAGCTGGGGTGGAAGCTGGGTGGAAGCAGGGGTGGAAGCTGGGGTGGAAGCTGGGTGGAAGCTGGGTGGAAGCTGGGTGGAAGCTGCGGTGGAAGCTGGGGTGGAAGCTGGGTGGAAGCTGGGGTGGAAGCTGGGTGGAAGCTGGGGTGGAAGCTGGGGTGGAAGCTGGGGTGGAAGCTGGGGTGGAAGCTGGGGTGGAAGCTGGGGTGGAAGCTGGGTGGAAGCTGCGGTGGAAGCTGCGGTGGAAGCTGGGGTGGAAGCTGGGGTGGAAGCTGGGTGGAAGCTGGGGTGGAAGCTGGGTGGAAGCTGGGTGGAAGCTGGGGATGGAAGCTGGGGTTGGAAGCTGGGGTGGAAGCTGGGTGGAAGCTGGGGTGGAAGCTGGGATGGAAGCTGGGTGGAAGCTGGGGTGGAAGCTGGGGTGGAAGCTGCGGTGGAAGCTGCGGTGGAAGCTGGGGTGGAAGCTGGGGTGGAAGCTGGGTGGAAGCTGGGTGGAAGCTGGGGTGGAAACTGGGGTGGAAGCTGAGGTGGAAGCTGGGGTGGAAGCTGGGGTGGAAGCTGGGGTGAAAGCTGGGGTGGAAGCTGGGGTGGAAGCTGGGGTGGAAGCTGGGGTGGAAGCTGGGTGGAAGCTGGGGTGGAAGCTGGGGTGGAAGCTGGATGGAAGCTGGGGTGGAAGCTGGGGTGGAAGCTGGGTGGAAGCTGCGGTGGAAGCTGGGGTGGAAGCTGGGGTGGAAGCTGGAGTGGAAGCTGGGGTGGAAGCTGGGGTGGAAGCTGGGGTGGAAGCTGGGTGGAAGCTGGGTGGAAGCTGAGGGTGGAAGCTGGGGTGGAAGCTGGAGTGGAAGCTGGGGTGGAAGCTGGGGGGGAAGCTGGGTGGAAGCTGGGTGGAAGCTGAGGTGGAAGCTGGGGTGGAAGCTGGGGTGGAAGCTGGGGTGGAAGCTGGGTGGAAGCAGAGGTGGAAGCTGGGGTGGAAGCTGGGTGGAAGCTGGGTGGAAGCTGGGTGGAAGCTGCGGTGGAAGCTGGGGTGGAAGCTGGGTGGAAGCTGGGGTGGAAGCTGGGTGGAAGCTGGGGTGGAAGCTGGGGTGGAAGCTGGGGTGGAAGCTGGGGTGGAAGCTGGGTGGAAGCTGCGGTGGAAGCTGGGGTGGAAGCTGGGGTGGAAGCTGGGTGGAAGCTGGGGTGGGAGCTGGGTGGAAGCTGGGTGGAAAGCTGGGGATGGAAGCTGGGGTTGGAAGCTGGGGTGGAAGCTGGGTGGAAGCTGGGGTGGAAGCTGGGATGGAAGCTGGGTGGAAGCTGGGGTGGAAGCTGGGGTGGAATCTGCGGTGGAAGCTGCGGTGGAAGCTGGGGTGGAAGGTGGGTGGAAGCTGGGTGGAAGCTGGGGTGGAAACTGGGGTGGAAGCTGAGGTGGAAGCTGGGGTGGAAGCTGGGGTGGAAGCTGGGGTGAAAGCTGGGGTGGAAGCTGGGGTGGAAGCTGGGGTGGAAGCTGGGGTGGAAGCTGGGTGGAAGCTGGGGTGGAAGCTGGGGTGGAAGCTGGATGGAAGCTGGGGTGGAAGCTGGGGTGGAAGCTGGGTGGAAGCTGCGGTGGAAGCTGGGGTGGAAGCTGGGGTGGAAGCTGGGTGGAAGCTGGGGTGGAAGCTGGGGTGGAAGCTGGGGTGGAAGCTGGGTAGAAGCTGGGTGGAAGCTGGGGTGGAAGCTGGGGTGGAAGCTGGGGTGGAAGCTGGGTAGAAGCTGGGTGGAAGCTGGGTGGAAGCTGGGTGGAAGCTGGGGTGAGCTGGGGTGGAAGCTGGGGTGGAAGCTGGGTGGAAGCTGGGGTGGAAGCTGGGGTGGAAGCTGGATGGAAGCTGGGGTGGAAGCTGGGGTGGAAGCTGGGGTGGAAGCTGCGGTGGAAGCTGGGGTGGAAGCTGGGGTGGAAGCTGGGGTGGAAGCTGGGTGGAAGCTGGGGTGGAAGCTGGGGTGGAAGCTGGATGGAAGCTGGGGTGGAAGCTGGGGTGGAAGCTGGGGTGGAAGCTGGGTGGAAGCTGGGTGGAAGCTGAGGTGGAAGCTGGGGTGGAAGCTGGAGTGGAAGCTGGGGTGGAAGCTGGGGTGGAAGCTGGGTGGAAGCTGGGTGGAAGCTGGGGTGGAAGCTGGGGTGGAAGCTGGGGTGGAAGCTGGGGTGGAAGCTGGGTGGAAGCAGAGGTGGAAGCTGGGGTGGAAGCTGGGTGGAAGCTGGGTGGAAGCTGGGTGGAAGCTGCGGTGGAAGCTGGGGTGGAAGCTGGGTGGAAGCTGGGGTGGAAGCTGGGTGGAAGCTGGGGTGGAAGCTGGGGTGGAAGCTGGGGTGGAAGCTGGGGTGGAAGCTGGGGTGGAAGCTGGGGTGGAAGCTGGGTGGAAGCTGCGGTGGAAGCTGCGGTGGAAGCTGGGGTGGAAGCTGGGGTGGAAGCTGGGTGGAAGCTGGGGTGGAAGCTGGGTGGAAGCTGGGTGGAAGCTGGGGATGGAAGCTGGGGTTGGAAGCTGGGGTGGAAGCTGGGTGGAAGCTGGGGTGGAAGCTGGGATGGAAGCTGGGTGGAAGCTGGGGTGGAAGCTGGGGTGGAAGCTGCGGTGGAAGCTGCGGTGGAAGCTGGGTGGAAGCTGGGGTGGAAGCTGGGTGGAAGCTGGGTGGAAGCTGGGGTGGAAACTGGGGTGGAAGCTGAGGTGGAAGCTGGGGTGGAAGCTGGGGTGGAAGCTGGGGTGAAAGCTGGGGTGGAAGCTGGGGTGGAAGCTGGGGTGGAAGCTGGGGTGGAAGCTGGGTGGAAGCTGGGGTGGAAGCTGGGGTGGAAGCTGGGTGGAAGCTGGGGTGGAAGCTGGGGTGGAAGCTGGGTGGAAGCTGCGGTGGAAGCTGGGGTGGAAGCTGGGGTGGAAGCTGGAGTGGAAGCTGGGGTGGAAGCTGGGGTGGAAGCTGGGGTGGAAGCTGGGTGGAAGCTGGGTGGAAGCTGAGGTGGAAGCTGGGGTGGAAGCTGGAGTGGAAGCTGGGGTGGAAGCTGGGGTGGAAGCTGGGTGGAAGCTGGGTGGAAGCTGAGGTGGAAGCTGGGGTGGAAGCTGGGGTGGAAGCTGGGGTGGAAGCTGGGTGGAAGCTGAGGTGGAAGCTGGGGTGGAAGCTGGGTGGAAGCTGGGTGGAAGCTGGGTGGAAGCTGCGGTGGAAGCTGGGGTGGAAGCTGGGTGGAAGCTGGGGTGGAAGCTGGGTGGAAGCTGGGGTGGAAGCTGGGGTGGAAGCTGGGGTGGAAGCTGGGGTGGAAGCTGGGTGGAAGCTGCGGTGGAAGCTGGGGTGGAAGCTGGGGTGGAAGCTGGGTGGAAGCTGGGGTGGAAGCTGGGTGGAAGCTGGGTGGAAGCTGGGGATGGAAGCTGGGGTTGGAAGCTGGGGTGGAAGCTGGGTGGAAGCTGGGGTGGAAGCTGGGATGGAAGCTGGGTGGAAGCTGGGGTGGAAGCTGGGGTGGAATCTGCGGTGGAAGCTGCGGTGGAAGCTGGGGTGGAAGCTGGGTGGAAGCTGGGTGGAAGCTGGGGTGGAAACTGGGGTGGAAGCTGAGGTGGAAGCTGGGGTGGAAGCTGGGGTGGAAGCTGGGGTGGAAGCTGGGGTGGAAGCTGGGGTGGAAGCTGGGGTGGAAGCTGGGGTGGAAGCTGGGTGGAAGCTGGGGTGGAAGCTGGGGTGGAAGCTGGATGGAAGCTGGGGTGGAAGCTGGGGTGGAAGCTGGGTGGAAGCTGCGGTGGAAGCTGGGGTGGAAGCTGGGGTGGAAGCTGGGGTGGAAGCTGGGTGGAAGCTGGGGTGGAAGCTGGGGTGGAAGCTGGGGTGGAAGCTGGGTAGAAGCTGGGTGGAAGCTGGGGTGGAAGCTGGGGTGGAAGCTGGGGTGGAAGCTGGGTAGAAGCTGGGTGGAAGCTGGGTGGAAGCTGGGTGGAAGCTGGGGTGAGCTGGGGTGGAAGCTGGGGTGGAAGCTGGGTGGAAGCTGGGGTGGAAGCTGGGGTGGAAGCTGGATGGAAGCTGGGGTGGAAGCTGGGGTGGAAGCTGGGGTGGAAGCTGCGGTGGAAGCTGGGGTGGAAGCTGGGGTGGAAGCTGGGGTGGAAGCTGGGTGGAAGCTGGGGTGGAAGCTGGGTAGAAGCTGGGTCGAAGCTGGGATGGAAGCTGGGGTGGAAGTTGGGGTGGAAGCTGGGGTGGAAGCTGGGGTGGAAGCTGGATGGAAGCTGGGGTGGAAGCTGGGTGGAAGCTGCGGTGGAAGCTGGGGTGGAAGCTGGGATGGAAGCTGGGGTGGAAGCTGGGATGGAAGCTGGGGTGGAAGCTGGGGAGGAAGCTGGGGTGGAAGCTGGGGTGGAAGCTGGGGTGGAAGCTGGGGTGGAAGCTGGGGTGGAAGCTGGGGAGGAAGCTGGGGTGGAAGCTGGGGAGGAAGCTGGGGTGGTGGTGGGGCAGGAAAGCAGCAGCGACGTGGAAGTTGCTGCAGCAATAGCAGCAGCAAGCAATGCACAGAGATATCTGGCAGGTTAAATAGAGTGGCATGTTAGGGAGACTCTGTTTGGTTGGTTGTAGAGTGGCAAGGGGCGTTATGTATGAATGCAGCACAAGTGCTCGAGTTGACTGCCTGAAATAGCTCGCAGGCTTCGCCCCATTACAGACTCTTAATTGAAAAGTGTCAAAGTGATGAACCTACCTTAGTCTCTAGCGACTGTTCATTGGGAGTTTTGTCGCTACAATACTGCTATGTTATATATATTTATCTCTATACGTGATGGTCTTTGTCAATGTCTTCTCCAAACTCATCTTAATGCATGAGCGCCACATCCATTTGTTATATTTAGATTTTGATTCATTTCGCAGAAGAAAGATTCAAATGTAAAGATATTTTGTCTAAGAGCTATCTGAATCTTCAATATGCAACACGTGTATATGATGCTAGCATTGAAGATAAACTCCTCTGCATGCCATAAAAAAATAACAATTCCTACAAAAGTAACAAGGACTTGAGGTCATCAATGTTAACTAAAATCAAGTCACATTCAGAAATGTTATACATGTTCCCAAGTTAAATACGCATCAGTAAAAGCTAATGTAGCCATAAAACCACCCAAAATGCACAATAGCACTTAGAACCACATGCGAACACTAAGGTCAAAGCATTTTTCATTTGATGGGACCCCTAAGTCACTTAAAGGATCGTGATGTGAAGCTGCTGAGCTGCCTGCAGGCCCCAGAGGAATGCTGTTGGTACACAGCGCTGCTCAATGTGTTCTCTTCACTGTGAGCTTTGTGGCTGTAATGGTTTATAAAACCCAGTGATTTACTCACTTGTTTGACGTATCACATGTTGATCTGAAAAGTAATTAAATATGTCAAATTAATGTGGGACAATATCAACCTTTGAGTTGTAGTGGAGAGGAGGAAAAGCATATTATTGACAAGAGTAAAGCACATCAAATGTGTCTTAAGTATAGTACAGTCCAGTTTACAAGTTCTAGATAGGTTTCAGGAGATCCTTGAGATTTTTCAGGTGGTTCTTGAGATCTTCTAGGTGGTTCTTGAGGAACTTCAAGTGTTATTGAAGGGATTGGAAAGATGTTTGGAGATTTTAGAGGTACTTTATAATTTAAAACTACTCGTACTGTATGTGGTGGGGAAATCCTTGCTATATTGCTGTGGCTGGTTGCACAACACATCTTAGGTTGTATCCGTATATGTGACACCTACTGTAAGGCTTAATTTCTCCTTATCTGTTCCACAGAAACCCTTAACAGAATTCCTCAGTTAAGGTAAATTGTAAAAGGCATTTACTCTATAAAATAAATGTTATTGTGGTAACCCTTTACAGTTTATATGGGGACCTTTTGTTTGTTAGAAGTTTGCAAAGATCTGTCACAAACAAATGTTGTTTATTTGTTTGTCCGTATACAATTTTTTAGCTGGAACGTCTCGACAGCACCACAATATATCATTCAAAACAGTATTTGACACAAGCCTTTTTCAAATTTCGGATTTAAATTGTTGTTGTAAACGTTGTTTTGCAAAAGCAATAATCGAAAGCATATGTGGAAGTTCTTGAAAGGGTTACGGTGTTCACACATATAAATATTAACCTGTCTTTGTTATAAAGTATTTAGTATCTTTAAATAATTTTAAGTTCATGAGACATTGACTTAAAGACAGGAAAAAGGCAGATTTCACTCTCAAAATAGTGTGTTTTCACGAAAAGTGGTGCAGTTCCGCTGCCGGCCACCAGGCGTCGCCAAACTGCCTCCTGAGTCTCAGTAAAAAAAAAACTCTTTTCAGAAAATCCTCTTCCGTATATGGATTAGGGGGCGCGGTGCAAACAGCGCAGTGTATCATGGGAAACTGTGTTCTTTTTGTGCAGTTAACTCGCTTGTTAAGCCTGTATCAGAATCATAAAAAACTACAAATCCCTAGTGAGTTTGGAGAAACCGTTTCACCGCCTGACTTTACAATACAAGCGCAGAGGTGACCCTTCCGTGCAGTCCAACTCTGAGCCGGGAGAACAGGCACATCACACAGAAGCATCTTCACCTCTTAGCTAAAATGGTAAGAAGCATCATTAGCTGCTTTACTGTATGTTTCTAAAGGTTTATTCATGTAACAGGAGTCCTTTTTATCATGTTTAAAGGTGTGCTAAATGATGCATTGAGAGTTGACATTGAGGAAGGGGTTGCAGCGTCAGAATGTAGCTATTTCCTGGACGTTTTGCATGTTCTTAATGAATGTTTAAAGAACCACGTTTGTTATACGCAGTTTCATCACTCCCATTAAAGGTGGTTTCTCAGACTTATGCAAGGTTAGCTTCTGCAGTCTTGAGTTGTGTTTCCGTTGTTTTAACACTTGCTGGTGTGCTGTACATTTCATGCATCTGCCTCCATTTTAGTCAGCAGGCAGTGGCGTGGCGGCACGTCATCATCGGCCTTTGTTTTATTCAGTCGCGATAACCAATCATGACAGGAGATCAGTTTGAAACTAGCTTCACAAAAAAAATCGCAATTTAGATTTCTTGATTTTTCGATGAGTTGCAGCAGGTTCAAATATGATGCCTGACTTAAGTTCAACCACCCTTCAATTCGGCTTGCATTATTTATAGTACTTGAATTTGGCTGCATCCAGTATTTGGCATTGTGTGATTAATCATTAAAAATCATGTTTTGTTGTGCTGCTGGATGGATGTGATGCATGCCGAATTAAAGAGGGATATCGGTTGCTTCAGATAAAGTCTAAAATTAAACTGAATGTCCTCCCCTCCTGTCCTATGCAAGGTCATTTTACATTGCACGTATTTCTTAATGGACCTCGGTGCCAAGTCCTCTTTGTACAAAAGGGCCGAGGAGAATGAAGGCATTGTGAAGCAGCAGTGAGGTTTCCATCCGTTAAATACAGGCTCTTTTAACTTCAGACCAACAATGCATGCGACTGCCGCCTCGTTTCCTTCCTATCTAGGTCAATGACAAAAAAAAAATGTTAATCCATGTTTCCCCCTCCAGGCCGAACCAATCCGTGTTGTGGTGACTGGCGCTGCTGGTCAGATCGCCTACTCCCTGCTGTACAGCATCGCAAAGGGAGATGTGTTCGGGAAGGAGCAGGTGAGATTGCATAACCTACAGCAGAGCCCCTTTCCCCCCTGAAAGCTGCACAGACTGTGGAGCATGTTACATAATGTTCTTCTCATCATGAATAAAACATGTGGGGTATGCCATCTGCTTAGCTGTTGAGACCTTAACAGTGAAATATCTTACTTGAATAATGCTATACAATTTGAATATTTTCAGAAATGTACATTTTTCTTTATTGCGCTGGCACGGCTTTATTGTAATTTTCCGGTAAATAAACGAATAAGCTGATTGGTAGTTTAGATAGGAGGCACTTCGATAAGGATCAGACTCGACTATTTATATGAAACTTTGTACTATTTTGTAATATTTATCAGTTTTTTTAAATCTCTAACAGCGTTTGCATCATCCTCAGAAATCCTGAAATGTTCCCCAAGTGTCTTATGGATGTGATGCATGCCGAATTCAAAAGTACCCTATAGTACAGTGCTTCTCAAAGTGGTCCGTGAGCGCCCCCTAGTGGTCCATGAGTATATTGGTAACATTTAACATTTGAAATAAATAAATACATTTAAGTTTTCCGCACTCTCGCGGGAATATCTCCGCAATGTAACGAGCTTAAGTTTCACTTTCAATTGCATGATAAAGCCCAGCGCAACACCTTCGTCACACATGTTGCCACTTGTTTGTACCATTTCCAGGCGATTTATAATCTGTTCTAGAAAAACGATGTGTTTTGGGATATTTGTGGAGATAGGTGGTCCGCGAGTGTTTTTTTATTGGTTAAGTGGTCCTTGGTATGAAAAAGTTTGAGAAACATTGCTATAGTATATAGAAAAACTATTTTATTTAGTGACATGTTGTATCTGATCATGCCAATATGCAAGGTCAAGCTACCATTCAAGGTTTTTTTTAATGGAGTTAAATTCTCTGTTCCTCTGAGCAGTGCTTTTAACGTAAGAACTCTGTTCATGTTGCAGGATTTATACGCTTGTATTTATCTAATTCAGGAAATGTATTAGCATTCATAACAAAAGAATACTACGCTTAACTTCTCTATAGATTAAAAGGTTATTTAAGAAATAAATAAGATGGCAAATTAAGCATCAGAAACTCTCATTTTATCTGTAAAAGTTGCCTTACAATTACAAAAAAATGCATTACTGATAAAAACATTTTTTTTAAAGGGAAGAAACCATTTGGGAATCTTTCTTAATACCTTTTATGTCTGCCAGAAATGCTGAGTCACCATGATGCAAGTTTCCCAAAAAAATGAACATTTTAGAATTACGTTTTTCTGATGAGTCATGGTTGTTTCCAAAATCCACATTTCCTTCCCAGGTAATGCTTTGTGGATTTTAGGGTGATTTTTCTTGTTGTTGTTTCTCAGCCCATCACCCTGATCCTGCTGGACATCCCCCCCATGCTGCCCGTGCTGGAGGGAGTCGTCATGGAGCTGCAGGACTGCGCCCTCCCACTGCTGAGGGGTGAGAAAACACTCTGCTGGTGCATGGTTCATACACTAATCTGACCTTTAAGTTATAAATAAAATGCATTTAGGTTCTCCAAAGCTTTAGACTGCTCTATAAGGTTTATTTAAAGTAAGATAATAATCTTTTTACACTGGAATAATGTGCTTGTACCTGGAATAATGCAACAATGGGGCTGCATTTCTGGAGATGTGATACTCAAATGTAGCTGTCGTCAAAAGTGATAACATTTTCTGTAAATATTTGAGTACAAGTGGTTCTTTTTTAGAAGTAAATTAAAGAACAATCCTGACAAAACAACTATTTGTGAGGTCTGAAAGGGTTTCATCTATGAATGTAATCCTAGTATGTTCATTAATAATGTAAATAGACTGATAAATAAATCATTGTAAAGCAGTTTGCCAATTACGTTATGCATCTTCCTTATTTCATCCAACAAAGAGAAGTCGACTTGAATGCAGAATAATTAATTGTCATTTTAATTTGGATTTAATTCATCTGGTGAGATTTAAGATTGTCAGGAATAAACTTTCACTAATATTCAGATTTTAAGGAAAAGCACATTTTGTATTAAATTTGACTCTGAAACGCATTATTTACTTGCATTCACTTCACTTTTGAGCTGAGGGATATCTTGTCTGTTCTCTACAGCAGCTAACGGAGACAAAGGATAAGGTGCGTTTTACAACACGTGTCAGTTATTTCAGTTCTTAAAAGTCCTCTGAAGCAACACTAGAGTATTGCAAACCTCCTATGAGGAAGGAAACTGCACAACGAAGACTTTTTGTAATAGTTTCTGTAATCTCAGTAACAATTGTTAGAGCTAGATTTAGTTCATCCCTCAGAGAAGAACACAATGTTAAACTAATATTCTCCGCTTTAAGGAGTCTGATGTCGACCACGTGTCTCTGCATCTGGATCACATTTTAATGCAGAGCACGCTGTGTGTAAATGTGTCCTTAAAAACCTCCGCACTGCTGGAGGAGGAAGGAGGGTCTAAACCCAGGCCTCTGATTGGCCAGTGGTTAAGACACCACAGTAGCCAATCAGATCAGTGGTGAGACAGCAATGAGGGGAAGTGAACCCTGACTGAAGTCCACTCTGATAGCACTTTAACTTCTAATGACAGACAGAAAACACATCCTATCAGGATCAGACGAGCCGGCAGGAGGGAAGTTGAGGAAAACTGAGATTTTAAACTTTTCTGAGACAAAGAACGACTGATAAAAGTGAAAATCTTCCCAAAGTACATAAAGTCGAGTCAGTAATTGTAAAAACCTCAGAGTGAAGGCCATTGTAAAAAACACGGAGATTAGTGACGTAGACAGATGTTTTTGGACCTTATCAGTACCAATACTTCACCTTATCGTTTTTAATACGTTTCTACAGTCACCATCCGTCACCTGCACACAGCAGATAAGATGTCCATGAGCTCAAGAGGTTGATAATGGATGCCAATAAGTAGTAGGAGTAGCCTACTTCAGGAAGTCGACAGGGGGGGGGGGCTAGTGGAATTCTTCGTGACCACAGAGTGTGAACGTTGTAATCAGCTGTTTTAGCGCAGTTCTCCAGTGAAGGGGGGGGGGGGGAGAGAGAGTCTCCCTCCGCAGCCGGTTGGCGTAGTTTTGGCACAATTCCGTCGTACAGACCGACGTTAACAGCAGCCTGTCTGTGCACACGGAGACCGACTCTGTCGTCCGGTGATCTGACCGCCTTCTGGAAAAGCTTCACAAGTACGTCGGTACGCAAATGCGCTTTGTGACACAAGTGACGGTACGCATTTCAGATTACGCACATAACCTGCGTACCAGTTGGTGCACCCCTGTACTACAGCAAAAGTATTCTCCGTCGGGACTTCCTGCAACAACACCACGCCGTTATCTTGATTCTGATTGGACAGAAGACATTATCAAAGATGTTCTATTGAGAAGACGATCACTACGTGACAAAAGTTTTCAAACCGTTTCTAGTCTTCGGTATTTCCAGACAAGTGGCTTCTGAAATCAATCTGACTAACTGCTGTCTGTGCAATTTACTCCGTGAGTTGGCGGACTTTATTTAGCTTACTTTAACATCATCTTTCATGGTGGGGCTAAGCCATTTATTGGTATGGGTGTAGCCTACCCCAGCCATACCCTGGCGCTGCCACTGGTGGGATGTATGGGGCGGGCCATTCTGCACATGCGTTAAATGTTTTAATGCAATTAATTAAAAAAATTAATTACCGCCATTAACGCGATAATTTAGACAGTATTAAATAATGCATATAATGTGTGTTGGAGAGTAAATAATTGTAAGATATAAGAAATTCCCCTTTTTTGTTTTTATTCAAGGATTCAGTTCAATCAATCAATGTTTATTCATATAGCCCAATATCACAAATGTTACATTTGTCTCAGTGGACTTCACAGTTTGTACAAAATATCAGTATGACAATACGACACCCTCTGTCCTTAGACCCTCTGTCCTTAGACCCTCTGTCCTCAGACCCTCTGTCCTCAGACCCTCTGTCCTCAGACCCTCTGTCCTTAGAGCCTCACATCGTACAAGGAAACACTTCCGTTGAAGAGTTTGATTCCAAAATACTAGATTCGTTCTTCCCCAAAAGATATTAACTGCATTCAATACCGCTATTTATACATCTGATCAAGAAGATGACGCACAGCTTGATCGGCAAACTACTTTGATTTGAGGTCAGTTAATATTGTATAGCAACTATTAATTAACATTAAACAGACAATTGAAAACCCTTCAGTTCCAGTGAATTCTACTTTAAACAATCATCTCTCAGAGGGGCGTGGCCAGCAGCAGCTCATTAGCATTTAAAGCTACAGACACAGAATCAGCACTTTTGAAACAGAGGGGATTATGGGATGCTGCAATGATCTGTTTGGTGTTTCAGCCAATCAGAGACAGGCTCTGGATATTTCTGAGACCTGTGATATATTGATGAGAAACAGTATAATAGGGGACCTTTTTTAAAAGTGAAGTGGAAACACAATGACGATATGCTATGAGAAGCGAAGTATAAGCACATACAAATAAGACGGTAGTTTGTACTGAATATATGTACAAACAAAAAAGAATTAATGTAACTTTTGAATGTACTTATGGAACATTATGACATTGTTAAATATAAGTATATGAAAAAAACGTGTCATGCTAGCGCTACATGCTAATACCAGAGTTTCTGTATTTTTACTTATTTTTCTAGGACTGCAGATTTGAACATAATTGAACACATTTGCACTTATTAATAACAATACTTGTAATCCTAATAATAAGCATTGTTTCTAATGAAGATAAACTCATCCCATGCTGTTCCTCTCCTCCCCCTCAGAGGTGATCCCCACTGACAAGGTGGAGGTCGGCTTCAAGGACATCGACGCCGCCATCTTGGTTGGCTCCATGCCGAGGAAGGAGGGGATGGAGAGGAAGGACCTGCTGAAGGCCAACGTGGCCATCTTCAAGACTCAGGGCTCCGCTCTGGACAAGTACGCCAAGAAGACCGTCAAGGTGACTCTTTAATCCGACATTTCAGCCGTTCCCAACCTGTGGTTTCAAATCATTTCATTACTAAGATTTACATTGGAACCTCCTTTCCCTTCTCTTTCTCTATCCTCCTTAGCAACGGTCCTTAGCAACAGTCCTTGACAGCGGTCTGTACTACTGGATTAACAACGTGTCACATGTACTGAATTGACCAATCAGAACTTAATTTAGCCTCCGTATTGTTTATGGTTGAATGTGGGCCACGAAAATCTTTTTAGATTCTTAAGTGGGCCCTGAGTTGAAAAAGGTTGGGAACCGCTGCTCTATTTTATTATATTAAATGTCATTTATTTATAGACCGAGGTGTCCCACAGGCTCAGGGAAATGAAAGTGCTTATCCAGCGTCTTTCCTCTAACAAAGCTGACTGTTCCTCTGCGGTCACGTTAACTCTTAAAGCAGCTTCATGTTTCTCCAGAGATCAAATCTTGAAAGTTGATTCTTCTTCACATTCGGACGTTACATTACTGTTCTGGTTTTGCACCTGCTGCAATAGCAAACGTGTGAAATCGTACATCACACGGACTTGGTACTAGGAGATCAGGCCGCTCTCTGTCCAATCAAAATGAAGCAAACATTAATGTTTTAAATATACTTTGGCTAATGTCTAGATCATGCATGTCGAAATCCATTTCGCTACAGACCATACTGGGACATGAGGATCACATCAAGAGCCAGTCATATGGTTTCCATTGCGTGTCCCAGAAAGTCTCCTCACAACGACCCGCTCCTCATAATTCCCCAAAAAAGTCAAATAAAGATTCTGCATTAAGTCATGTAAAAATAATGCACCTAGATAACAAACGGCTAACTTACAACTGAAAAGGAGAAGTAAATGGTTGTGTGGGACATTTATTCAAATAGTTAGTTATTTATCAAATGCTTTGCCATATCTTCTAGCATTCTGACTTCTGCAAACCGGTTTAATCCAGTCGAGAAAACTCGTGTGCTACCCATTTCACAGATGTAAATATGATGCGGTAATGTTAGCATGCATTAAGCCACTTCAATAGGCCAGATATCTTTTCTCTGATCACTTCCTTAAATGTTCTCCAGCTACAACAATTTAACATTTACAAGAGGCTGAATTTGACCTGCGAGCCTTGAGTCCGACACACGTGCTCTAAATAATGTCCTGGCTGCAGTGCATGTGTGAAACGGGTTAAAGTGAATCCAAAGCATTCAGTTAAGCAGGAGGGCCTCTAATGATTTAAAGTCCACCACGAGTCCAGCATCAGTGTGACGAAAGAGGCTTCTACTGAGGTCAGAGGTCAGAGCGTCGCATGTGGAGAAGAGAAAACAGCCTGATGTTGAACCCTGTGAGGACTTTAACATCAGAGCAAACTGTTTGTTTATTGAGAAACTTGGCGTTATTTGTCTCCTCTTGCCTAAAATGGCAAAAAAGTCAAATTGCAAACACACATGAATGCAGTAAAATATAATTTCCCCCTCCTATAGTTTACTTTTAAAATAGTAAAGATGGCTTGCATCAATTTGAATACTCTAATTTGTATTGTATGCCAAACTCTTTTTCTCTAACTAACTTCCTTTGTTTCTTATCAGTCCACTATTTGACTCTTTGGTAGTTAAATGACATGTGCTTTATTTCATACGGAAATATGTCCTGTGTTGACTTTTATGCATGTCAGTAGAAATCATCACAATCAGTCATTTAACGAAATATCTAGAAATAAAGAAATTCTGAAATCTTTGATTTTCTTTTCAGGTCTTGGTTGTTGGAAACCCAGCGAACACCAACTGCCTGATCGCCTCCAAATCTGCTCCGTCCATCCCCAAAGAGAACTTCTCCTGCCTGACCCGCCTGGACCACAACAGAGCCAGCTCCCAGGTACACACACACACACACACACACACACGTATACACACACACACACACACACACACACACAGGTGCAGTTTAAGGTCGTATTGCTAGCTTTTGTCGCTACCTTTTTAAAACCAATGCGACATAACGGCTCATTCAAGTCCGTAGGTTCGCCTCGTTGATTTGGCTTGAATCCAAAATATTCCCAAACCGGAGATGTGGAATTAGGTTTTTCAACCAATTCCATTTAACTTCAAATTCCCCTTGAGTAAGTCACACGTTGTCTCCTGCTCGTCTCTATATTATTCATTTGGCTGCTACACTGCTGCACGTGGAGCGTCCTGACCTGGCTGTGTCATGGGCTGTGTGTGAGCCCCGCCCCTCACAGCGCGCCGGGCTAACATTCTTGTCACATCCTTATATAAACAAACACGCCTGTAAACGGCAATTTATCGAGCTCAGAAAAGTTATTGAGTCCATTTTTATTTATCGTAAAATCAATGTATTGATTATCGCAACAGGCTTACACACACACACACACACACACACACACACACACACACACACACACACATACACACACACACACACACACACACACAACCTTAACCTCACTAACATTAACCCTTAAGCTAACCTGTTGCCCTCCAGCTGCTATTTGAAGAAGGGAAAACACACTTCTGATTGAATATCTGTACATGCTGAATTATATGAATAAAAAAACTGTAACAAATGGAAAATATGAGAAGGGGAGAAGTTCAGTAAAGTTTTATAAAAAAGTATCAGACATTTGTTTATTAGGTTTTTTGTACATTTAAGAAATGATTATATTTTGGTACAAAACACATGGCAGATGGAAGAACATAAACAAATTATGCAAAAGTCAAGAATCAAACAGAAAATAGGAATTTTCCAAAACAGTCAAAAATAGGAGCTTTTTAAATGGAGGAAAAGGTGCTACATATCACCAAGTTATTGTTTATCTACATCAATATTTATTTTCCATTTATGATGACCAAGTGACGATTAAACGACGTTTTATCTACAGACGCATTGTTGGCTATCGCAGTATGTCGAACAGAATAACTGATGCTGTGTCTGTGTCTGTCCTGCAGGTGGCGATGCGCTGCGGAGTCTCCGCGGACAAAGTGAAGAACGTGATCATCTGGGGGAACCACTCGTCCTCTCAGTACCCCGACGTGCACCACGCCAAGGTCACCGTCAAGGGAGTAGAGAAGGACGCCTACGACGCCGTGAAGGACGAGGCCTGGCTCCGAGGAGACTTCATCTCCGTGAGTCACACATTATTCTAAAATGTTGTATTCCTACAGAATTTATTATACCTACTCTGTTAAATAATCCAAATGGCATCACTTCAGTGCAATCAAGCCTTTAACACCAGGAGAAGGCAACACTAGTGATGTTACATTATCCCATGTTAGATATCTAGTTATATCTCAGATCACCATTTCAAATGAATAACTATACGTGTTGCTTAGCCCCAGGAAGAACAGCTTCACTTCTTACATTCTTAGTGTAAGAGGGCGGTGGTGGCGAGGTCCATAGGGACTTGGCCTGGCAACTGGAAGGTCACCAGTTCAAGTCCCGGCAAGACCAAGTGTCCCTGAGCAAGGCACTGGTCCCCACACTGCTCCCCGGGCGCTGTTCAAAATGGCAGCACACTGCGCCCAACACATGGGTCAAATGCAGAGAAACCATTTCCCCACGGGGATTAATAAAGTACATCAAAATAAAAAATAAAAATGTATGCCTTCATTTGACCACAAAACCTTTTTTATTCTAGATATTACATCTTCAGGTTTTGTAGTTTCTCTCCTAACCTCCTCTCCTCCTCCTTCAGACGGTGCAGCTGCGCGGCGCCGCCGTCATCAAAGCCCGCAAACTGTCCAGCGCCATGTCCGCGGCCAAGGCCATCTGCGACCACATGAGGGACATCTGGTTCGGCACCAAGGACGTGAGTCAAGCACAGAGACGCAGTCCCCATTTCTGACCTGTCTTACACCGTGTGGTCTTTCCTCTGGCTTTTTACTCTCGCCTAATTCAACAACAACATATTATTATTATTATTATTATTATTATTATTATTATTATTATTATTATTATTATTATTCTCACAGATGGCCTTTTTTTATTGTATCTTTGAAATAAAGATGGCCATTTCATTCAGATTTTTTCCACGCAAACGATGACATGTATTCTTTGAATTGTGAGTGCTGGGTGGATTTGTACTGTGAAGGCACATCAAAAGTAGTCGCTAAAATAACTATATTGCTTTATTCTTAAGTTGCAAAATAAATCAGGAATATTGCTAAATGTATTCGAAGGTTTGAGCAGTAAAACATTTATAAAGATTTCCTATTTAACCGTACCAAATTCAGATTTCCTTTGCTGTTGTTTTGAACAACAGGGTATCTGATATGTATGATATATTTGTTGTTGTTGACATGTTGTTAATTCAGACTGCTTCTTGTTTACAGGGTGAGTTCATCTCCATGGGTGTGTACGCCGGTGGAAACTCCTACGGCATCCCAGAGGATCTCATCTACTCCTTCCCCATCGAGATCAAGGTGAGGGTCCAAGTCCATGGAGATTATAACTTTTCTTTATTCTCGCTCATTTGGTAAAAGTAATTAAATGATCACGACGACTAAGGTTCTCTCGAATACCTCATGTAAGCAGGGGAACTCTGCAGCACCACAATACTTAACAACAACATTGCAACGATAACAATAGTGTGTCTCCTAAGATTTGGATATTGTCCAAATTGGGATTTAAAACACATTTTGATGAATTGCTCAGCCCTTGGATCTCCACCTGCACACATTGAATTAAACCATACGTGAAAATGTACAGAAGCCATTTGAAGTGTTGAAGTTATTAACCCTTTAGCAGCTGAAGAGTCTAAGAGTTCAAAGATGACTTTTTCCATTTAAAATGTTCATTAATGGGATATTGATTTGGGGAGATTACGAGGAAGAAGTGAGAAACAATATGACGGCTACATTTAGAGCCGATCAAAATGGATAAGATGGAAGTTTATCGATCCCAATGTGGGAAACGTTTGTGTTGCAGCATCAAAAGACAAGGCATTGTACAAAACAAATTAAAAAGATTAGAACTAAACAAGAAAGTAGAAATATACATGTTGAATTTACAAAGCAAGTTATTATATATACATAAGTATGTGAGGGATGGAATATTAAACTGAATATTACAATGTACAGTGACACATTCTCATTAAAAGGTCAATTGATGGGATATTTTTAGGGTGAGATTGTCCATTATTTCTTAATATATTACGAGGAAGAAGTGAGAGAACACTTTGATGACAGCCATCGTTGAAGCCTATTAAAATGGACAAAACAAAACCGCTTGACGTCTGACCTTTCCTTCTGACCTTTCCTTCTGTCGTCCTTACAGAATAAGACCTGGAAGATGGTGGGCGGACTCCCCATCAACGACTTCTCCCGCGCCAAGATGGACGCCACAGCGGCTGAGCTGGTGGAGGAGAGAGACACCGCGATGGACTTCCTGTCCCAGTGACTGACTCCCCCTGCTGGCCAACTGCAGCAACTTCACCTAGACCCCCAGAAGAGTTGCTGCTCGAAGCTCTGAAGAAGAAGAAGCTCTCCACTCATATTAACCGTCCCAGCTGCCCAGTGTGTGTTTGACAGAGTGTGTGTGTGTGTGTGTGTGTGTGTGTCACTTGGCCACTTCTTCTCCAGGTTTTCAGAATAAACCTATTTAAGATCCACAACCTTGCCGTCTGCACCGAGAGAATGTCTGTGTTGGTAGATGATAACGCACATTAGCTGTCGGATCATGTTGTCACAAATAAAACCACAAAGAAACTGACCCAACAAAAACATGTGTATGCTTCTTTCATGCTCAGAAGTGTCAGAGGTGCCGTCCTTAAACACGGAGATGAGTTAGCATTTTAGCACTTCCTGTTTCCCCCAAAGTTGTTGGGGGTTTTTTAATGGTAAGATTTCTAAAATAGGGTCTTTGGTTAGCACAGCCTTAAAGGTCCTATATCATACTGTTTTTCATCAGTATACAGGACTGTCTCAGAAAATTAGAACATTGTGATAAAGTTCTTTATTTTCTGTAATGCAATTTTATAAAAAAAAAAAAAAAGTCATACATTCTGGATTCATTACAAATCAACTGAAATATTGCAAGCCTTTTATTATTTTAATATTGCTGATTATGGCATACAGCTTAAGAAAACTCAAAAATCCTATCTCAAAAAATTAGAATAGTTCCTCAGACCAAGTAAAAAAAAATTTATAACAGCAAAACACAATCAAACATTTGAAAATGTCCATTAATGCACTCAGTACTTGGTTGGGAATCCTTTTGCACGGATTACTGCATCAATGCGGCGTGGCATGGAGGCAATCAGCCTGTGGTATTGCTGAGGTGTTATGGATGCCCAGGATGCTTCAATAGCGGCCTTTAGCTCATTAGCATTGTTGGGTCTGGTGTCTTTCAGCTTCTTCTTCACAATACCCCACATATTCTCTATGGGGTTCAGGTCAGGGGAATTTGCAGGCCAATCGAGGACAGTAATGCCATGGTCAGTACACCAGTTACTGGTGGTTTTGGCACTGTGGGCAGGTGCCAGATCATGCTGGAAAATGAATTCCTCATCTCCATAGAGCTTTTCAGCAGACGGAAGCATGTAGTGCTCTAAAATCTCTTGGTACACAGCTGCATTTACTCTGGGCTTGATGAAACACAGTGGACCAACACCAGCAGCTGACATGGCTCCCCAAACCATCGCTGACTGTGGGAACTTCACACTGGATTTCAAGCAACTTGGATTTTGCTCCTCTCCAGCCTTTCTCCAGACTCTGGCGCCTTGACTTCCAAATGAAATACAAAACTTGCTTTCGTCTGAAAAGAGGACTTTGGACCACTGTGCAACTGTCCAGTGCTTCTTTTCCTTAGCCCAAGTCAGACGCCTCTTCCGTTGTCTTGAGTTCAGAAGTGGCTTGACCATGGGAATACGGCTATTGTAGCCCATTTCCCGGACACGTCTGTGAACAGTGACTTTTGATACCTGGACTCCAGCTTCAGTCCACTGTCTTTGAAGCTCCCCCAAATTCTGGAAGCGACTCTTCTTCACAATGCTGTTAAGGCTGCGGTCATCTCTCTTGGTTGTGCAGCGTTTCCTGCCACATTTCCCCCTTCCAACAGACTTTTTGTGGATGTGCTTTGAAACTGCACTCTGTGAACAGCTTGCTCTTTGAGAAATTTCTTTTTGTGTCTTACCCTTCCTGATGGAGGGTGTCAATGACGGTCCCTCTGGACAGCAGTCAGATCAGCAGTCTTCCCCATACTTGTGATTTAGTTTACTGAACCAAGCTGAGTGTTTTTCAAGGCTCAGGAAACCCTTGCAGGTGTTTCGAGTTAATTAGACGATTCAAGTGATTCGTTGAACACCCTACTAGTATACTTTTTCATGATATTCTAATATTTAGAGATAGGATATTTGAGTTTTCTTAAGCTGTATGCCATAATCAGCAATATTAAAATAATAAAAGGCTTGCAATATTTCAGTTGATTTGTAATGAATCCAGAATGTATGACATTTTTGTTTTTTTAATTGCATTACAGAAAATAAAGAACTTTATCACAATATTCTAATTTTCTGAGACAGTCCTGTATTACAGGTCTCAGATATATACAGAGCCTGTCTCTGATTGGCTGAAACACCAACCAGATCATTGCAGCATTACCCATAATCCCCTCTGTTTCAGCCCTGTTTCCAAAGTGCTGATTCTCTGTCTGTTACTTTAGATGAAAAGTAAGGAGCCCCTCCCCACGCCCCTCTGAGAGACATTTGGTTACAAAGAACTCAATGGTGCTCTAGGAGGAGATTCAGGTGATAAGGTGTGGGGGGGGAGGGGTTACCTTGGTTGCTGATTGGCTAATGGTTACTCAAGCCAAAATATCGTTATGACATCAAGTGGCCAAAATCTGAGGGGCTCATTTTCAGACAGGTATTTATAGAAATGGATCGGGACCACCAGGTCCTGCAGTAAATAGCTTTCGCCACATGAGGGCAGCATCGATCCAAACTGCACATCAATAGAAACCTTTTTTTAATTCTTGATTGATTATTTTATAAGCTATCTCTAATGTCTGGGTTTTCAGAACATGTATATTCTCTCCCTATCTGGCAATGTGACGATAACATATTAATTAAAAAAGCACAATTAAAATGTAGGAATATTATTTAATATTGCTGTACACTTCAGTGCAAGCAGGTGCAAACCGAAGAAGTTGTATTAAAGTAGTGTACATTTAAATTAATACAAATGGTGGAATAACTGAGTTCAAATGGGATGCAATTAAAATAAAAAACAACACATTTACAAAATAACACTGACTTTAAAATGAGAAATAGTACATTAAAACATATATTTTAAAACATGTAATTAAGTCTTAATTTTATTGAAGGGAAATTATTAATTAATTCTAGTAAAAATAGACCATGGAGAGGCGGGACTTGTTTGCGAGTTCCTCTGATTGACGGCCCTTTTCGACCAATCAGCCGTCTTGTTTTTAAATACGCGCGTCACGTCAGCTTCGTCCAGGCGGTGTGTGTCCCGGGCTGGCTGTCAGAAGCTAACGGCAGCAAGAAGATAAACACTGACTTTTAACCTTGTAATTTCACCTACTCTGGGAGATAGTGTGTCTCTGGTCGAGGTTGTCCGTGAGTTCCTCGGCTTTGTTTTTGAGGATTTCCCCGTGCTTTGACAGGTGGGTAACAATATATCTTTGAGACGGAACAGTTGCTGCAAGAAACGTGTCAGAAACAGGTGTGGTCTGCAGATTTAAGGGAAATCCAATTAACATTCACAGCTTCTTAAACATTATGTGAACTGCTGCTGTGTCATGCATCTGCTTCTGCCATATATGTGTGTGTGTGTGTGTGTGTGGCCTAGCATTACTATACTTGTGGGGACCTACATCTGTTTACACAGTCACGTGTGGGGACTCGCCTCCCTTATGGGGACAAATTGGAGGTCCCCATGAGGGACAAATCATTAATTTAAGGGTGAAGACTTGGTTAGGGTTAGGCATGTGTTGGTTATGGTTAAGGTTAGGATAAGTCTCCAGGAAATGCATGTAAGTGGTGTGTGTGTGTGTGTGGTGTGTGTGTGTGTGTGGTGTGTGTGTGTGTGTGTGTGTGTGTGTGTGTGTGTGTGTGTGTGTGTGTGTGTGTGTGGTGTGTGTGTGTGTGTGTGTGTGTGTGTGTGTGTGTGTGTGTGTGTGTGTGTGTGTGTGTGTGTGTGTGTGTGTGTGTGTGTGTGTGTGTGTGTGTGTGTGTGTGTGTGTGTGTGTGTGTGTGTGTGTGTGTGTGTGTGTGGTGTGTGTGGTGTGTGGTGTGTGTGTGTGTGTGTGTACACATATCTAAGACATAAGGTACAGAAGTCAAAACACATATATATTAATACCAGGTTTACACCACCTTTGTAGACTGCAGTGGTTGCAAAGTTAATACAAAGTAATGTATTTAATGTTAATGCAATATAAATGAGTTATAAATACACATTTGTATGGATGTAAATAGGTAAGGTTAAAGTGACAATATCAAAAGATTCATGTTTATTTAGAGAAGTACATTATATATTCCTTATACAGTCGACAATGTGGTCATTTAAAGTGAAATACATTAAAAGAGCATTATATTTACACTTAAAAGACTTTAAACACATTTTAAAAGACGACAAAACAAGTATTGAGTTGACCTTTTCCACACCTGGTTTAAATGTCAGGGAAAGAGGTCACCATTATAACATCAACACATACAACAACATGTAAGTGCACAGAAACACAAACTGTGGAGAAAATCTATAAAAACAGAAAATCTCACATTTCTTTCATTAATAAATATAAATACACAGATGGTGAGTGAGAATGAACACATATTGGACTTGTTAGCCCTAAGACAGGAAATACAGGAATAGTTTGTGGGAAATAATTTTTATGTTGCAATAATAAATACAAAATGTACTTTCTTGTTGTCAAATGCTAGACTAGTGTATAATTCACGAGCTGCTGTTATAGTCATGTGAACATTCACTTTCTGAGTTTCAAGGCACATTTTTAAGATGTTTTAAAAGAAGCGTCTCAACTATTTTTACTGATAAAGACACACACACACACACACACACACACACACACACACACTGTAGAGCAGAACAGCATGTGAACAAATCAAAATATGTTTTTATGAGTTTGTTAAAGTCAGGTAAACCTTACTTTACTAAGAATATGTGTTTTAGTATTTCTTTGGAGGGGATTTTAGGTAAGCTTATTTTATTAAGATAATTCATTTAATTGCATTTATTTTAGCGCTTCTCCTGGGGCTCAAAGCATTGTACATTACATATTACATATTATACATTTAATACATCCATACTGTGGACATTACCCACGGTCAGAAAGTCAAAGTTAGTCGACAAAAGTTCCATTTTCTATAATGGTGACGTTTCAATTACTTAGAAGTATAAACAATATCATTTCTCAGTTTTGGAGCTGATATAAAAACTACATATCTTTTTTAAATATCTTACATTAAGAAAGAAAAAACACATTTATTCATTCAACAACATTTCTATACGTTCTGAAAGTTATCATTTATTAAGTTTGCAGATAAAATAATATCATATTTGAGGTCCTTAACCAAAACTGTTAAATGTGGGTAACTCACAGGAGGGATGTTCCCTGTATTAGCTAAGCGTTCACACGTTTACAATGTGTCTCATTAATACTGCATTTATTAAACATTAAATATCACATTTTCCGTCTGTCCA
>CADEHL010000549.1:0-30512 GCA_902827135.1 Harpagifer antarcticus | reverse complement strand
CTATCCATCTATCTATCTATCCATCTATCTATCCATCTATCTATCCATCTATCTAACTATCCATCCATCTAACTATCCATCCATCTATCTATCTATCTATCCATCTATCTATCTATCTATCTATATATCTAGTTAAATGAGTTTGACACCCCTGCTTCACATCATTGCAGCCCTGTGGATGCATCAATTCCATTCCTCCTGATGGACAATACTGCCAGCCTGCTGATCAATACAGTAAGTTGGTGTGCAGGTTTGTTTACTTTTAGGATCGTATTTTTAACTGCTCACATCACACTTTCTGTTTGGCAGTTTTTATTTTCTCACCCGGCGTGAGGACGATGACGGAGAGAATCACCAGAGACATCACGGCGAGTATCACCAACATCGCGATCCCGATGCCTTTCCAGTTCCTCGGAGGACCGTCTGAACTCCCCAGGTCCTGAGAAGAACACACATACACAAACACACACACACACACACACCAGATAAGTGCTGCTTCATTTCCTCAGTGCATTGAGCCTCAGCCTCGTATCATTTCCCGTATGAAATCTGCATGAAATTGTTGCACATACTGAGGATTGGACTTTAATTGAAGCAGCGATTTCTGCCGCAACGTGATTTTTCTTTATTATCGCCTCATTTCACCTGTTACCTGACTGATGAGCCTTGTTGGGGGGGGGGGGGGGTATAATGAATTGTGGATGAGTGTAATTACTATTCGGAATAAAAATACTTTATCTATCCTTGGGGGGAGGTTGGATTGCTCCAGTAAAGTTACAAATGTGGAGGTTTGACTTTATACATTTTAAATAACAAATTTGAATAAAGTCTGAAAAATGTTTGAATCATTATCCCAAAAATATGTGAAATTATTTGCTAAATGTCTTAAAAGATATCTAAAGAAATTGAGTAAGTGTGTCTGAAAAAAAAATAAAAAAGGAAATAATTGGTTTAAAATGTCTGAAAGACTACGCAGAAACATTTACAAAAGTAACCATGTGAATATCTTACAGAATACGATGCATTGCTGCAAATTAAACGAGCCAACATTATAAAGGAGGTAAAAACACTCACAGCTATAATCCGGAACAAATCATTGTAATATAAAATATTTTACTGCACAATCAATAGTTTTACTTAACGCACATCCTTCCTGAGGTACACACTTTGACTTGTAGTTGAGTACTTTTGTATTAATAGTACTTTTACTGCAGAGTACACTTCCTCCACCTCTGGAAAGGACCGGTGCATTACATTATTTTAGTGTTTTATTTTTTGAGAAAGCTGCTTCCTATTTCCTCTGCGAGCGGAAGAGGATTTATTCAGCAGCTCTGGATGAAGTTGTTAAAAAGGCGATAAAGATGAGGAGAAGTAGATGAGGCTGTAAAACTACACAATAAATTATAGACAACGCTTCAGGAGGGAAAGGTTTCTGTGAGTCGTTCTGTGTGAGAACTGGTGACTGATGGAGCTATAAAGGAACTACAGCACGGTCACATGACTTCACGTCACCACCGTTAAGCTAAAGGCGGCTAATGTTGGGCTATAAAGGAACTACAGCACGGTCACATGACTTCACGTCACCACCGCTAAGCTAAAGGCGGCTAATGTTGGCTATAAAGGAAGTACAGCACGGTCACATGACTTCACGTCACCACCGCTAAGCTAAAGGTGGCTAATGTTGGGCTATAAAGGAACTACAGCACGGTCACATGACTTCTGTGTGATTTAGAAAGTTTGATACAGTGTATTGTTGGTATATTCATTTTTATGTCACCCATATAAGAGGTGTGTTACATCAAGTTATCACTAATATATGTGTGGTTGTATACATTCCTGTGTGTTCATAGTTGAAGGAACAAAGTACATTTTTCCTCTTAAATATAGAGAGGTTTTTTATATATATTCAAACAAAGTTCCTTTTTGTCTTAAAAGTAGCGTAGCGCAATAGTCTTTTTCTTCCACTTTACATATAATCAAAAGGGTGTTTTTTTTGGCTATTTGTGAGTTCTGTTTGGAGTGAAAAGATTACCCACTGAGTGTTTTTCAGGAATGCTGCCAAATAACAGGTTTTATGGCCCTATGGGGGGGATGGATACATCAGGCAAGAGGAGACACTGGGTGGGGGAAGGAAACATATTCTGTTTAAGATCTCCAGTAAGTCTACATATCTTGAATGATATATGTGTGTTTAATTACTTTATATATGTGTGTTTAATTACGTTGTATTAATAATAGCAGTGTGTAAACAAAAGCTGGAAATAGGAGAAATGTAAAGATTATCTTTGGATAAGCAAAGAGGGTAGAAGTTAAACATAATTAAAGCCTCTGGAATGTGTAGAAAGGTGGGGGGGGAAAACCTATGCAGGAAGGATGAGATAACGGACACCAGATGTTTTATTATCAGCTCAGAAACAAAAGTTTATTACCCTCTGCTGGCACGCGCTGATTCGCTAAGAGAAGACATCTTTTTTGAATCTCCCAATGGGATGACCTGGGGTGAAGGAGAATTCAAGTCACCCCGTTTTGTGGTTTGGACTATATAAGTTAGTGTTGCATTAAGTTCGACCTCTCTTCTCTGGCTGTGAACGACCGAAGGATCTCAACGGCACGAGAACAAGAGCAGGAAGTACTTCTTATAATTATATTGTATTGCATTCTATTATTACCTTGTTTAATTAAAACAGATTATTGTTTAACCTGGCATCTTGGTGTGTTTTTATGATTTCCCTCCTTGTTATGATTTTGCTCCTTTCGCCAAAAGACACGCAGAGACAAGGTGGGTTCTAAAAAAAACCCCCCTCCTTCTGCAACACTTCACGTCACCACGCTAAGCTAAAGGTGGCTAATGTTGGGCTATAAAGGAACTACAGCACGGTCACATGACTTCACGTCACCACCGCTAAGCTAAAGGCGGCTAATGTTGGGCTATAAAGGAACTACCGCACGGTCACATGACTTCACGTCACCACCGCTAAGCTAAAGGCGGCTAATGTTGGCTATAAAAGAAGTACAGCACGGTCACATGACTTCACGCCACCACCGCTAAGCTAAAGGTGGCTAATGTTGGGCTATAAAGGAACTACAGCACGGTCACATGACTTCACGTCACCACCGCTAAGCTAAAGGTGGCTAATGTTGGGCTATAAAGGAACTACAGCACGGTCACATTACTTCACGTCACCACCGCTAAGCTAAAGGCGGCTAATGTTGGGCTATAAAGGAACTACAGCACGGTCACATGACTTCACGTCACCACCGCTAAGCTAAAGGCGGCTAATGTTGGGCTATAAAGGAACTACAGCACGGTCACATTACTTCACGTCACCACCGCTAAGCTAAAGGAGGCTAATGTTGGGCTATAAAGGAACTACAGCACGGTCACTATGACTTCACGTCACCACCGCTAAGCTAAAGGCGGCTAATGTTGGGCTATAAAGGAACTACAGCACGGTCACATGACTTCACGTCACCACCGCTAAGCTAAAGGATGCTAATGTTGGGCTATAAAGGAACTACAGCACGGTCACATGACTTCACGTCACCACCGCTAAGCTAAAGGTGGCTAATGTTGGGCTATAAAGGAACTACAGCACGGTCACATGACTTGACGTTACCACCGCTAAGCTAAAGGTGGCTAATGTTGGGCTATAAAGGAACTACAGCACGGTCACATGACTTGACGTAACCACCGCTAAGCTAAAGGTGGCTAATGTTGGCCGTGGTGACGTTTAGTCGTCTCATTTAGACACTTGTTATAGCAACCTCTGTTGTCGTAGGACAAAACGTAAAAATCTCTTCAGTTTGCATGAACCACAGACCTTATTTCCGGCTAACAACCAGAAACACATTCAGAAAACCATTTACCTCTATACCAGGGGACAGGAAGTGGTTAAATGCTGACTCATTTGAGGATTGTAGTACTCATTCCTGAACCACTCTAGGGGGAATTGGGTCTGATAACATGAGGAAAGTCTTGAGGAGGCGCATCATGTGAGTAATGAAGCTCCATTGATGCAAAATATCAGTAAAGATCCTGTTTTTATACTCAGAAGTTACACTTTTTTTGGCTTCATGCACCACTGAGTAACTTCCATAAGGATGATGAACTCCGCCGTTTTCTTCAAACATCGAGGTGTGCAGCGGAAAAAAGCCATCTTGGCTCTCACTGGTCAACAGATTGCTGCTCCTCCGCACTCAAACAGTGAGCCAGCTGTCCCTGAATCTGTTGTATTAAACATTCCTCTCCAAAAACATACTCTATTATCCGTCTTTTACCAACAGACCCACAGCCGCTGGCTCACAGTGAATTGAAAAGCTGAAAAGGCAGAATGCACTTACATAACCGCAGTTTCAAAAACCCAATTTGAGGAGAGTGAATCAGGGCTAATTCACAAACTGAACAGTGAAAGGTCAATGCAGCAGAAGCAGAGATGTTCCTGCATCATTTCAGATCCTGGAAACAGGCCTTAAATCTGTCTCTTCACCTCTTCTTGTAAGGAAGGTTTACTTTATTCCCCGAGATGAATGGAAGACAAACAAGGTCCGCTTTAACTCTACGTGTTGCCAGAACTCCTGCCAAGCACTCATCTTTAATAGATCTCCTCGACTGCACTTTCATTGCGTTTTTTAAATTAAAACCACCACCAGTTGCGCCTGCAGGGACAACTTTTAGGTATAGTGATTGAACTCTCAGCACAGGTGATTGATGTTCACGGCTAGAAATCTATCAATCGGACTGTTTTATCTCACTCTGCTGCAAAAACCATCTGAACCACCAGATACAGAAACCTACAGCAGTCTGAAGGAGATTCAGTCAATACTGCATCCTCAGCACTCTCAGTTTGAGGTGTCTGCATTCAAATTAGTAAAAACTAGTAGAATGATGTTATATATTCAGTCAAGTTAGTTCAAATGTTTTAGAGGAATGTGAATTAATTGGAGGGCGTATTGAGTGCCATTGGAGAGAAAACACAGTCTGGGGAGGGGAGAAATGTTAATGAAAAACTCACAGTTTACGAGATTAAAGTCACAAATGAATGAGAAAAAACACAGTGTTTTGTGAAGTCAAGGAACCATATCTCTCTCTCACATATTTACCACTTTTAAAATCAGAGAATATCCAAGTCTTTCTTTAAATATCACACGCCATTCTGTCCAATGTCCCGCTGTAGTTTCCTCTGGACTCCTGTGGTGTCGTCAAACGTTAGCTGCCATAAACTGATAAGCCACTTGTTTTACCACAGAAGCCCACGTTTGATCAGTGAAATGTATTTAAAGTGTCAAAGTAATCATTGGTACTGAAGCTTCAATTTATAAGCAGGGATCTCATAAATGTAGAGGTGGAGCTTGTGAGACAAGAACAAACTAAGTTATATAACACAAATTAGTTTTTGCATTTAATGCCTTATTGCAAAGTACAGAGTTCAACCTAAGTGGGGCTCCAACACTGTCTTTAATGGAAACGGGGACTAAACGTGTTGTAACAGTTCAGGGGTTGAAGAAGTACATGTAAAATAAAATGTATAAGCATCTAAATGTATTTAAAAGTACCAAAAGTATAAGTAATCATTATGCAGAATGCTTTCACATTCATGCATTGTTGTTTTAACATCAATATTGTTGCATCTGGTTCACTGTTTTTACCGCTTCATATCAAAGGAGACAGAAGCAGAAGACTACAACTCCCATGATGCAACGCTTTACAACCAAATAAAGAACGTTTACTACTGTTTTCATTCAGAGACCTTGGAAAATGACATGTTACGTGTTTAACATCCCACATTATATGTAACCTGGTTCCGTATCATAAAACCTGCAGAGATAGAGACTCGAGGATCTCATGGCATAAAGAGACATTTTAAATTAAATCCCTCCGCCTGACTGACTCTCCATCTCACACTATTTTCATTTCCATGTCCTCCATCTAATTACTTTCTGCTCCGTGAGAGCTGAGACCTCCTCGCATCGCGGCGCTCGGCTCCTATCGCTCCCCAGAGTCCGAACATTACGCCAAACGTCCAATTAAGGTCGCACAACAGAGCGGGATAATCCCAACTCTCGGAGCCAATGAGGAATTGTGTCACGCTTGCAAAGTAAATAGAGAAGCTGCTGGGGTCTGGTCACAAAGCAGAGGGAATATAATGCTAAACTACCTGCAGGGGAACAGCTGCCGTGGGGGTTATAATGTACATTGAGTCAAGTATTTTACTTATTGTGTTATTATAAGTGTTTGATAGCAATACATCATTTAAAAACAGAGGTTGCTAACAAGTGGTGTTCATGTGTGGAGATCATCCTGCTGAGCAAAATGTGTAAATATCACATGTCTGTTTGACACGGAGATTATTTCCTGCAATAATCCAAAATCACATGGAGGAATCCCATTGGACCTTCTTCTACATCAACATGTGTCCCCTCTTCTTCATGTCTCTTCTACATCAACATGTGTCCCCTCTTCTTCATGTCTCTTCTACATCAACATGTGTCCCCTCTTCTTCATGTCTCTTCTACAAACATGTGTCCCCTCTTCTTCATGTCTCTTCTACATCAACATGTGTCCCCTCTTCTTCATGTCTCTTCTACATCAACATGTGTCCCCTCTTCTTCATGTCTCTTCTACATCAACATGTGTCCCCTCTTCTTCATGTCTCTTCTACATCAACATGTGTCCCCCTCTTCTTCATGTCTCTTCTACATCAACATGTGTCCCCTCTTCTTCATGTCTCTTCTACTTCAACATGTGTCCCCTCTTCTTCATGTCTCTTCTACATCAACATGTGTCCCCTCTTCTTCATGTCTCTTCTACATCAACATGTGTCCCCTCTTCTTCATGTCTCTTCTACATCAACACGTGTCCCCTCTTCTTCATGTCTCTTCTACATCAACACGTGTCCTCTCTTCTTCATGTCTCTTCTACATCAACATGTGTCCCCTCTTCTCCATGTCTCTTCTACATCAACATGTGTCCCCTCTTCTTCATGTCTCTTCTACATCAACATGTGTCCCCTCTTCTCCATGTCTCTTCTACATCAACATGTGTCCCCTCTTCTTCATGTCTCTTCTACATCAACATGTGTCCCCTCTTCTTCATGTCTCTTCTACATCAACATGTGTCCCCTCTTCTCCATGTCTCTTCTACATCAACATGTGTCCCCTCTTCTCCATGTCTCTTCTACATCAATATGTGTCCCCTCTTCTTCATGTCTCTTCTACATCAACATGTGTCCCCTCTGCTTCATGTCTCTTCTACATCAACATGTGTCCCCTCTTCTTCATGTCTCTTCTACATCAACACGTGTCCCTTCTTCTTCATGTCTCTTCTACATCAACATGTGTCCTCTCTTCTTCATGTCTCTTCTACATCAACATGTGTCCTCTCTTCTTCTGAAAATGAGCTGATCAGATTTTGGCCACTTTGTGATGTCATAACGATGTTTTGTCTTGTGTAACCATTAGCCAATCAGACCACAATCAGACCCCCCCCCCCCCCCCCCCCCCCCCCCCCCGTTCTTTGTAACCAAATGTCTCTCAGAGGGGCGTGGGGAGGGGCTCCTTATTTTCATCTAAAGCAGGGGTAGCCAACACGGTGCCCGCGGGCACTTAGTCGCCCGTGGGGCACGTTCTAAAAATAGCTCGCCAAGCAAATCCAAAATGTATAAAATACACAAAACAAAAACACAGCCTCTGTGAGCGAGAGAGAGAGAGGGAGAGACCGAGCGAGAGAGCTAGGGAGGGAGGGAGAGAGAGAGAGCGATAGAGCTAGGGAGAGAGAGAGCTAGGGAGGGAGAGAGAGAGAGAGCGAGAGCTAGGGAGAGAGAGAGAGAGCGAGAGAGCTAGGGAGAGAGAGAGAGAGAGCGAGCTAGGGAGAGAGAGAGAGCTAGGGAGAGAGAGAGAGAGCGAGAGAGCTAGGGAGAGCACACCTTTATCTATTTAATATAGATAAAGTAAGAAATCATTCCAATGCATATAGTACAGTACAAAAAACAGTTTAAAAGGGGAGTGATTAGTCAAATATGCATAAAGAAAAAGAAAGAATGCTAACTAGGTAACACAAGATAAGAATAAACAAGTTTAAATTATTTGTTATTGGTTGTGATCATATTCTAAAGATGTTTGGATTATTGAAAAGTATACAGCTCCCTTTCATCTGAGTGTTGAGAGCTGTATCCATAAATTCATGTTGTGCTCAAAGTGTTCCAGATTGATGCATTTCACTTCAACATTTAAAAAAACATCTTCCCGGGGGAGCATGCCCCCGGACCCCCCTAGAGGAGGTGAGGACCCCCCTAGAGGAGGTGAGGACCCCCCTAGAAGAGGTGAGGCTCGTCCACCCCCAAATAAAGCAGGTTAAAATAATTAAATTGCATACATGTTATTTTAGTAAACACTGCAAATGGGTCCCACAGACCCAAAGGTTAAAGGTCAGCATATAATAATGTTAAAATGTGCTAAATATATACACTACAAAAAACAAAAAAAAAGAGTAAAAGTAGCCCCCGACTTGTTTTATTTTTTGAAAGTAGCCCTTACTCTAAAAAAGGTTGGTGACCCGTGATCTAAAGTAACAGACAGAGAATCAGCACTTTGGAAACAGGGATGAAACATAGGGGATTATGGGTAATGCTGCAATGATCTGTTTGGTGATTCAGCCAATCAGAGACCGGCTCTGTATATATCTGAGACCTGTGATATATTGATGAAACACGGTACAACAGGAGACCTTTAAAGTCGTTCTTCTTTCTGTGACTACAGGACGCTTGTTCTTCGTCAGCAGCCTGATGGACGTGCACGTCTCTCTCTGACGTGTTTCTGCTGAGCCGGATCAGACACCGTGCTCTCTAAGTGAGCCACCTTTCCCTCTGCTTTGTGAAGTCCCTCAGGAGCAGGAGGATGAAGTATCCGTCAAACACCAAAGGGTGCGGGATGCAAATCAGAGGCTTTTATGTTAACGGATAACTCTCCCGCAGCAATCCCTGGGAGGATTTCTTTTTTTTCATTTTGGCAAACCAAGCAGAACTGCATTAGAGGAGAGAGAGTCCTGGTTGCAAATGGCGCTCGGGGATTTTCACTCCAGCAAATGAGAGAATCGATGGGAAGTACAGTTATATACAAGGTCCAGAGGGAAACAATGAATCGTGGGAGAACAGCCGTAGAGGAGAGTTTCAGGAAGTGGAAAGCAATGTTTGTGGCATCTCCACAGGCTGCGGATAACCTGCAGGTTATAAAGTCCAACGTGATGGCTTTAGATGTGTGGTCTGTTATAAAGTCCAACGTGATGGCTTTAGATGTGTGGTCTGTTATAAAGTCCAAAGTGATGGCTTTAGATGTGTGGTCTATTATAAAGTCCAACGTGATGGCTTTAGATGTGTGGTCTGTTATAAAGTCCAACGTGATGGCTTTAGATGTGTGGGTCTGTTATAAAGTCACACGTGATGGCTTTAGATGTGTGGTCTGTTATAAAGTCCCAACGTGATGGCTTTAGATGTGTGGTCTGTTATAAAGTCCAACGTGATGGCTTTAGATGTGTGGTCTGTTATAAAGTCCAACGTGATGGCTTTAGATGTGTGGTCTGTTATAAAGTCCAACGTGATGGCTTTAGATGTGTGGTCTGTTATAAAGTCCAACGTGATGGCTTTAGATGTGTGGTCTGTTATAAAGTCCAACGTGATGGCTTTAGATGTGTGGTCTGTTATAATGTCCAACGTGATGGCTTTAGATGTGTGGTCTGTTATAAAGTCCAAACGTGAAATGGCGTTAGATGTGTGGTCTTTATAAAGTCAAGTGATGGCTTATTGGTTATGAATCAAGGATTAATGTGTGGGTCTGTTATGAGTCAAACGTGATGGACGTGATGGCGTTGCGATGTGTTGGTCGTTTTATTAAAGTCCAACGTGATGGCTTTAGATGTGTGGTCTGTTATAAAGTCCAACGTGATGGCTTTAGATGTGTCGTCTGTTATAAAGTCCAACGTGATGCTTTAGATGTGTGGTCTGTCCAAACCCACAGATTTCACCTTAATATGTTATATTCAAAACTTAAGAAAACTCCATATTTGAGAGACTGAAAACTATGGCCCAACAATTAAGCAGAACACTTCAAATCTTTGAAACAGTCCGTATATCCTGCTGATGTTCAGGTGTTTATCAATAGTGTTCCATAGTGATGTCACTATGTTCTGGAAGTAAACAAAGGAGTCCAAATATTAATTGTCCTCAACATAATTGCAGTTCGGATAAAAAGCGTTGTTTTAATGTAATGAGTGCAATATCCATTTTGCAGGACGTACAATATTTGGAGGGAAAATAAGTCAAAATATCATTAAAAAAAAACGATGTTATTATTAATACGTACAAAATAAATGACAACATTCATATGTTTATGCATTTGTCAATACAAATGTAAACAATGATGCAAAAATCATTCTTTAGATCTAATTATTGTGCAACATATCTGAAAAACGGCTTTAACCATGAATTGATTACCATAATAATTGCCTGATAGCAGTTCGACCTCCATGTGCAGCACCCAACCCTATCCCCACTTCCGTATCCCCTCCTCACTAAACTCAAAGCATTCACAGCTGCACACATCCCAAATATCTTGTTTTGTTGTTTTTTCACAGCTCTGCACACAAAGCCAAACTGTTCCAACTGCATTGACAGAGTTTGCACACACACACACACACACACACACACACACACACACACACACACACACACACACACACACACACACACACACTCAGTTAAAAAGCTGCACTTAAAAGAAATTACTACGCAGGGTGCAGCATAACCCGGCTGTGCAGGATCCAGGCGGTGCGAGGAGTTCCTAAATGAGGCTCTGGAGACGTGTGCATCTCCGTCTCCTGCGCCTCTGAGGGGGATCCAGCAGAGCAGAGGGCTGATCTGCGTCCTCGTGAAGCTCCTTTCACACCGGCCCTGATGTTTATTACATGACATTGGCAGATGCATCAATGAAGGGTTAGATGTATGGCAGGCCTCACTGTAACCCCCACGCTCTGTGTTTTAATGATATACGCTCTGATTGCTCACCGGGGGAAGATTGAGATTAACAAGTAACCCACGCACGTATTATTACTCTGCCAATACCTGCCGTGCCGACTTTCAAGTGAGGGTCAGGATGAGAACCAGGTTTATCACTAGGTTGACACGGTGTCTTCCAATTTAGCCCCTTCCCGTTTCGCCCACCTTTTTAGGCCACATAAGAAATGTTTTGCTTGGTCGTGGGTCTTCGACTCTTAGGGTTACGGTTAGAGTTTAGATCTAATGATGAATAGAGTCAAATATAGCAGTATTTACATCGAAACAGAATTAAATAAAAATCTGGAATAAAATTCGGCAGTAAAAAAAGAAAAAACAGATATTGTTCATCGGAGCATGCTTTAACTTTGAGGGGGGCCGTGATAACAGGAAAGCAATGTGGTGTCGTTATGATTCAGCTCAGGATCGATTCATCACATCCAGAGGACTTACTGTGCCACCATGTTTAACAACTGAAAGCAGTAGGTGGTGAAGACAGCAGCGGGTTCTCATGTTCTGCCCTGGAGGCTTAACGCCACACAATGCAGCACGACTCTGTGAAATAAAGGACCGGTCGCTTTAGCCTCCAGAGCTGCAGGACTGTCTCATTCTTTCCCATCATGCATTAGGAAATGACCGGACAAAAGCGTTCCCTCAGCACGGACAGCCTCTCACAAGTCGCTGTAGGAAACGCAGAGGAACACGTGGGAGAGCTGCTGAGATGAGAGGCTCCTCAGAGTCATTTCTCACTCTGCAGAAACACTCAGCAAATAACAGCCCATGTGTCAAACTGGCACTCCATCAGCGAGCGGGAGGAAGCGAAGCACTGCTTGGGAAAAGGATAAAGTCATTTGATTGCCTACATTTTGGGGATTAAGTGAAAAGCATTTTTTATTCACATTAAAATATGATTAGTATTCCTTTATTTATCTTTGCTTCTGTCCGATGTTGTGACACATAGGGATGCACAATGGACGAATTCAGATATGCTGATATGTTCAGACTTATTTTAGGCACATACTTCTTTCCACCCTAACTGCAATCAAGTCTCTCTTAAGTTAAAGAGGCCCTGTTGTGATTTATGAGATGTGTTTATACGTTTTAGTGCATGTCAATGGTCTGCAAAGGCTCAAATCCCAACTTCTGGAACAAAGTGACATCACTATGTAACACATGCGCTCCTATTGGCTAGCGCTTCAACACATTGTACGTGATAGGCGAAGGGGCGGGACATCTCTAAGCAGGTTGACCAATCACCACAGAGCCGGCCAGCTAACCAATCAGAGCAGACTGGGCTCTGGTTTCAGACAGAGGGTGAAAAGAGGTGCTGCAGCACAGACAGTATGAGAAGACTAAAGAGCTTTTTGAACATTAAAGCATGGAGACATGTCCCAAGGAGACAAATACGATTAGGCTTCCTTTATTTATCTTTGCTGCGTATACTTGATTAGGTATGTGTAATATTGGGACACATAGGCATGCACAATATTGGATGTTCAGACGAGCCCATATTTTCCAACTTATTCACAAATTCCTTTCCACTTAATTGCAACCAAGTCTCTCTGCTGGTGGATCAAATATGTTCACATTTTACGCACTCACCGCCGGGCACAACAGGTCGAATGTAAAACAGAGTAAATAATCAGTCATATGCGGTGGGAAACGTTCATTACATTGAAATGCTATTCTTGCCAATATGACAGCGGCCCACAGAACCCCTCCTATCGCTGCATCTGCCCACCAACATGACGCTGGTCTGCTTCATTAGTTTCTGAGTGCAGCCCACGAGGGGTTAGTGTGTAATGCAGGGTCTCTAAGCCCTGTGTGGCCCTCTGAAGGAGACAGTGATACCAACCAGACGCTTCATCACCAACATGTGAGTGAAACAAAGCAAAGGTTAATGTCTCACTGAATGTCAAACTACGCTCACAATGCCAACCAATTAGACGCCATTAGGCTGCCATTCAGCATGCTGCAGTAATCATGATTTAAACTCTTTCTCAGGAGGAACGGCAGTTTGATGAGGTCTGTAATTACACTATAGTTCATTTGGAAAAGGGCCAAAGTGTTGCACATCAGAGAAACAGATGCAGATGTTAATGTGGAGCAGGCGGAAAGGGAAAGTTTATATAATAGCTTTGCATCGTGGTTTTGAATCTAATGCAACCTTTTATCACCTTGGAGTGAATTAAAGAAGTTGCACATGTTGACATACGCAGAACATAAAACAGAAACAGTGAGTTAATAGTGTGAGCAACACATACATGATTCATTCCTTGTGTCCATGCACCTGCTGATGGTCAATCATGCAGCCTGCATGCCACTGAGCAGCTGGAGGGACGCTTATCTGCATGGACACAACATCTGATTACACAGCGGGGAGGAACCCGGTATGCAGAGATCGTGCTGTTAAAGTCTGCACGGGACACACGGACCACAACGAGTGAGAGAGAACGGTCACACAGCACCGCAGTGGCTTGCAGCAGGAGATCCATATTGACGGAGAACTCTGAATGCAGATCGATAATCATCGGATCGAGCATGAGGGAGTCCCCACTGCATGCATACACACACACACACACACACACACACACACACACACACACACACACACACACACACACACACACACACACACACACACACACACACACACTGCATTGAAAGGAAAGTGAGGATGAAAGAATAAAACACACACACACACACACACACACACACACATACCAGTTCCGTGGTCATGTTCTGTTGAGTTGTTGCAATCATTGTAATTCCGCAACGAGCTCCAGATCGAGATCCTGATTCCGGTGCTGGTCCTGGTCCTGATCGCCTGAGACGCTTCAAACCCGGCGAGCAGAGCCGAGTGAGGCTGCGGAGCTTCGTGTGCAGGCTCCTCTCTCTCGCCCTGTGTGTGCGTGCGCGTGTGCGTGTGTGTTTATCGGCTATTGATTGGCTCTCAAATGAATCATGAAGACAGGGCTACAGCTGCAGAGTAACTATGAATAAACAAACAATTTGAAGTAGTTTACACCCTCATTTTACGTGCTGGAATAAATATGTACAATACATTATATTTAAATAGAATAATATCCTATTTACAACACCCTCATCATACCTAGAGTTACAATAAGGTGTATTGCCAAGCAGCTAAGGTACCTTTGTGATGCTATATGAAGGGGAAGTACAAAATCATAGGCTAACATGATCTAAATTACACGGAGAACTTCTTCACAGCCAAAAACTACAAATCCCATCATGCATCCGATCCGACAAATGTCCCTTTTTTGGCCCTTAAACAGTATTTTCTTACGTAAATGTAACAGTGAATGATGTGTTTTTATCGGTTAAGATAGTAGTAGGCCTATTTGTTTTAGGGAATCAGTGCTTGCTTTGGGGAGTTATATAACCTGCCTTACTTTACCTGTCTGACTGATGGTTGGGGTTATTAACAGACAGGTGTAGTGCTACAGGTGCAGGACATTACCTCACAGCCGCAGAATACTAACAGTGTCTGCTAAAATGCATGCAGTCGTTATTTTTCCACTTAGATACTCAAAGAAAGAACTGTTTACCTTTCTGTTCACTCACCACTCGTTGCTGCTGCCGCTGCGGTGATTTTATTTTGAAAGTAAATACCGGAAGTCTAACGGTTTTTCTTTTTATTCACTCCATAATTGTAAGTTTCACTGTCTGACTTAATAAGAGATCATTTATAACAGTATATCGAATACAATTGACATTTGAAATGGTATGTTGTTCTCATTTCTGTGAGTTTGTGTTTCGAGCGACCTTTTATTTATTAAGTTTTTGACCGGAAGTGTAATTAAATAATATAAAATCAAATTGTATTTATATGATAATGAGAATAATAGTAATATATTGGATTTATATAGCGCCTTTATAGGACTCATTTCATAATTAAAATGAATTAAATGAGAATAACATTGGAATTAAAAAAAACGTAAAATAATGAAATAATTAATCAAATAATGTTTCTTACACTTTAACGCAATTGATAAGATTATATTGAAAACAAACCAGACATTTAAAATATATTGCTTTAATAATGTCCTCCTGTTTGTTCTTTTTTTGTGTTCGCGTAAAATGACCGTTGACGTGCCTTTATTTTGAAAAACACACACTCGGAAGTCATTTTTCGCAGTGGTCGTCGCTGATTGGCTAGCGGCGAAATTTGAAATGCAACGCGCTCATTGTGGAATGATGCGGTCAGAGGCACAACCAGGTGGTCGATAAAAAAAAGAAAAGAAACGGGAAAAGCTCAGGGTTAAACTTCACCGAGAGGATAATACTGTCCCGCATTTCTCCTGTAAACGGTAAGTTACACTTTCTTGCTAGTATTTGCTAGTTCCTTCCGTGGATCAACAGTTAGCAGCTAAAGTAGCCGCCGTGTTGTTTTACAATTACAGTTGACCCAACTTGAGTTGAACGGAATTACCTGTAGGTAGCGTTGCTTAATTAGCATTAGCTTGAATATAAACAAAAGAGAACCGCTGAGCCAAATCAGAAACAAGGTTAGATAGATATTAAAGTGAGCATGTGGTTTTTAATGCGGCTAATTGAGATTTTAATGCATTATTTCCGTTTAAGTGTGAGGATAATTTCCACTTCCTCTTTAGTATTTCCTAATTTAACACCAACTACCATAAAAACATGCCATACATTTCTGCTATCTAAAAAAAAACATACGCTTTTTAAAATCCTAATAAACAGTGGGTTAAAGTAACTAAGTAAATGTACTCGAGTACAGTACAATGTTGAGGTACTTGTACTATTAACTTGAGTACTTCCGTGTTTTGCTACTTTCAAAACAGGCAATATTAACAGGGACTTAAAACCACACTGTACATTTGACATGTATATCGTATTTTAATAATCCGTTCCAGTGTTTTTATGCTGCAACGCAAATAATTCCCAAATTGGGATCAATAAAGTATCTGGTCGGGGACTTGAACCGGCGACCCTACGGCTCACAGTCCAAGCCCCCGACCAGACCTAAATATGGAGTGTGGACTGTTACTTGGAGAGGTCCCAGTTCACCTCCTGGGCCCTGCCGTGGTGCCATTGAACAAGGCACCGGACACCCCCCATAGCTGCCCACTGCTCCTGGTACTAGGATGGGTTAAAAGCAGAGAACACCACGCCCCTTCCCGCTGCCGCCGCTGCTCATCAGAAGCCAACCTCCTATCCATCCCCACCCGCACCAATCACCGGACCTGGGGGGACAGAGCCTTCCTGGGGGGACAGAGCCTTCCTGGGGGGACAGAGCCTTCTCAGTCGCTGCCCCCTCCCTCAGGAACTCACCAACCCACCAGAGACTGCCCTGACCTCACCTCCTTCAACACACTCACACACACTCACCTCTTCAATCTGGCTTTAATGTGTGATTGTTTTAGTATTATTTGACTTTAACTTTAACTATATATTTATTTGTTGTTCCTTCCTTTTCTCTTCCCTTCACTATATCTATAAAGCGTCTTTGAGCACCTGTAAAAGCGCTAATAAATTAAATCTATTATTATTATAACACATTTCACTGTGCTGTGTGCTCTGCATGTGAGACCACCTCCGATTGGATTTTTTTTTTTTAAAGATCAAATGGCATGCATAAGGCTTAACATAACTCAAATAGAAGTCACCGGAAAATAGGCCTTATAAAATGTTAAATATAAAAATGTACCCATTTGTACGATGCATACATGTATTAACCCTGAAGCCACATTTAACAGTCTCTATCGTCTTCTTTGTTCGTATATGTTCTTTGGAATGACTGCATTTTTCCACCTACATGCGCGCAGGTCTCAGAGGCTTTGAATAAACAACGGTTCCTTTCAGACTCCAAAAACGGCCGTGATTTCACAGGAATAATTGGTGCCAGATGTGTGACGGAGCGACATTGACCAGCAGCCATACCACAGGTCAATGTAACACTACACACAACCTATAAACTAAATGTACTTAATGTTGCTTTTCAGGGTGTTGAGATACAGGCCATGATGCAGACTGCGGTGCTGAACCTGCAGAGCTTGTATGATAAGCTGAGGTCGCAGGTGGACCTCCTCAATGACAACATCGAACCCAGTGAGTATTTCATTCATTTTTCCACAGGTTTAATTGTCATATGCACACAAGCTACTGAGTAGAAATGGCAATGAAATTCTTCTGACCCGAGCTCCTCCAACAATGCAACTTAATAACATGTAAAAAATAGTGCAAGAAGTCTATATACATGTCGGACAAGTTAACAAACACTGAAATCGGTAAAGAGTCGGAGAGGAGCCGAAGACACGGCAGCCATCATCACCGACGCCATCTTAGAATACTTGTACTCACTTTAATAGAGCGGTGCAGGGATGACGTATTTTTGTAGGCCGACCCTGAAGGAAGCTGCCGGTTCCCTCGACCAAAAGCAACGGGATCTCCAGAGGATTTTGGAAAATTGTTAAAAAATACAATTTGATAAATGCACGTTCTGTTCAGCCGGATCATCTCCACGTGTCTACCCTACTTTCATCATGTTCTAATCATAAATGTAATCGCTAGAAGCAAAATGCTAACGTTATGCTACAAAGGAACTACAGCCGAGTCCAGCAGCACGACTTCAACGTAGGGCGGCTCGATTGTGGCAAATTCATAATCTCGATTATTTGGGTCAATAATTGTAAATGCGATTATTCATTGACTTTGAAAACATCCATTTATTGAACTTTAAAACAAATAATAATTTGAACTTTTTAATTGTTGAATTATACGTTCAGGGTAATCAACTGAAAAACCAATATAAAATAAATTATACATTCATGTCTACATTTAAATAAATAATATCAAAATAATAAATACCAATAAACCAGATCAACACACATGAAAACTCCTCAACATGGAGCCAACGTTTTGGTTCAACATATTCCACTCAGTCCACTGGGTCAGTAACTGATATCACGATTATTAAAAACGATTATCCATTGACTTTGAAAACATCAATTTATTGGAGAAAAAACATCTGAACAGTTTGTTTTTAACAGTTGATTACGCTGAACTTTAAGTTTAGTTCAACTGAATTTATTTAAAACAAAAGTAATAATAAAAAAAATAATCGTTTTATTTCGATTACGTTGTTTTCGTAATCGTTGCAAGCCGTAATCGCGATTAATTGAGCAGCTCGACTTCAACGTCACGCCAACTTCAGATCCATATTCAAACACACAGATTCTAGATGGAACGAGTTGAAGCGTTTGTTTGAACAGTCTGCAGGAGGCAGGGACTTGCTTTCAAGCAGAACAGAAACTAACTTAGAGGAGTGTTCACGTGTTCGGCGTAATGACGTACAACGTCCTCCACGACTTCTGTAGTCCTATTCAGCCACTTGGTAACAACCATCGTTTCTCAGACACGTCCACTCTTCAGAAATCAGCAGTGGGGTCACTGCTGATGGATTTAATGTCGTAGAACCAAACGTGATCCGTCTCTTCGATGTGTCTCAACCTCAGACCTTAGTTCAGATACTTTCCTAAACCCTATGGAGAGATCCCATTGGCTCTGAGACCAGGGAACAGGAAGTGGAGAAATGCTGACTCGCCTCCGGGTTTTAGGACACATTAGACCCCTGCCCCAGTTATTAACGAGCCTCCCTCTCTTCTCGTCCCAGACTTCATCCAGATGGTTCAGAACTTCGAGGACTGTCGGCGCCGCTGGCAGCGAGCGGAGCTGGATCTGGGATCCTGTAAGGAGGTTCTCACCAAGGCCCAAACAGAGCGGGGGGCGCTGGAGGTCAAACTGAAACACGCCCGCAACCAGGTGGACGTGGAGATCAGACGCAGGCAGAAGGCCGAGGCCGACTGCGAGAAGCTGGTGGGTTGGAACACGTGTGTTTGTTGATGTGGGAATTATTAGATTCATGCAGGAGCTAATGACTCTGCTAGGGCTGTACCCGAATATTCGTTCGTTGGAGTACTATTCGGGTTTCAAATTGAATTTATTGAAATCTCCAATATCAACGTAAGAGCTTGAGCCTCTTCGGGGGGTGCCAACACTTAACCATAAACGTTATCATTTACTTTCTCCGTCTTTTATATGTAGATATTACTTTTCTCCATTAATCTCCGTCACGTTGTTACCATAGCAACAACAACTTCCTGTCAACAGCGCTAATTCTCCTTCAAAATAAAAGCATGTCCATAAATAGGAAGCCAAGCCAAATTACACTTAAGACACAACTGCAACGAAAGTAACAAACACAATGCGATATCCTTTTCAATTTCAAAGAACACAAATTGGGTTACTTTAACAAATAACTATAAAACAACAATACTGTAGAATAACTAAATTAATGCCGTGAATAAACCGAAATACACGTGTCGAAGCGGTTCGCTGCTGATTACTACTGAATATCCGGAGCCCGAAAAATGGTATTCGGGACAGCCCTAGACTCTGCAGGAGAGCCAGTGTTCGTCTGCAGGGATGGAAACATCTGTCCCTTTTGTCGGTTATTGGAGCGGGCAAAAACCCTTGATTATGCGATTAAACATGCGGCGTTTTTATGTGGTGAAATTGCGGAAAGTTACGAAATAGCCCAATATTTAAAAAATAAATATTTAGCATGTCTTATTTATTCTCTCTCACACAACCTGCCACTAACGTTAAACCCCTTTCCTATTCAATTAAACACATTCAATGTTTATTTATTGTAAAAGCAATAGGGCTATTTTAATCACACTCTCTCTCACACACACACTTCTCCGCCTCATTCTGTTTTCATTTACTCGTTCGTTATCTGACCAGCTTCAGTCTTGTAGGCTTCTCACCTCGTTCCTTGTAGCCCTCGAAAGCGTTTTGGAGGTCGATGCCTCGGTGAACGTGAGTCGTTTGGCTTTCTTGTCCGCAGCAGCAGAAAGCATGTTCGAATGTTTGAGTGAATCAAAGTGGGTCGTCACCGTGGATGTTCTCTTATGCTCCAACACACAGCTGCGCGGGGTGCAGAACAGTTTCCCCACTTTCGTGCAAGACATTGGGAACTGCTTTACCCGGTCTTTAGAAGAAATGTTCGTCGGTAAATGAGATTAGATGTTTTCTTCTCAACCTCGTGTGGAAAAATGCGGGGATTATGCGCCTTTTGATAAATATGCGGCCTTCACTTATTTTTGTTCATAACATATCATTAATGTTCTCTTGAGTCCATCGAGATAAACACTTTCCAACTGGATAGAAACTCTTCAAAAGCATCTTTTTCCACCATCTCTGGTTTGAGAGTTTGAAAAGACTGAATTTGATACAGATCTTAAAAAGGTCTTAAAAGCTTTGAATACATTGGTTTGCTTTTAAAACGTCTTAAAGGCAACTTTGAACAGGTCTTTTAAATATTGTAAGAAGTTGGAATTCAAATGTTATGAAAGATCAATTTACCAAATGCCCATCAGGCCAAAGTAAACAACAACAGTCACATGTTGTTTGTTTTCAGCAACATGTGACTGCTGGCGACGACGCGCTAATCATGTCCCTAACCCCGAGTCATTTTGTTTGAATTATATTTTGTTTATTGTGAAGTTGTTGTGAAATCCCGCCTTAAACTTTAGGAAAACGTGTATTTCAAGTAATATTTTAAACGTTTCCTAACCCTGCTTTCCTGATTGGTGACGCTGAACGTAGCACAACAAGAAAAGAAAGTCAGAAGGGTTTCGTGTCCGGAGTTTATTGCCTCTTTCAATGCGTTTCAACCCCCTGACTTTGCTTCGGTCTCCTCTGTATGTGCATCTGGTTCAAGGTGTTTCTCATTCGCTGCATTTCCCCTCCAACAGGACCGTCAGATCCAGCTGATCCGGGACCTGCTGACCAGCGAAGGATCCTCTAACAGCATCAAGCTGAGCGCTGAGCAGAGATCAGCCCTCGCCTTCCTCAACACCAACAGCCAGCCGACTGCTGTCCTGAACACCAGCCGCAGGTCAGACACACACACACACACACACACACACACACACACACACACACTCACTCTGCAACACACAGAGTACGACACACACACACACACACAGAGTACGACATACAGAGTACGACACACAGTATAACACACACAATACAACCCACACAGAATACGACAGACACTACAGCACACACACACACACACACACACACACACACACAGACAGTACAACGAACACTACAAACACACACACAGTATAACACAGACACCCAGTACAACACACAGACAGGTTTACGGTGTGTTTACAGCCTCCTGTAAACCTTATCAGTGCTCTGTGGTTACATTGAGAGCTCAGTGTTCCTGCTGATCTGAGCATGGGAGCGTCGGACACTTTAGACCTGAATGCAAACAGAAGTGTCGATACATCACTCGGTATCACTTTTAGATAATGCAGAAAGTAGAATTTAAAACCGTGTTAAGGATAAAAACACTTACTTTACTGAAGGTGCCCATATTGCTTTGCAGAAACACTCACTGAACACAAACCAACATTAGAAATGTCTTTATGACATGAGTCTTTTTGATAATGCATTGACTATTATCAGCTCTTAAAGGTGGGGTAAGTTTGAGAAACCGGCTATATATATATATATATATATATATACACTTGTTGTTATATTCCATGGAATGCTCTTAACGTCCCGATAGCAATGAATATCTGAAGTGCTTTGAAGCCGTGGCGCTGTAGAAAGCTCGACCAATCATCTGAGCCGGCTAAAGTAACTGGATGGCCTACCTGCCTGTCAGCCTTCCATCTGGGCACACACTGATCTCGTGCCCTCATTGGTCATGTGCGCGTTCGTGTGTGTTGGAGGAGGGGCTCTGTGAGGAAGTGGCATTTTCAGATTCTAGCGCACTCGACCTGCTTTCTCCAATTACCTACCCCACCTTTAAATAACTAATATTTCTCAAAAAAATCTCCAGGTACTTTCTCTTCCTGTATTTACAATTACGTTTTTATATTTTTGTCACCTGGTTAATGTGACCTCCAGGTTTCAGGACACACTTGTTCTGTCCCACTGTGAGCCTTACCCGCATTACCATTTATATATATATATCTTTTAAAGGCAAAATGAGAAGTAACGATTCCCGTGTCTCCCGCAGACTGCGCACCATCGACGAGTCGGCCTCCATCCTGTCGGACATCAGCTACGACAAAACGGACGACTCGATGGTGAGCGCTTCGTCACCTCACTTTAATCGTCATCAAAATAACCTGCTTTTATGTTGAGAATGTGATTTGCTCTGTGGCAGGACTGGGACTCGTCCAACGTGAGGACGGTGCGCCTGAAGAAACGAGAGAAGAGGGTGAGATCAGAACTCGACAACCGGTGCTCTGTGAACGTCCGCGTGTCGCTTCGCGGGAACTCATCGAACCCTTGCTTTCTTATTTCAGCGCTCCTCCAGAAATCACGTCGACGGACCTCCGGGCGCCTCCAAGCGCTCCAGGTCCAACGGAAGGAACGCAGAGAGGGTAGGGGTGGATTTCAATATCCCTTTTTATAGTTCAAAGCTTCATTGATAATGTTTCTGAATCAATAATCACACGTTGAATCAATAATCACACGTTTAACACATTTAATTTCTGTGATCCAAACATTTTCAATAACTCCACAGCGTCCAAAAGTTCACGTATAGATGTAATCATTTCCAAAAAGTTCATGTCAAACTATTCATACTTTTTCACTTGACAAAGAAAACTATTTTTTGTGTTTATGTTCATTAATACAAGAGAACTGATTTAATAAAAATGTATAAATTCCCCTTGTATCAGCCTTGCCAACGTAAGGGGATGTTTAGTTGCCCTTCCTGGTCGGACTGCACATGGTTTGTTTAATGTGATTTACTATAATTCTGAGGTCCTTCCCAACCCTGGGTGCTTTTTAAATCAAAGTTAAAAACATTTCTTTGTAATGCCGCCTCTCCTGAGGTCCTTTACCCGACCTTATCGTTACACTTTTAGCTGCATTAATATGTGTTTAAAGGCCCGATGTGAAGCACTTTGAATTGCCGCTGTGTCTTAAAATGTGCTGCCTTTCAATCCGTTTCTACATTTAATATCCACTTTCCTCGGGTTTGTGGGTTAGCACCATAGACTGTATATAGAAATGGACGTAGTGTCCGTGACGTCACCCATGGGGTTCTGCAGAGTAGCCGTGAAGCCCTTAGGAGGCGGAGTCGGCCACTAACGGCTCGACTGTGACGTCAGAGTCTAATCCCGCCTGCTCCAAATAAGGGCAAAGAGGCGGGACCTGCTGCCTCCGAACTGGAAGTAAACAGAGCTAGCTCAGGCTAAGAAGCTAAGCTAACATGAAATACATGCATACCAAGTTACTGCTAACTGTAGTTCCCCTATATAAACGTTACATTCATCAAACGAGACAATCTGCAAGAGAATTAGCTATATTTTGTTATTCACACGTTAATAAAATAAAATAAATACCGATACATAGCAGAACAATCGTGGCGATGTTCAGCTTAATAAGCCTTGTTCAACATAATTTCTTTAGCTAATACTACAACGGGCTGCAGGCGAACCAAGCTGTTAGCTGACGGTGAGGCATGTACGTGTCCATCAAAGAGACCACGCCCTAATTTATGCAAACACTTTAAGACCTAATATAAATAAAAGGGTCGTGTTAGAAAACAATTCACTCACAGATCCATAATCATGAAGGTGGAATCTAACTATATCCCGAATAATCTTTAATGCACCCAGGGGTAAACATGTTTATTTCTGCTGTAAGGTTGGGCATTTTAACATGGGGGTCTATGGAAATCCCTCCTTTCGGCAGCCATCGCCGATCGGCCAATAGATGACCTGCAGTGGCACTTCCTTATTGGCGTCCCGGCTCTGCCCCAGAGTTTACCGCTTGGTTATGACGAGCCTCTCTTTGCGGAGATCGTTGTAGCGTTGAATCGCATCGGATTTATTCATTGATCCGGGCGGCGTACAAACATCAAGACAAACTTCCTCGCTTCAAAGTAACTCAAAGTTCTCCGTATCAAAATGGAACAAGAAGAACACGGCCACAAGACTCTACCGCTTCCCGTCTAATCAGAATCAGCTGTGAACCTGTCATGCCCGAATAAGTGAGTCATCTTTTAAACCTTAGTGTGACTCTCTCAAAATCAAATAGTTACGAGTTTACTCTAAATCCTTATATTATCAAGCCCAACATTCAAACCTTAACGACGAACATGTGCTTAGAAAGTGTCTACAGAAGGTCCAGTTGTGATAGCCACTGTTAACAACCTGGAAAAGTCATGGAAATGTAACTAAAGTATAATTTATATTTTTATCTAATCGCCTAAATAGTAATACTGTAATGATAATAAATACTGTATAGTAATGAAATGTAAAATGGCATTTAACTGACGAGGTGTTGGTGAGGTTAGTTGCTTTAGCGTGTAGAAGCTAGTAAGCCTATTGGATTTGTTTCAGACCTTATTTTCCTGCTCCTTGTTAAAATAAACCGTTTTCAGTGGAACGAGTCATTTCTTTGGTGATGGAGAATTAGGTAACGGTCCCGGAGAAGTCATTGGTGAAAAGGTGTGTGAACCCTGCGTGTCGTTGCAGGGGAATGAGACTCTGGTGACGAAGACCACGGTGACGGTCCCCGCTGACGGAGGACCGGTCGAGGCCGTCTCCACCATCGAGACGGTGCCGTACTGGACCCGCAGCCGCAGGAAGACCGGTGAGGCTTCAGGGTTATCATTCAGTGGGACTGAGACTCTCTTAGTTTTCTTGTTCAACACAGACTTCCCACAGATGGGCCTAGACCAGTGGTTCCCAAACTTTTTCAGTCGGGCCCCTCAACCCGGTTCCCATCTATATCGGTAGGATTAATTGTATATTGTTGTAAAAACATTACATTTTATCTGCTGATAATAAGAAGATACAATTTTATTATGGATTACACATGAACTAAAGTGCTTGTAATACTGTGAATTAATTTGGCCTAATTTAAACTGGTTGGCCTTCTTCCCAAGTAGTAGATTTTTAAATTCAAATTTCTTTAAGGAAAATATATGTAACTATTTCTACTGCAGGTTGCAAACGATCACTTTACCATTCCTATTCCACGCTAGCCTATCAGTGACTTGAGTGTGCTTGCTTTCCCTCGCAGATCTTCTCAAAGCGGGGCTGTTGTTTTGAGACAGTTCATTCTCAATGTTCTGCTTTGATCTTTATTTCGTTTTAATGGCAGCAACAGCAGAAAAAGCCGATCTCACAAGTAGGATGTTGCAAAAGGCAGAATTAGAATTAGCTCTCTGACTGATGAGATATTTCCGAGCAGTGTTTACAATTACATTACATGTCACTTGTTAGACGCTTTTATCCAAAGCGACTTACATACTCAATACTGTGGACAATCCCCACAGGAGACATTTGGGGTGAAGCGTCTCAGGGACACAACGACATGCTGACTGCAGTGGGGTTTGAACCTGTGACCATCTGACCCACTGCCCCCACACACCTCCCACAATTGAATAATAATAATAACATTTGATTTATATAGGTGCAGTTTAAGAGCAACGTCATCTCAAGGTGCTTCTCAAAGCTAAAAGGAGAAAATAATAAAATAAAATAATTCTTCCGCGACCCCCCTGCAGTACCTCCGCGACCCACCAGGGGTCGCGCCCCACAGTTTGAAAATGCAATGCAGTGAGTTGAGCAAACATGTAGCATTACATTCAAACAGGGGGTCCGCGGGGTCTTAAAAAGTATTAAACGGCATTTTCCAAGGTTACATTTAGTAGCTTGTCTTCAATAAGTATATAAATGGTCCAGAGAGGTTGTGTTCTACAGTCTGCCTGAATGTAGTCATGGCGTAGGTGTGTAGTGTGATTCTGTGTAGTTTATTGATGGCATCCCGTTGGGTTTGACGTCATCTGAACAGGACATCGCACGCTCACTGCTTGATAGCGCGAAGCTCCGTTTACGCCGGTTGTTAAACATCGTTATGGGGAAATGCAAGTCTGCGTCCAAATGGTTGGAAGATCAGGAGGAAGGACAATCAATACTGTATATAGTCAATGTGAGGTAATGTGTGTCGCCAAGGTAACCGGTTAGAACTCCAAGTGGCGATGAGGTATGGATGTACGGAAAAGGTCTGACATGTGACTTCAGGACTCCTGCATAGACCCCGTGTGATGCTACCTGTTGTTTAAGAGGTTATGCAGCAGAAATGATCGACAGTATATTTCCCTATTAGCGCTGCCGTAGTGTTGTTAACGTTGAGTTTTGTTTTCTGTCTTCCAGCCAACATGGAGTGGGACTCTGAGTCGGTGAAGTCTCAGGACGTCTTCAAGCAGCCGGAGGTCCTTCAGGAGAGACGGGCATTACCAGGGACACCTCAGAACCTCGGGGGGGTCCGGCTGCACGACTTTGTCTCCAAAACTGTGAGAAACGCATTCAATCTGATGAGAGTTTTACGGCCACCTTTAGATAAGTGTTTCTGATGACTCCGCCACGGCCACAACATTTACTGAAAGCATAGAACTGTAATCGTATAGAAATGTTCACGTCTGATGAAGTCGACGTGCTTCTTACCAAAGTTTGGGGGTTTTTAAAAAGCATTTTCAGTACATTCAGAACACAGTTTGCACCCCCCGGAAAGGAGGCGGAGTCAAAGTCATGAAAGAAAGAAAGACGATGGAGTAAAAATGTGTAAATTCCAATTTGTTTATTTAAATTGTCCATTTTAGTTTAAAGGCGCTGACGTCCAATTATTTAAAAGTCATTTGGTCCACCTCTATGTAATCACTTGCATTCATTCCATTCTAATAATGAAGTCCCCGCCAGAGGGACGTATGTTCTGGGTCTGGAGACGATGTGTTTAGGGTGCGAGAAACAATCTGACGGGAGGAAAGCACTTTCTTTCGGGCCACGTAGCGCCTTCTTACGTCCTGTCGGCGTTTCACCGCTGATGTGAGACTGACTCTGTCCCGTTGGATTTATCATACGTTTAGGTTTCTGTATTTGTTTGTTCACCGTTTACACACACTGGAAGATACCAACCCTTCCCATCCATCGTCAAAATAGGATGGATTGAAACTTCATACATACGTTAATTATCTTTTTACCGTTGGTGTAATTTGTTTACTTTTTGATATGTTTCTGGTGTTTAGAGACATTTCTATGTTTGTAGGTTTTCTTATTTGTCCTCGCCGTCTGTCGTCGGCCTTCCAGTTTGAGTTTAGTTGTTGTAGTTCTTTAACTACACTGTTGAATGTCTCAGGTCATAAAGCCCGAGTCGTGCGTTCCCTGCGGAAAGAGGATCAAGTTTGGGAAGATCTCTCTGAAGTGTCGTGACTGCAGAGTGGTTTCTCACCCCGAGTGTCGGGAGCGATGCCCCCTGCCGTGCATCCCCAACCTGGGGGCCACGCCCGTCAAGATCGGAGAGGTGAGAGTGGGATATTTCATTGTTTTTTTATTTGGTATGCACAACTTAATGTAAACAAATATTTACAAAACACGTCTCTATGAACTCACCATTGACCGGAAAGGAGCAGAGAATACTCTTCTATGACCGGCCCCTTTCTAAGAACAGATGGTCTGGCCTTCATATGTTCTGATTCACAGCCACACATCACAGCATCGTAGGATAATAAGAGAAACACAAACTAACAAAGGTACTTAGTTCCCACTTGGCAGTTAACGGAAAGAAACGACACATCACATGAACAAGGAAAAGTGCAGCACCCTCATCTGAGTCCTGCTGGAGACGAAGAGGGAAAGCGGCGCATTATAATAATAATGGGACCTGCCGATAAAGAACAGACATCACAAATATTTACCACCGTACATAAACGTATTCACATTCCCCCATATAGTCCCATTGTTCTTAATTCATGAAAGTTATTTAACTGAAAGATGCCGATATAATTCTGTTGAGAATTCCACCGTTTTACACCAACCACCGAAATACACATCTGCTTTGAAGTCATTTACATTCACCACGTGGAGCAAAGAACTTATTCACCACGCCTACAGAAGCATTTATCAAGCGATGGGCCTCGACTAATGCAGTAAGAATTTAAACCACTTGTATTCACTTTTATTATTTTCTAAGGTACGCCAACTTTATCACGTTGTATTTGTTTATCCCTGGAGTGGCACTCTGGTACTGGATTGCATTTCTCTGGATGTGCAGGTGTGTGTTCCCGCTCAGTAATTATCTCCCAGTTCTGACGGTGTGTGTGTGTGTGTTTTGTTTCCAGGGCGTCCTCGCAGACTACGTCCCCGACACGTCTCCCATGATTCCTCCTCTGGTCGTGCACTGCATCAGTGAGATCGAGCAGAGGGGTCTGCATGAGGTGAGCGCCGATCTGAGGGTCCTTTTTGTATTGAAGACGCATAGAAAAGACATTTGGTTCATTGATAGGAACCACAGTTCAAAGCTACTAGTGTTCAGCTTAAGTCTCTACTACTGTACATCAACTGACAAGACGTACATGGTTGATCTTCACTTACGTACAATATTTAAACCACTAGTGTCCATTAGACAAAATGAGAGATTTGAAGAAGGGTTGCCACCTAGAGATTTCGCCTCTTAACGAATATTTAATTTGAGGGTCCTTTTTAAAAAGTATTCACATTTCTTAGTCGTTGACTGCAGGCTTTCACAGGTCTGACATATTCTCAAATGTGTTTTTATAATTCTTTAAATGCAGGCTTTACTATTGTTTTAACTGCATATGTCGAGAGAGTCGTTGGAATAAATGATTTTTGGCTTTGCGGGAAAACAGAGTCACAGTTGGGATTTCTGGAAAGTGACTGTTTGGTTTTAAGAAAAGCTTTGTTTGCTGCTTAGTATCACATTAACTTAGCGAGACGGCAGACGTTTATACTAGGGCTGCACGATGTATCGCAGCACGGCAAACCACCAATCGCAATGAACTCTCCAAAGCAAACGGACCCCGTGATTAAAGGTAGAAACACTGAATAAAGTGGTTTCATGTGTTTCTCCAGTTCGGCGCTGCTAACCGAGCTAGCTCAGCTTGTTGCTCCGAAAACTTCAGATCCAGACGTCCGTGACTAAAATCCTTCATCCGGTTAAATATAGTTAAGTTAAAAATACCAATTGTATCATTCAAGTTCAAGAAAGGATGGTTTGCGGACAAAAAAAACAATTCAATTCCTGTATTTTTTCATATCGCAGGGGGAAAATCTCAATGTCAGTTTTTTCCAATATCGTGCAGCCCTAGTTTCTACCTCCAATAAGTGCAACAGTCGGCCAGGAGCCGTTGTGTCTCAGTGTCCCGTGCTCGATGACTTGAGGAAATGAAACGATAGTGAGTAACCCCTCTCTCTCCTCAGGCGGGTCTGTACCGTCTGTCCGGCTCCGACCGCACGGTGAAGGACCTGAAGGAGAAGTTCCTGCGCAGTAAGACGGTGCCGGTGCTCAGCCGGGTCGACGACATCAACGCCGTCACAGGACTGCTCAAAGACTTCCTGAGGAACCTGAAGGAGCCGCTGCTCACATTCAGACTCAACAGGGCCTTCATGGATGCCGCCGGTGAGAGAGAGTGTGTGTGTGAGAGAATTTATATAAACACGTTAAAGGGAAAAAGTGGACGATATAAAACAAACAAATAGAAGAGAACATTGAATGTTAAAGATATTCGGTGGTGTATTGATAATGATATGAATGCAGAGTAACTGGAGCTGCAGACATCATGTTGTTGTTAAATCTCTCCGCTGACGTACGTTGTTCTCCTCCTGGTCTCCTCAGAGGTGTCAGACGATGACAACAGCATCGCTCTGATCTACCAGACGGTGGGAGACCTGCCGCCGGCCAACAGAGACACGCTGGCCTTCCTGGTGCTCCACCTGCAGAGGTAACACTAACTGAACCAATCAGATGCTCCACCTGCAGAGGTAACACTAACTGAACCAATCAGATGCTCCGCCTGCAGAGGTAACACTAAATGCAGCCAATCAGAGCCTGTCTGCATTCGGTTCATCAAAGCTCAGGAGTGTTTCTGTATCTGAGCTGCTGATTGAAAGGTTGTATCCTCAGATGCTCGGCGGCTACAGAGTAGAAATGGTAATGACATTCTTCCGACCCGAGCTCCTCCAACAATGCAACATATATAATAACATAAGTGTGTATATGCTGCTGCGTGTTCTGGCTTTGATTGGGTTGAATTGCTTCAGGCAGAGATGTGCTAAGAATGTAATAAACGGCATCTCGTCTGAAACGTACTCGGGTCGTTGTGGATATTTAAAAACAAAGAACGTCTGAATTGTAATAGATTAAAGTCTTGCATTGGTACTCTGACGTTAGGCCTGTTCACTTGCACTGAACAAAACCGTCTCTAACTACTTTTCTTCCGAAGCTTACCCGCCCTTTCACCTGACCTAAAGTGGCCCTGATGGAGCGGTGCAGGACTTTTTGTACTTCCTGTTCTCGCTTCAACGATGATTCGCACATGCTGCCTTCAGGGTCCACTACAGAAATAGGACATCCCTG
>CADEHL010000548.1:0-30590 GCA_902827135.1 Harpagifer antarcticus | reverse complement strand
TGGAGAGTTTATATCCAGTTCACTTCGTTGTAACTTTGCTGTTGCTTTGTATGTCGGGCGGGAGATTCATGTGATTGGTTGTTGGTCGCGTTGCTCGCAAAAAATCGCCCGCGGACCGCAGCTCTCTCTCTCTATGCTCCACATTATGAGGTGTGATTAGTGCCAAAGACTGAACTAATTGAGCAGCCAATCGTGTCGATCGTCGCCTACCATGCCGCTACCAAGAGAAGTAACGTGACACTCTCGTCGCCACCCCTCTCGTCTGAGAAGCTACGTGACGTCTGAAGTTACTTTACTCTACGTAGCTGCCGTTCAAGCTACACTTTATTTCAATATAGTTTTGGTATTAAAATAATGTTACACTTTGTATGCCCTGAACGCAGAAACAACCCACAGACAAGAATATATATTTAATGATCAAAATGATAACAAAGGCTGAAGCCAGGAGAAGTCTTCGCTCGGTCTCCAGGACGACGCGCCACTATATCACCACGTGTTCATAGTTTTGTGAAATAGGTCGCTGCAGTGAACACGACTTTCTGTCTTTGTTTATGGTGTATTTGATATGGAGGGACATATCGAAGTTCAGAGAAGAAGCAACCTCTATGTTTATTTCATGTCGTTTCATGTTGGCCCCATGGCAGAGGCAGAGTTCACGTGCGGAGATTAGAACGTCCCGTTTACTAAAACATGTATTGTTTTATGATGTTGACAAAATAGTGACTGAGCCACATTTTGCTGCACTCAGCGTACGTCTGAACACAAGAGTTGTGTCCGCCTTTGGCCACAAGGGGGAGTCAATATATTACATGTTAGACGCTCTTATCCAAAGCGACTAACAGACTCAACACTCTGGGCACTCCCCTCAGGAGCACTTTGGGGTGAAGTGTCTCAGGGACACAACGACATGCTGACTGCAGTGGGGTTTGAACCTGTGCCCCCCTGATCCCAACACCAACGCTCTAATCCACTGCGCCACAGTCTCTCCTGTCTCCCTCCTTGTTGGTCTCTCCTGTCTCCCTCCTTGTTGGTCTCTCCTGTCTCCCTCCTTGTTGGTCTCTCCTGTATCCCTCCTTGTTGGTCTCTCCTGTCTCCCTCCTTTTGGTCTCTCCTGTCTCCCTCCTTGTTGGTCTCTCCCTGTCTCCCTCCTTGTTGGTCTCATCCTGTCTCCCTCCTTGTTGGTCTCTCCTGTCTCCCTTCTTGTTGGTCTCTCCTGTCTCCCTCCTTGTTAGTCTCTCCTGTCTCCCTCCTTGTTAGTCTCTCCTGTCTCCCTCTTGTTGGTCTCTCCTGTCTCCCTCCTTGTTGGTCTCTCCTGTCCTCCCTCCTTGTTGGTCTCTCCTGTCTCCCTCCTTGTTGGTCTCTCCTGTCTCCCTCCTTGTTAGTACGTCTCCTGTCTCCCTCCTTGTTGGTGCTCTCCTGTCTCCTCCTTGTTAGTCTCTCCTGTCTCCCTCCTTGTTGGTCTCTCCTGTCTCCTCCTTGTTGGTCTCTCCTGTCTCCCTCCTTGTTGGTCTCTCCTGTCTCCCTCCTTGGTTGGTCTCTCCTGTCTCCCTCCTTGTTAGTCTCTCCTGTCTCCCTCCTTGTTGGTCTCTCCTGTCTCCCTCCTTGTTAGTCTCTCCTGTCTCCCTCCTTGTTGGTCTCTCCTGTCTCCCTCCTTGTTGGTCTCTCCTGTCTCCCTCCTTGTTGGTCTCTCCTGTCTCCCTCCTTGTTGGTCTCTCCTGTCTCCCTCCTTGTTGGTCTCTCCTGTCTCCCTCCTTGTTGGTCTCTCCTGTCTCCCTTCTTGTTGGTCTCTCCTGTCTCCCTCCTTGTTAGTCTCTCCTGTCTCCTTCCTTGTTAGTCTCTCCTGTCTCCCTTCTTGTTGGTCTCTCCTGTCTCCCTCCTTGTTGGTCTCTCCTGTCTCCCTCCTTGTTGGTCTCTCCTGTCTCCCTCCTTGTTGGTCTCTCCTGTCTCCCTCCTTGTTGGTCTCTCCTGTCTCCTCCTTGTTGGTCTCTCCTGTCTCCCTCCTTGTTGGTCTCTCCTGTCTCCCTCCTTGTTAGTCTCTCCTGTCTCCCTCCTTGTTGGTCTCTCCTGTCTCCCTCCTTGTTGGTCTCTCCTGTCTCCCTCCTTATTAGTCTCTCCTGTCTCCCTCCTTGTTGGTCTCTCCTGTCTCCCTCCTTGTTGGTCTCTCCTGTCTCCCTTCTTGTTGGTCTCTCCTGTCTCCCTCCGTGTTGGTCTCTCCTGTCTCCCTCCTTGTTAGTCTCTCCTGTCTCCCTCCTTGTTGGTCTCTCCTGTCTCCCTCCTTGTTAGTCTCTCCTGTCTCCCTCCTTGTTAGTCTCTCCTGTCTCCCTCCTTGTTGGTCTCTCCTGTCTCCCTCCTTGTTAGTCTCTCCTGTCTCCCTCCTTGTTGGTCTCTCCTGTCTCCCTCCTTGTTGGTCTCTCCTGTCTCCCTCCTTGTTGGTCTCTCCTGTCTCCCTCCTTGTTAGTCTCTCCTGTCTCCCTCCTTGTTGGTCTCTCCTGTCTCCCTCCTTGTTGGTCTCTCCTGTCTCCCTTCTTGTTGGTCTCTCCTGTCTCCCTCTTTGTTGGTCTCTCCTGTCTCCCTCCTTGTTGGTCTCTCCTGTCTCCCTCCTTGTTGGTCTCTCCTGTCTCCCTCCTTGTTAGTCTCTCCTGTCTCCCTCCTTGTTGGTCTCTCTCCTGTCTCCCTCCTTGTTGGTCTCTCCTGTCTCCTCCTTGTTGGTCTCCTCCTGTCTCCCTCCTTGTTGGTCTCTCCTGTCTCCCTCCCTGTTGGTCTCTCCTGTCTCCCCTCCTTGTTAGTCTCTCCTGTCTCCCTCCTTGTTGGTCTCTCCTGTCTCCCTCCTTGTTGGTCTCTCCTGTCTCCCTCCTTGTTGGTCTCTCCTGTCTCCCTCCTTGTTGGTCTCTCCTGTCTCCCTCCTTGTTGGTCTCTCCTGTCTCCCTCCTTGTTGGTCTCTCCTGTCCTCCCTCCTTGTTGGTCTCTCCCTGTCTCCCTTCTTGTTGGTCCTCTCCTGTCTCCCTCCTTGTTGGTCTCTCCTGTCTCCCTCCTTGTTAGTCTCTCCTGTCTCCCTTCTTGTTGGTCTCTCCTGTCTCCCTCCTTGTTGGTCTCTCCTGTCTCCCTCCTTGTTAGTCTCTCCTGTCTCCCTCCTTGTTGGTCTCTCCTGTCTCCCCCTTGTTGGTCTCTCCTGTCTCCCTCCTTGTTGGTCTCTCCTGTCTCCCTCCTTGTTGGTCTCTCCTGTCTCCCTCCTTGTTAGTCTCTCTCTCCTCCCCTCCTTGTTGGTCTCTCCTGTCTCCCTCCTTGTTGGTCTCTCCTGTCTCCCTCCTTGTTTGGTCTCTCCTGTCTCCCTCCTTGTTGGTCTCTCCTGTCTCCCTCCTTGTTGGTCTCTCCTGTCTCCCTCCTTGTTGGTCTCTCCTGTCTCCCTCTTGTTGGTCTCTCCTGTCTCCCTCCTTGTTAGTCTCTCCTGTCTCCCTCCTTGTTGGTCTCTCCTGTCTCCCTCCTTGTTGGTCTCTCCTGTCTCCCTCCTTGTTGGTCTCCTGTCTCCCTCCTTGTTGGTCTCTCCTGTCTCCCTCCTTGTTGGTCTCTCCTGTCTCCCTCCTTGTTGGTCTCTCCTGTCTCCCTCCTTGTTAGTCTCTCCTGTCTCCCTCCTGTTAGTCTCTCCTGTCTCCCTCCTTGTTGGTCTCTCCTGTCTTCCTCCTTGTTGGTCTCTCCTGTCTCCCTCCTTGTTTCATCTCTCCTGTCTCCCTCCTTGTTGGTCTCTCCTGTCTCCCTCCTTGTTGGTCTCTCCTGTCTCCCTCCTTGTTGGTCTCTCCTGTCCCCTCCCTGTTGGTCTCTCCTGTCTCCCTCCTTGTTAGTCTCTCCTGTCTCCCTCCTTGTTGGTCTCCCCTGTCTCCCTCCTTGTTGGTCTCTCCTGTCTCCCTCCTTGTTAGTCTCTCCTGTCTCCCTCCTTGTTAGTCTCTCCTGTCTCCCTCCTTGTTGGTCTCTCCTGTCTCCCTCCTTGTTGGTCTCTCCTGTCTCCCTCCTTGTTGGTCTCTCCTCTCTCCCTCCTTGTTAGTCTCTCCTGTCTCCCTCCTTGTTGGTCTCTCCTGTCTCCTCCTTGTTGGTCTCTCCTGTCTCCCTCCTTGTTGGTCTCTCCTGTCTCCCTCCTTGTTGGTCTCTCCTGTCTCCCTCCTTGTTAGTCTCTCCTGTCTCCCTCCTTGTTGTCTCTCCTGTCTCCCTCCTTGTTGGTCTCTCCTGTCTCCCTCCTTGTTGGTCTCTCTGTCTCCCTCCTTGTTGGTCTCTCCTGTCTCCCTCCTTGTTGGTCTCTCCTGTCTCCCTCCTTGTTGGTCTCTCCTGTCTCCCTCCTTGTTGGTCTCTCCTGTCTCCCTCCTTGTTGGTCTCTCTCTCCTGTCTCCCTCCTTGTTGGTCTCTCCTGTCTCCCTCCTTGTTGGTCTCTCCTGTCTCCCTCCTTGTTGGTCTCTCCTGTCTCCTCCTTGTTAGTCTCTCCTGTCTCCCTCCTTGTTGGTCTCTCCTGTCTCCCTCCTTGTTGGTCTCTCCTGTCTCCCTCCTTGTTAGTCTCTCCTGTCTCCCTCCTTGTTGGTCTCTCCTGTCTCCCTCCTTGTTGGTCTCTCCTGTCTCCCTCCTTGTTGGTCTCTCCTGTCTCCCTCCTTGTTGGTCTCTCCTGTCTCCCTCCTTGTTGGTCTCTCCTGTCTCCCTCCTTGTTGGTGCCCTGACTGTGTGCCCTGACTGTGTGCCCTGACTGCGTGCCCTGGCTGTGTGCCCTGACTGTGTGCCCTGACTGTGTGCCCTGACTGCGTGCCCTGACTGTGTGCCCTGACTGTGTGCCCTGACTGTGTGCCCTGACTGCGTGCCCTGACTGTGTGCCCTGACTGCGTGCCCTGACTGTGTGCCCTGACCTGCGTGCCCTGACTGTGTGCCCTGACTGCGTGCCCTGACTGTGTGCCCTGACTGTGTGCCCTGACTGCGTGCCCTGGCTGTGTGCCCTGACTGTGTGCCCACGGCCTGCTGCTGTGCCCTGACTGCATGCCCCTGACTGCGTGCCATGATGCCTGACTGCGTGCCCTGACTGCGTGCCCTGACTGTGGTGCCCTGACTGCGTGCCCTGACTGTGTGCCCTGACTGCGTGCCCTGACTGTGTGCCCTGACTGCGTGCCCACGGCCTGCTGCTGTGCCCTGACTGCATGCCCTGACTGCGTGCCCTGACTGCGTGCCCTGACTGTGTGCCCTGACTGCGTGCCCTGACTGTGTGCCCTGACTGCGTGCCCTGACTGTGTGCCCTGACTGCGTGCCCTGACTGTGTGCCCTGACTGTGTGCCCTGACTGCGTGCCCTGGCTGTGTGCCCTGACTGTGTGCCCTGACTGTGTGCCCTGACTGCGTGCCCTGACTGCTGCTGTGCCCTGACTGTGTGCCCTGACTGTGTGCCCTGACTGCTGCTGTGCCCTGACTGTGTGCCCTGACTGTGTGCCCTGACTGTGTGCACTGACTGTGTGCCCTGACTGCGTGCCCTGAACTGTGTGCCCACGGCCTGCTGCTGTGCCCTGACTGTGTGCCCTGACTACGTGCCTGACTGTGTGCCCTGACTGCGTGCCCTGACTGTGTGCCCTGACTGTGTGCCCTGGCTGTGTGCCCTGACTGTGTGCCCTGACTGTGTGCCCTGACTGTGTTGCCCTGACTGTGTGCCCACGGCCTGCTGCTGTGCCCTGACTGTGTGCCCTGACTGCGTGCCCTGACTGTGTGCCCTGACTGCGTGCCCTGACTGCGTGCCCTGACTGCGTGCCCTGACTGTGTGCCCTGACTGCGTGCCCCTGACTGCGTGCCCTGACTGTGTGCCCTGACTGCGTGCCCTGACTGCGTGCCCTGACTGTGTGCCCTGACTGCGTTGCCCCTGACTGTGTGCCCTGACTGTGTGCCCTGACTTGTGTGCCCTGACTGCGTGCCCTGGCTGTGTGCCCTGACTGTGTGCCCTGACTGCGTGCCCTGACTGTGTGCCCACGGCCTGCTGCTGTGCCCTGACTGCGTGCCCTGACTGCGTGCCCTGACTGCGTGCCCTGACTGTGTGCCCTGACTGTGTGCCCTGACTGCGTGCCCTGGCTGTGTGCCCTGACTGTGTGCCCTGACTGTGTGCCCTGACTGCGTGCCCTGACTGTGTGCCCTGACTGTGTGCCCTGACTGTGTGCCCTGACTGCGTGCCCTGACTGTGTGCCCTGACTGCGTGCCCTGAGCTGTGTGCCCTGACTGCGTGCCCTGACTGTGTGCCCTGACTGCGTGCCCTGACTGTGTGCCCTGACTGTGTGCCCTGACTGCGTGCCCTGGCTGTGTGCCCTGACTGTGTGCCCACGGCCTGCTGCTGTGCCCTGACTGCATGCCCTGACTGCGTGCCCTGACTGCGTGCCCTGACTGCGTGCCCTGACTGTGTGCCCTGACTGCGTGCCCTGACTGTGTGCCCTGACTGCGTGCCCTGACTGTGTGCCCTGACTGCGTGCCCACGGCCTGCCTGTGCCTGACTGCATCCCTGACTGCAGTGCCCTGACTGCGTGCCCTGACTGTGTGCCCTGACTGTGCCTGCTGCGTGCCCTGACCTGTGTGCCTGACTGCGTGCCCTGACTGGGTGCCCTGACTGCGTGCCCTGACTGTGTGCCCTGACTGCATGCCCTGACTGCGTGCCCTGACTGCGTGCCCTGACTGTGTGCCCTGACTGCGTGCCCTGACTGTGTGCCCTGACTGTGTGCCCTGACTGCGTGCCCTGACTGTGTGCCCCTGACTGTGTGCCCTGACTGCGTGCCCTGACTGTGTGCCCTGACTGTGTGCCCTGACTGCGTGCCCTGGCTGTGTGCCCTGACTGTGTGCCCTGACTGTGTGCCCTGACTGCGTGCCCTGACTGTGTGCCCTGACTGTGTGCCCTGACTGTGTGCCCTGACTGCGTGCCCTGACTGTGTGCCCTGACTGTGTGCCCTGGCTGTGTGCCCTGACTGTGTGCCCTGACTGCGTGCCCTGACTGTGTGCCCACGGCCTGCTGCTGTGCCCTGACTGCGTGCCCTGACTGCGTGCCCTGACGGTGTGCCCTGACTGCGTGCCCTGACTGTGTGCCCTGACTGTGTGCCCTGGCTGTGTGCCCTGACTGTGTGCCCTGACTGTGTGCCCTGACTGTGTGCCCTGACTGTGTGCCCACGGCCTGCTGCTGTGCCCTGACTGTGTGCCCTGACTGCGTGCCCTGACTGTGTGCCCTGACTGCGTGCCCTGACTGCGTGCCCTGACTGCGTGCCCTGACTGTGTGCCCTGACTGCGTGCCCTGACTGCGTGCCCTGACTGTGTGCCCTGACTGCGTGCCCTGACTGCGTGCCCTGACTGTGTGCCCTGACTGCGTGCCCTGACTGTGTGCCCTGACTGTGTGCCCTGACTGTGTGCCCTGACTGCGTGCCCTGGCTGTGTGCCCTGACTGTGTGCCCTGACTGCGTGCCCTGACTGTGTGCCCACGGCCTGCTGCTGTGCCCTGACTGCGTGCCCTGACTGCGTGCCCTGACTGCGTGCCCTGACTGCGTGCCCTGACTGTGTGCCCTGACTGCGTGCCCTGACTGCGTGCCCTGACTGTGTGCCCTGACTGTGTGCCCTGACTGTGTGCCCTGACTGCGTGCCCTGACTGTGTGCCCCTGGACTGTGTGCCCTGCTGTGTGCCCTGACTGTGTGCCCTGACTGCGTGCCCTGACTGTGTGCCCACGGCCTGCTGCTGTGCCCCTGACTGCGTGCCCTGGACTGCGTGCCCTGACTGTGTGCCCTGACTGTGTGCCCTGACTGCGTGCCCTGACTGCGTGCCCTGACTGCGTGCCCTGAATGTGTGCCCTGACTGCGTGCCCTGACTGCGTGCCCTGACTGCGTGCCCTGACTGCGTGTCCTGACTGCGTGCCCTGACTGCGTGCCCTGACTGCGTGCCCTGACTGTGTGCCCTGACTGTGTGCCCTGACTGCGTGCCCTGACTGCGTGCCCTGACTGCGTGCCCTGACTGTGTGCCCTGACTGTGTGCCCTGACTGCGTGCCCTGACTGCGTGCCCTGACTGCGTGCCTGACTGTGTGCCCTGACTGCGTGCCCTGACTGCGTGCCCTGACTGCGTGCCCTGACTGCGTGCCCTGACTGCGTGCCCTGACTGCGTGCCCTGACTGCGTGCCCTGACTGACCTTCACCTTCAGAATAAAAGCACTTTAGCTGGAACACAACTTAACTTAAATAATATGGCTGTAAATTAATTAATTCTACAAAACAAAAAATAACAAATAAATACATTAAATAAATGTGAAAGATACTGAGTAGCTTCCACAGCTCTGTCTCAGTGACGTTCACGATCATTAAACACGACTTCAATTGTTAGTATAACCTTTAGAATAATCATTCCCACGGAGCTGAGAGCACTGAGACATGTGACCTTCTCCACTGAGACATGTGACCTTCTCCACTGAGACATGTGACCTTCTCCACTGAGACATGTGACCTTCTCCACTGAGACATGTGACCTTCTCCACTGAGACATGTGACCTTCTCCACTGAGACATGTGACCTTCTCCACTGAGACATGTGACCTTCTCCACTGAGACATGTGACCTTCTCCACTCTTCCTCCAGTGGGGTTTCCTCTGTTGACATGGACCAGCTGTGAAGGTGGGGGCGGGGCTTCCGCGTAGTCTGCTCGCGTGTATCCTCTCTTTCGTCTCCTCTCTCCTCGCCTCCTCCCTCCTCGACTCCTCCGTGTGCATTTCAGCGATTGGGACGTCCTTCAAAATGGCGTGTCTTGATCGATTTCCGTGTCAAGTCCCGGAGGAGGGGAAAAGAGGAGTCGAGGAGGGGAAGAGAGGAGTCGAGGAGGGGAAAAGAGGAGTCGAGGAGGGGTATTGGGATGAGGCCGGTGTCATCACAGTTCTCCCTGTGCGCACGTTCCCTGTTGTCTCAACGTGCTGACGTCACAATAAGGAAGTAGACAGAAGGTAAACAGAAGCTCAAGATGTCGGTTTCTAACCCGAGACAAACGTTCCTGAACCCGGTGAGAGATATCATGTTTACTATCATATACAATGTATACTATCATCTACAATATATACTATCATATACAATATATACTATCATATACAATATATACTATCATATACAATATATACTATCATATATACTATCATATACAATATATACTATCATATACAATATATACTATCATCTACAATATATACTATCATATACAATATATACTATCATATACAATATACCTTCCTTCAGAGTTCCTACTGTCATGCTTAACCAGAGGCACTAAAGTACTGAACTAAGTACACTTAGAGGTACTTATGCTTTACTAAAGTATTGAACTAAGTACACATAGAGGTACTTATACTTTACTAAAGGACTGAACTAAGTACACTTAGAGGTACTTATGCTTTACTAAAGTACTGAACTAAGTACACTTAGAGGTACTTATGCTTTACTAAAGTACTGAACTAAGTACACTTAGAGGTACTTATACTTTACTAAAGTACTGAACTAAGTACACTTAGAGGTACTTATGCTTTACTAAAGTACTGAACTAAGTACACTTAGAGGTACTTATACTTTACTAAAGTACTGAACTAAGTACACTTAGAGGTACTTATGCTTTACTAAAGTACTGAACTAAGTACACTTAGAGGTACTTATACTTTACTAAAGTACTGAACTAAGTACACTTAGAGGTACTTATGCTTTACTAAAGTACTGAACTAAGTACACTTAGAGGTACTTATGCTTTACTAAAGTACTGAACTAAGTACACTTAGAGGTACTTATGCTTTACTAAAGTACTGAACTAAGTACACTTAGAGGTACTTATGCTTTACTAAAGTACTGAACTAAGTACACTTAGAGGTACTTATGCTTTACTAAAGTACTGAACTAAGTACACTTAGAGGTACTTATGCTTTACTAAAGTACTGAACGAAGTACACTTAGAGGTAATTATACTTTACTTTGACTAAAGTACTGAACGAAGTACACTTAGAGGTACTTATGCTTTACTAAAGTACTGAACGAAGTACACTTAGAGGTAATTATACTTTACTTTGACTCAAGTACTTAACTAAGTACAAGATCTGAGTACTTCTACTTTTACTAGAGTACAAGATCTGAGTACTTCTACTTTTACTAAAGTACAAGATCTGAGTACTTCTACTTTTACTAAAGTACAAGATCTGAGTACTTGTACATGTGCTTTATCTAAAGAGATATCATTGAGAGCTCCTCTCCAGACTCTGTTCTCTGATATTAGAGACTCAAATATCTCGACCCGGTCCATGTGGGTTCAGGAGCACATATTAGAGACTCAAATATCTCGACCCGGTCCATGTGGGTTCAGGAGCACATATTAGAGACTCAAATATCTCGACCCGGTCCATGTGGGTTCAGGAGCACATCTTAGAGACTCAAATATCTCGACCCGGTCCATGTGGGTTCAGGAGCACATCTTAGAGACTCAAATATCTCGACCCGGTCCATGTGGGTTCAGGAGCACATCTTAGAGACTCAAATATCTCGACCCGGTCCATGTGGGTTCAGGAGCACGTGTTTAAGCTTTATTTGAACTCACACTGTTTTATTTTAGTTGATCTTAAAGATATGTTTCCTTGTCTCCTTGTCTCCTCGTCTCCTCCTCCAGGTGCTCCCCTTCTCAGGGACCATCCTGGGGGGCCTGCTCCCCGGAGAGATGCTCCTGATCCAGGGCTCCGTGCCCTCTGATGCAGACAGGTGTGTGTGTGTGTGTGTGTGTGTGTGTGTGTGTGTGTGTGTGTGTGTGTGTGTGTGTGGTTGTGTGTGTGTGTGTGTGTGTGTGTTGTGTGTGTGTGGTGTGTGTGTGTGTGTGTGTGTGTGTGTGGTGTGTGTGTGTTGTGTGTGGTGTGTGTGTGTGTGTGTGTGTGTGTGTGTGTGTGTGTGTGTGTGTGTGTGTGTGTGTGTGTGTGTGTGTGTGTGTGTGTGTGTGTGTGTGTGTCTTCGCCGGGCAGTGATATCATGAACCTGTTAATGGACGCATTCAAACACTTGTTCTGGTACCAGCTGTGTTCACTGGTTCTGGTACCAGCTGTGTTCACTGGTTCTGGTACCAGCTGTGTTCACTGGTTCTGGTACCAGCTGTGTTCACTTGTTCTGGTACCAGTGTTCACTTGTTCTGGTACCAGCTGTGTTCACTGGTTCTGGTACCAGCTGTGTTCACTGGTTCTGGTACCAGCTGTGTTCACCTTGCAGCTGCAGCTCCTTTGATCCTGATCAAGTGTTTGAGTCCTGATGTTTAAAGTGTAACTTCTTCATGTGTCTAATATTATAGTTTCATTCAGGAAGTGTGACGCTGCGCTGTCAGTAGCTTCTCCATGTCTGTGATTGGTCCAGAGGCCTCTGTCCTACGAAGCCGGTTCAACCTGATATGTGAGTTAGCCGGTTGGCCTAACCCAGAACACGCTCTCGCTAAGCGGTCCTACGACGCGGGTTATCAAGTGGATCCTCAAGCCAGCCGTGTCCTATCTAGTGTTCACATGAGAGGGGTGGTATCTGGAGCATTCGACCAATCACAGACATGGAGAAGCTACATTATGAGACATTCTGAAGTGATATGGACTGGACTTCATGTGGCTCTGATCCGGTTCCTGATGTTGTGGCAGATGTCTCAGGAAGCGTTCTTAACGCTAATGTTCTAACAGATTGCTCTGAAGATGGAGGTGATATTCTATTCATGCTCACGTTCACACAGTCGCTGATTGTTGCCGTCTTTCCTGCAGCGGCAGCTTTTCTGTGTTTCCTTTCTCCTGTGATCTGACTTGATCGCTTTGAACTCCGCACACTGAGCTCTGATTGGTCAGCAGGCGGTGCTTTCACTGAGCTCTGATTGGTCAGCAGGCGGTGCTTTCACTGAGCTCTGATTGGTCAGCAGGCGGTGCTTTCACTGAGCTCTGATTGGTCAGCAGGCGGTGCTTTCACTGAGCTCTGATTGGTCAGCAGGCGGTGCTTTCTCTGAGTTGATCTCTTAGCAACCTAACCTGCTCCGGGGCAGGCTAGCCGCTCAGCATCAGTTACCATGGAGATCTAGCCGCTCAGCATCCGTTACCATGGAGATCTAGCCGCTAAGAAGAGAACCAGCTCCGTAGCACCGGAGACCCAGAGTTACCCTGAAGTTAGCCGCTGAGAGAACATCCGGCTTCGTAGTGCAGGCCCCTGGTGGACCTGACCTGTGTTGTTATTGTTGTTGTTGTTATTGTTGTTGTGTCTCAGGCCTCTGGTGGACCTGACCTGTGTTATTGTGTTGTTGTTATTGTTGTTGTGTCTCAGGTTCCAGGTGGACCTGACCTGTGGCAGCAGTGTGACGCCTCGCTCTGACGTGGCGTTCCACCTGAACCCTCGCTTCAGACGCTCTGCGTGCCTCGTCTGCAACGCTCTGCTGGATCAGGTCTGGGGTCGAGAGCAGGTCTTCTACGAGAAACCCTTCGTCCCCGGAAACGACTTCGAGCTCGTCGTCCTCGTCCTCGCAGACAGGTTCAAGGTCAGGGACTAGATATTTAATGATCAGATCAAACAGCTTTAAAGAGTTCCTCTCTCCTGTAGTCCTGTAGGTGTTAGTGCAGGTCAACGGTCTGCAGGGGCTCAAATCCCTGAGTCCCTCCAGAGTTTCTATTTTCCACTTTCAAGGTTTTTAAAATACTCCTACATGGAGTTATTGGTGATGAAACAGGGAAATGTAATATAAGTACTTCTACCACACGTAGCTGATAATACTTGTTGACTGTTTATACTTCGAGTTCAGAATCAGGTTCATCACCGAGTAGGTTAACGGATGAGAGGAAGTGTCCTTGCTGCAAACATCGTTGTTCCTTGTTGTTAAATACTAACTATGAGCAAAATACTTTACTCCAATACTTATTTTCCTGACCACTTTCTACTTTGACTTCTTACACTTTGAACCCAAATACCTGTACTTTCTACTTCTTACATGTTGAACTCAAATACCTGTACTTTCTACTTCTTACATGTTGAACTCAAATACCTGTACTTTCTACTTCTTACACTTTGAACCCAAATACCTGTACTTTCTACTTCTTACATGTTGAACTCAAATACCTGTACTTTCTACTTCTTACATGTTGAACTCAAATACCTGTACTTTCTACTTCTTACATGTTGAACTCAAATACCTGTACTTTCTACTTCTCTCATGTTGAACTCAAATACCTGTACTTTCTACTTCTTACATGTTGAACTCAAATACCTGTACTTTCTACTTCTTACATGTTGAACTCAAATACCTGTACTTTCTACTTCTTACATGTTGAACCCAAATACCTGTACTTTCTACTTCTTACATGTTGAACTCAAATACCTGTACTTTCTACTTCTTACATGTTGAACTCAAATACCTGAACTTTCTACTTCTTACATGTTGAACTCAAATACCTGTACTTTCTACTTCTTACATTTGACCCAAATACCTGTACTTCTACTTACATGTTGAACCTCAAATACCTGTACTTTCTACTTCTTACATGTTGAACTCAAATACCTGTACTTTCTACTTCTTACATGTTGAACTCAAATACCTGTACTTTCTACTTCTTACATGTTGAACTCAAATACCTGTACTTTCTACTTCTTACATGTTGAACACAAATACCTGTACTTTCTACTTCTTACATGTTGAACCCAAATACCTGTACTTTCTACTTCTTACATGTTGAACTCAAATACCTGTACTTTCTACTTCTTACATGTTGAACTCAAATACCTGTACTTTCTACTTCTTACATGTTGAACTCAAATACCTGTACTTTCTACTTCTTACATGTTGAACCCAAATACCTGTACTTTCTACTTCTTACATGTTGAACTCAAATACCTGTACTTTCTACTTCTTACATGTTGAACACAAATACCTGTACTTTCTACTTCTTTACATGTTGAACTCAAATACCTGTACTTTCTACTTCTTACATGTTGAACTCAAATACCTGTACTTTCTACTTCTTACATGTTGAACTCAAATACCTGTACTTTCTACTTCTTACATGTTGAACCAAATACCTGTACTTTCTACTTCTTACATGTTGAACTCAAATACCTGTACTTTCTACTTTCTTACATGTTGAACTCAATACCTGAACTTTCTACTTCTTACATGTTGAACTCAAATACCTGTACTTTCTACTTCTTACATGTTGAACCCAAATACCTGTACTTTCTACTTCTTACATGTTGAACTCAAATACCTGTACTTTCTACTTCTTACATGTTGAACTCAAATACCTGTACTTTCTACTTCTTACATGTTGAACTCAAATACCTGTACTTTCTACTTCTTACATGTTGAACTCAAATACCTGAACTTTCTACTTCTTACATGTTGAACACAAATACCTGTACTTTCTACTTCTTACATGTTGAACCCAAATACCTGTACTTTCTACTTCTTACATGTTGAACTCAAATACCTGTACTTTCTACTTCTTACATGTTGAACCCAAATACCTGTACTTTCTACTTCTTACATGTTGAACTCAAATACCTGTACTTTCTACTTCTCACATGTTGAACTCAAATACCTGTACTTTCTACTTCTTACATGTTGAACTCAAATACCTGTACTTTCTACTTCTTACATGTTGAACTCAAATACCTGTACTTTCTACTTCTCTCATTTCCCAAACAGCTGGTTCCTTTAGTCTGAATGTGTGTTTGATGCGTGATCATTATTCTTTAGAGTCATTGCCTATTGATCTGAACACGATCCGTGTATCCATCACTTCCTGGTCTTCTCTAAAGAAGAGGGACCAATGGAAACGTTGTCATGTTGCCGTTGTTCAGCATGGAAACATTCATTAGCTAACAATGACATTATTGTTCTATTGATATAAAGGGAGGTCAGGTACTCTTTAAAACAGCTGCTAGTTATGGGTACTTTCTACTGAAGTACACTTCAAAGCCTCTTTACTTTGACTTGAGTTCAGTACTTCTACTTTCACCAGAGTATCTTTAAACACGAGTATCTGTACTTCTACTTGAGTAAAGGATGTGTGTACTTGTACTCTCTCTGGTTTGTTCCGTGTTGTCTCTGAGATCAGGTGGCAGTAAACGACTGTATATTGAGGTGTATTTGTTATAGTATTTGTTATAGTATTTGTTATTGTATTTGCTCCGTGCAGGTTGCAGTAAACGGAGGTCACGTTCTGGACTTCCTCCACCGGGTGGCACTGCATCGCGTCGACACCGTCTGCATCTCAGGGAGGGTCAGAGTTCAGGCTGTGGGCGTCCTGCAGAGCGCCGTGAGTCCACTCTTTCACTGTCAGTACTAAGGCAAGCTTCAGAGACTCTGAGACTCTGAGTGCTTCAGAGACTCTGAGACTCTGAGAATCTGAGTGCTTCAGAGACTCCGAGTGCTTCAGAGACTCTGAGACCCAGAGACTCTGAGTGCTTCAGAGACTCAGAGACCCGGAGTGCTTCAGAGACTCTGAGACCCAGAGACTCTGAGAGCTTCAGAGACTCTGAGACTCAGAGACTCAGAGTGCTTCAAAGACTCTGAGACCCAGAGACTCTGAGTGCTTCAGAGACTCAGAGTGCTTCAGAGACTCTGAGACCCAGAGACTCTGAGACTCAGAGTGCTTCAGAGACTCTGAGACTCAGAGACTCAGAGTGCTTCAAAGACTCTGAGACCCAGAGACTCTGAGTGCTTCAGAGACTCTGAGTGCTTCAGAGAATCTGAGACCCGGAGTGCTTCAGAGACCCAGAGACTCTGAGTGCTTCAGAGACTCAGAGTGCTTCAGAGTCTCAGAGTGCTTCAGAGTCTCTGAGAGCTTCCGAGACTCTGAGACTCAGAGTGCTTCAGAGACTCAGAGTGCTTCAGAGACTCAGAGTGCTTCAGAGACTCTGAGACCCAGAGACTCTGAGAGCTTCTGAGACCTTCTGAGACTCGGAGTGCTTCAGAGACTCTGAGACCCAGAGACTCAGAGCTTCAGAGACTCTGAGTGCTTCTGAGACTCAGAGACTCTGAGACCTTCTGAGACTCTGAGAGCTTCAGAGACTCTGAGTGTTTCAGAGACTCAGAGTGCGTCTGAGACCTTCTGAGACTCTGAGAGCTTCAGAGACTCTGAGTGCTTCAGAGACTCAGAGTGCGTCAGAGTGCTTCAGAGACTCTGAGACCTTCAGAGACTCTGAGTGCTTCTGAGACTCAGAGACTCAGAGACCCAGAGACTCTGAGTGCTTCGGAGACTCTGAGACTCAGAGTGCTTCAGAGACTCGGAGTGCTTCAGAGACGCTGAGACCCATAGACTCTGAGAGCTTCCAAGACTCTGAGACCCAGAGACTCTGAGAGCTTCAGAGATTCTGAGACTCAGAGTGCTTCAGAGACTCTGAGATTCTGAGTGCTTCTGAGACTCTGAGACTCTGAGACTTTCTGAGACTCTGAGACTTTCTGAGACTCTGAGAGCTTCTGAGACTCAGAGACTCTGAGACCCAGAGACTCTGAGACCTTCAGAGACTCAGAGTGCGTCAGAGTGCTTCTGAGATTCAGAGACCCAGAGACTCTGAGTGCTTCGGAGATTCGGAGTGCTTCAGAGACGCTGAGAACCAGAGACTCTGAGAGCTTCAGAGATTCTGAGACTCAGAGTGCTTCTGAGACTCTGAGACTCAGAGTGCTTCAGAGACTCTGAGACTCAGAGTGCTTCAGAGACTCTGAGACTCAGAGTGCTTCAGAGACTCTGAGTGCTTCTGAGACTCTGAGACTCAGAGTGCTTCAGAGACTCGGAGACCCAGAGCTTCAGAGACTCTGAGTGCTTCTGAGACTCAGAGCTTCAGAGACGCTGAGACCCAGAGTGCTTCAGAGACCCAGAGACTCTGAGTGCTTCTGAGACTCTGAGACTCAGAGCTTCAGAGACTCTGAGACTTTCTGAGACTCTGAGAGCTTCTGAGACTCAGAGACTCTGAGACCTTCTCAGACTCTGAGATTTTCAGAGACTCAGAGTGCGTCAGAGTTCTTCTGAGACTCAGAGACCCAGAGACTCTGAGTGCTTCGGAGATTCGGAGTGCTTCAGAGACGCTGAGACCCAGAGACTCATAGTGCGTCAGAGTTCTTCAGAGACTCAGAGACCCATAGACTCTGAGAGCTTCCAAGACTCTGAGACCCAGAGTTCTTCAGAGAGTCTGAGACCCAGAGACTCAGAGTGCTTCAGAGACTCTGAGAGCTTCAGAGACTCTGAGACCCAGAGTTCTTCAGAGAGTCTGAGACCCAGAGACTCTGAGTGCTTCAGAGACTCTGAGACCCAGAGTTCTTCAGAGAGTCTGAGACCCAGAGACTCAGAGTGCTTCAGAGACTCTGAGAGCTTCAGAGACTCTGAGACCCAGAGTTCTTCAGAGAGTCTGAGACCCAGAGACTCTGAGTGCTTCAGAGACTCTGAGTGCTTCAGAGACGCTGAGACTCAGAGTGCTTCAGAGACGCTGAGACTCAGAGTGCTTCTGAGACGCAGAGACTCTGAGAGCTTCAGAGATTCTGAGACTCAGAGCTTCAGAGTGCTTCAGAGACTCGGAGACCCAGAGACTCAGAGCTTCAGAGACTCTGAGTGCTTCAGACACTCAGAGTGCGTCAGAGTTCTTCTGAGACTCAGAGACCCAGAGACTCTGAGTGCTTCGGAGATTCGGAGTGCTTCAGAGACGCTGAGACCCAGAGACTCTGAGAGCTTCAGAGACGCTGAGACTCAGAGACTCAGAGTGCTTCTGAGACTCTGAGTGCTTCAGAGTGCTTCAGAGACTCTGAGTGCTTCTGAGACTCTGAGACTCAGAGACTCAGAGTGCTTCTGAGACTCAGAGACTCAGAGCTTCAGAGTGCTTCAGAGACTCGGAGACCCAGAGACTCAGAGCTTCAGAGACTCTGAGTGCTTCTGAGACTCAGAGCTTCATAGACTCAGAGTGCTTCAGAGACGCTGAGACCCAGAGACTCAGAGCTTTAGAGACTCTGAGTGCTTCTGAGACTCAGAGCTTCAGAGACTCAGAGTGCTTCAGAGACGCTGAGACCCAGAGACTCAGAGTGCTTCAGAGACTCTGAGACCTTCAGAGACTCTGAGACTCAGAGACTCAGAGAGCTTCAGAGAGTCATAGTGCGTCAGAGTTCTTCAGAGACTCAGAGACCCATATACTCTGAGAGCTTCAGAGACTCGGAGTGCTTCAGAGACGCTGAGACCCAGAGACTCTGAGAGCTTCAGAGACCCAGAGACTCAGAGCTTTAGAGACTCTGAGTGCTTCTGAGACTCAGAGCTTCAGAGACTCAGAGTGCTTCAGAGACGCTGAGACCCAGAGACTCAGAGTGCTTCAGAGACTCTGAGACCTTCAGAGACTCTGAGACTCAGAGACTCAGAGAGCTTCAGAGAGTCATAGTGCGTCAGAGTTCTTCAGAGACTCAGAGACCCATATACTCTGAGAGCTTCAGAGACTCGGAGTGCTTCAGAGACGCTGAGACCCAGAGACTCTGAGAGCTTCAGAGATTCTGAGACTCAGAGTGCTTCTGAGACTCAGAGACTCAGCGTGCTCCAGAGACGCTGAGACCCAGAGACTCTGAGAGCTTCAGAGATTCTGAGAGCTTCAGAGACTCATAGTGCGTCAGAGACTCAGAGACCCATAGACTCTGAGAGCTTCTGAGACCCAGAGACTCTGAGTGCTTCAGAGACTCTGAGTGCTTCATAGACGCTGAGACTCAGAGTGCTTCAGAGACCCAGAGACTCTGAGTGCTTCAGAGACCCAGAGACTCTGAGAGCGTCAGAGATTCTGAGACTCAGAGACTTAGAGTGCTTCAGAGACTCTGAGATTCTGAGACTCTGAGACTCAGAGCTTCAGAGTGCTTCAGAGACTCTGAGACTTTCTGAGACTCTGAGAGCTTCTGAGACTCAGAGACTCTGAGACCTTCTGAGACTCTGAGAGCTTCAGAGACTCAGAGTGCGTCAGAGTTCTTCAGAGAGTCTGAGACCCAGAGACTCTGAGACCTTCAGAGACTCTGAGTGCTTCTGAGACTCAGAGACCCAGAGACTCTGAGTACTTCGGAGACTCTGAGTGCTTCTGAGACTCAGAGCTTCAGAGACGCTGAGACCCAGAGACTCAGAGCTTCAGAGACTCTGAGTGCTTCAGAGACTCTGAGACTCAGAGTCTCTGAGACTCAGAGACTCAGCGTGCTCCAGAGACTCTGAGAGCTTCAGAGACGCTGAGACTCAGAGACTCAGAGTTTTTCTGAGACTCAGAGTGCTTCAGAGTGCTTCAGAGACTCTGAGACTCAGAGTGCTTCAGAGACTCTGAGACTCAGAGAGCTTCGGAGACCCAGAGTGCTCCAGAGACGCTGAGACCCAGAGTGCTTCAGAGACTCAGAGTGCTTCAGAGACTCAGAGACCCGGAGTGCTTCTGAGACCCAGGGACTCTGAGTGCTTCTGAGACCCAGAGACTCTGAGAGCTTCAGAGTGCTTCTGAGACTTTCTGAGAGCTTCTGAGAGTCATAGTGCGTCAGAGTTCTTCAGAGACTCAGAGACCCATATACTCTGAGAGCTTCAGAGACTCGTGCTTCAGAGACGCTGAGACCCAGAGCTTCAGAGACCTTCAGAGACCCAGAGACTCAGAGTGCTTCAGAGACTCTGAGCTTCAGAGACCTCCAGAGACTCAGAGTGCTTCAGAGACTCTGAGACTCAGAGTCTCTGAGACTCAGAGACTCAGCGTGCTCCAGAGACTCACAGTGCTTCAGAGACGCTGAGACCCAGAGTGCTCCTGAGACTCAGAGACTCAGAGCTTCAGAGTGCTTCTGAGACTCCGAGTGCTTCAGAGACTCGGAGTCCCAGAGTGCTTCAGAGACCCAGAGACTCTGAGAGCTTCAGAGATTCTGAGACTCAGAGTGCTCCTGAGACTCAGAGACTCAGAGCTTCAGAGTGCTTCTGAGACTCAGACTCAGAGCTTCAGAGTGCTTCTGAGACTCGGAGTGCTTCAGAGACTCGGAGACCCAGAGACTCAGAGCTTCAGAGACTCTGAGTGCTTCTGAGACTCAGAGACTCTGAGACGCTGAGACTCAGAGTGCTTCAGAGACTCAGAGTGCTTCAGAGACCCAGAGACTCTGAGAGCTTCAGAGATTCTGAGACTTTGTTTGTTTGTTTGTTTGTTTATTTATTTAAAGGACAGTGCACATTAATTCACATTGCTGTAAATGAGCCAGTATTAGCCAGCAGGCTAATTTTCAACTGTTGTCCTTGGCAAGATGTTATAAGACCACAACAAGACTAGAAAATAAAAACATAATTAAATAGAGTACAGCAGACAGCATCAGTACAACATAAATAAATAGCAGTACAACAATAAATAGGAACAGCAGTACAACAATAGAGAGGAACAAACAAACATGCAAACAGATGAAATATCATCATACCTTGATACAGTTAAAAGTGTTCACATTTTTGATTGTTTAAAAGCCAGTTCTTATGATTGTGGTTAAATGTATGATAGGAGGTGTTATTCCTTATCTGTATTGGTATTGTGTTCCAGAGTGTTGGTGCCCTCACAGAGAAACAGTGTTTGCCAAAGGTACTGGACCTAAGAGGGACTACACAGTCCCCTCTTAGGGCAGACCTTGTGGTTCTGCTGTTTGAGTTTTTCTGCTGTATAAAAGTGCAGAGTGGTGGGGGTGCCTTGCCGTTTATAATTTTAAAAATGAGACATGCATCAGTGTGTTTTAATATATTTTCCCAGCTGAGCAGGTTATGTTTGTCCAGGATTTTGCAATGGTGGTATAGCTTTGGTTTTCTGTCTAAAACTTTGAGAGCTTGTTTGTAAAGTGACAGGATAGGCCTTAATGTTGTGCTATTCGCCTGGGTCCAGCTGGTTCCCCTGGGTCCAGCTGGTTCGCCTGGGTCCAGCTGGTTCGCCTGGGTCCAGCTGGTTCACCTGGGTCCAGCTGGTTCACCTGGGTCCAGCTGGTTCCCCTGGGTCCAGCAGGTTCCCCCGGGTCCAGCTGGTCATACAGTATGTTAGGTGGGGAAGGATCATGGCAGTCATGTAGAGTTTTGCTACAGGTGTTGTCAAACAATTCCTTATATATCTAAAGTTTGATAGATTGTATTTAGTTATTTGCGTTACCTTTCTCACTTGTTTTTTGAAGGATAAAGTAGTGTCAAGGATAATGCCTAGATATTTAAAATGTGTAACTGTTTGAATGACCTCCCCAGACACATAGACCTTGGGTTCACAGCGTGATACAGTGTTGGTCTTGCTAAAAAACATACAGACTGTCTTCTTAACATTCAGATATAGCTGTGAATCAGTAAGCCATTGATTTACATGAACCATTGCATCATTTAATTTGGCCGCAGCTTCGGCCTTGGTTTTTGCATGGACATAAATGACAGTGTCATCAGCATACATTTGCACCTCACATCCAGTGCACACTGATGGCAAGTCATTTATATAAAGGCTGAATAGAATTGGGCCCAGGATAGATCCCTGGGGTACACCCAGTTCATTCCTCAGGGGTGGTGATGTCTTGCCACTTACCCTCACACACTGAACTCTGTCTGACAGATAGGAGCTCATCCAGTCTATTGCACTTGGTGAGAAATTAAAATAAGACATTTTGTGAATGAGTACTTGATGATTGACTGTATCAAAAGCTTTCTTAAGATCTAAGAAGATTGCTCCAACAATGCCTCCTTTGTCCATTTTTGATTTCATATTTTCCACAAGGTAACAATTTGCGGTCTCAGTGGAAGGATTGGCTCGGAAGCCGAATTGCATGGGGTGTAGTGTGAAAGGACTACTGTTAAGATGTCCAATCAATTGCTCAGCTACACATTTCTCAGAGATCTTAGACATGACAGGTAAAACACTAATGGGCCTATAGTTGTTAGCATAGTTGTTAGCATCACTTTCTGAGACTCTGAGAGCTTCTGAGACTCTGAGACCTTCTCAGACTCTGAGAGCTTCAGAGACTCAGAGTGCGTCAGAGTTCTTCAGAGAGTCTGAGACCCAGAGACTCTGAGACCTTCAGAGATTCTGAGACTCAGAGTGCTTCAGAGACGCTGAGACCCAGAGACTCTGAGTGCTTCAGAGACGCTGAGACTCAGAGTGCTTCAGAGACTCAGAGAGCTTCAGAGACCTTCAGAGACCCAGAGTGCTTCAGAGACTCTGAGTGCTCCAGAGACGCTGAGACCCAGAGTGCTTCAGAGACTCATAGTGCTTCAGAGTGCTTCAGAGACTCAGAGTGCTTCAGAGACTCTGAGACTCAGAGTGCTTCAGAGACTCTGAGACTCAGAGAGCTTCGGAGACCCAGAGAGCTTCAGAGACCTTCAGAGACCCAGAGACTCAGAGTGCTTCAGAGACTCAGAGTGCTCCAGAGACGCTGAGACCCAGAGTGCTTCAGAGACTCAGAGTGCTTCAGAGACTCAGAGACCCGGAGTGCTTCTGAGACCCAGGGACTCTGAGTGCTTCTGAGACCCAGAGACTCTGAGAGCTTCAGAGATTCTGAGTGCTTCTGAGACTCTGAGACTTTCTGAGAGCTTCTGAGAGTCATAGTGCGTCAGAGTTCTTCAGAGACTCAGAGACCCATATACTCTGAGAGCTTCAGAGACTCGTGCTTCAGAGACGCTGAGACCCAGAGCTTCAGAGACCTTCAGAGACCCAGAGACTCAGAGTGCTTCAGAGACTCTGAGCTTCAGAGACCTCCAGAGACTCAGAGTGCTTCAGAGACTCTGAGACTCAGAGTCTCTGAGACTCAGAGACTCAGCGTGCTCCAGAGACTCACAGTGCTTCAGAGACGCTGAGACCCAGAGACTCAGAGTGCTTCAGAGACTCTGAGACTCAGAGTGCTCCTGAGACTCAGAGACTCAGAGCTTCAGAGTGCTTCTGAGACTCCGAGTGCTTCAGAGACTCGGAGTCCCAGAGTGCTTCAGAGACCCAGAGACTCTGAGAGCTTCAGAGATTCTGAGACTCAGAGTGCTCCTGAGACTCAGAGACTCAGAGCTTCAGAGTGCTTCTGAGACTCAGACTCAGAGCTTCAGAGTGCTTCTGAGACTCGGAGTGCTTCAGAGACTCAGAGTGCTTCAGAGACCCAGAGACTCTGAGAGCTTCAGAGATTCTGAGACTCAGAGCTTCAGAGACTCTGAGACTTTCTGAGACTCTGAGAGCTTCTGAGACTCTGAGACCTTCTCAGACTCTGAGAGCTTCAGAGACTCAGAGTGCGTCAGAGTTCTTCAGAGAGTCTGAGACCCAGAGACTCTGAGACCTTCAGAGATTCTGAGACTCAGAGTGCTTCAGAGACGCTGAGACCCAGAGACTCTGAGAGCTTCAGAGATTCTGAGACTCAGAGTGCTTCAGAGACGCTGAGACTCAGAGTGCTTCTGAGACTCTGAGACTCAGAGTGCTTCAGAGACTCAGAGTGCTTCAGAGACTCTGAGACTCCGAGTGCTTCAGAGACTCTGAGTGCTTCTGAGACTCTGAGACTCAGAGTGCTTCAGAGTGCTTCTGAGACTCAGAGACTCAGAGCTTCAGAGTGCTTCAGAGACTCGGAGACCCAGAGACTCAGAGCTTCAGAGAGCTTCTGAGACTCAGAGCTTCAGAGACTCAGAGTGCTTCTGAGACTCAGAGCTTCTGAGACTCAGAGCTTCAGAGACTCAGAGTGCTTCAGAGACTCAGAGTGCTTCAGAGACTCTGAGACTTTCTGAGAGCTTCTGAGACTCTGAGACCTTCTCAGACTCTGAGAGCTTCAGAGACTCAGAGTGCGTCAGAGTTCTTCAGAGAGTCTGAGACCCAGAGACTCTGAGACCTTCAGAGATTCTGAGACTCAGAGTGCTTCAGAGTGCTTCAGAGACTCGGAGTGCTTCAGAGACTCGGAGTCCCAGAGTGCTTCAGAGACCCAGAGACTCTGAGAGCTTCAGAGATTCTGAGACTCAGAGTGCTCCTGAGACTCAGAGACTCAGAGCTTCAGAGTGCTTTTGAGACTCAGAGACTCAGAGCTTCAGAGTGCTTCTGAGACTCTGAGTGCTTCAGAGACTCTGAGTGCTTCAGAGACTCTGAGTGCTTCAGAGACTCGGAGACCCAGAGACTCAGAGCTTCAGAGACTCTGAGTGCTTCTGAGACTCAGAGACTCTGAGTGCTTCAGAGACTCTGAGTGCTTCAGAGACTCGGAGTGCTTCAGAGACGCTGAGACCCAGAGTGCTTCAGAGACTCTGAGAGCTTCAGAGATTCTGAGACTCAGAGACTCAGAGTGCTTCAGAGACTCTGAGATTCTGAGTGCTTCTGAGACTTTCTGAGACTCTGAGACCTTCTCAGACTCTGAGAGCTTCAGAGTGCGTCAGAGTTCTTCAGAGAGTCTGAGACCCAGAGACTCTGAGTGCTTCAGAGACGCTGAGACTCAGAGTGCTTCAGAGACTCAGAGTGCTTCAGAGACGCTGAGACCCAGAGACTCTGAGAGCTTCAGAGATTCTGAGACTCAGAGTGCTTCAGAGACGCTGAGACTCAGAGTGCTTCTGAGACTCAGAGACTCAGAGCTTCAGAGTGCTTCAGAGACTCGGAGACCCAGAGACTCAGAGCTTCAGAGACTCTGAGTGCTTCTGAGACTCAGAGCTTCAGAGACTCTGAGACTCAGAGCTTCAGAGACTCAGAGTGTTTCAGAGACTCAGAGACCCGGAGTGCTTCTGAGACCCAGAGACTCTGAGAGCTTCAGAGATTCTGAGTGCTTCTGAGACTCTGAGACTCAGAGCTTCAGAGTGCTTCAGAGACTTTCTGAGACTCTGAGAGCTTCTGAGACTCAGAGACTCTGAGACCTTCTGAGACTCTGAGAGCTTCAGAGACTCAGAGTGCGTCAGAGTTCTTCAGAGAGTCTGAGACCCAGAGACTCTGAGACCTTCAGAGACTCTGAGCGCTTCTGAGACTCTGAGACTCCGAGTGCTTCAGAGACTCGGAGTGCTTCAGAGACCCAGAGTGCTTCGGAGACTCTGAGACTTCGAGTGCTTCAGAGATTCTGAGACTCAGAGTGCTTCTGAGATTCTGAGACTCAGAGTGCTTCTGAGACTCTGAGACTCAGAGACTCAGCGTGCTCCAGAGACGCTGAGACCCAGAGACTCAGAGCTTCAGAGACTCGGAGTGCTTCTGAGACTCAGAGACTCTGAGACCTTCTGAGACTCCGAGTGCTTCAGAGACTCTGAGTGCTTCAGAGACTCTGAGACCCAGAGTTCTTCAGAGAGTCTGAGACCCAGAGACTCAGAGACCCATAGACTCTGAGAGCTTCCAAGACTCTGAGACTCAGAGACTCTGAGACTCAGAGCTTCAGAGTGCTTCAGAGACTCTGAGACTTTCTGAGACTCTGAGAGCTTCTGAGACTCAGAGACTCTGAGTGCTTCAGAGACTCAGAGTGCGTCAGAGTTCTTCAGAGAGTCTGAGACCCAGAGACTCGGAGACCCAGAGACTCAGAGTGCTTCAGAGACTCAGAGACTCAGCGTGCTCCAGAGACTCACAGTGCTTCAGAGACGCTGAGACCCAGAGACTCAGAGTGCTTCAGAGACTCTGAGACTCAGAGTGCTCCTGAGACTCAGAGACTCAGAGCTTCAGAGTGCTTCAGAGACTCAGAGACTCTGAGACCTTCTGAGACTCAGAGTGCTTCAGAGACTCAGAGTGCTTCAGAGACTCAGAGTGCTTCAGAGACTCGGAGTGCTTCTGAGACTCAGAGACCCGGAGTGCTTCTGAGACCCAGAGACTCTGAGAGCTTCAGAGATTCTGAGACTCAGAGTGCTTCAGAGTGCTTCAGAGACTCTGAGACCCAGAGACTCTGAGTGCTTCTGAGACTCAGAGACTCAGAGCTTCAGAGACTCGGAGTGCTTCAGAGACGCTGAGACCCAGAGACTCAGAGCTTCAGAGACTCTGAGTGCTTCTGAAACTCAGAGCTTCAGAGACTCAGAGTGCTTCAGAGACGCTGAGACCCAGAGTGCTTCAGAGACCCGGAGTGCTTCTGAGACTCAGAGTGCTTCAGAGACTCTGAGACCCAGAGTTCTTCAGAGAGTCTGAGACCCAGAGACTCGGAGTGCTTCTGAGACTCAGAGACTCAGAGCTTCAGAGACTCGGAGTGCTTCAGAGACGCTGAGACCCAGAGACTCAGAGACTCTGAGTGCCTCTGAGACTCAGAGCTTCAGAGACTCAGAGTGCTTCAGAGACGCTGAGACCCAGAGTGCTTCAGAGACTCGGAGTGCTTCAGAGACTCAGAGACCCGGAGTGCTTCTGAGACCCAGAGACTCTGAGTGCTTCTGAGACCCAGAGACCCAGAGTGCTTCTGAGACTCAGAGACTCTGAGATTCTGAGTGCTTCTGAGACTCAGAGCTTCAGAGTGTTTCAGAGACTCTGAGACTTTCTGAGAGCTTCAGAGACTCTGAGTGCTTCAGAGACTCAGAGTGCTTCAGAGACTCTGAGACCCAGAGACTCAGAGCTTCAGAGACTCAGAGACTCAAAAAATCGCGGACCAGTTGTCAATTTTAACTGATTTTAATATTTACTCTCCAGCAGCAGCAGCAGAGGCTAACTGTAACAGCCTGTGTGTGTGTGTGTGTGTGTGTGTGTGTGTGTGTGTTGTGTGTGTGTGTGTGTGTGTGTGTGTGTGTGTGTGTGTGTGTGTGTGTGTGTGTGTGTGTGGTGTGTGTGTGTGTGTGTGTGTGTGTGTGTGTGTGTGTGTTCAGAGTGAAGTCCCTGCTCCGCTGACCAATCAGGAGCCGGCAGACAGGAAGCATCACACGGCTCAGCTCAATAGTCATGCTATAGAACAGGTATCCAGTTTAATGCATTAGCTCATGTTTATTAGAAGCAGAACTATAGATATAGATCACTCTAGATCACTTCTAGAAACACGGCTCTATGTAAATGAACTGGTTCCTCATGAAAGGAATACTTGAGGACATGTCTCTAAGCGTGAGCTCAATGTGAATATTAATCACGTTTTCTCTCATTAAAGGCAATTCTCTCCTCTTCAGGCGACTTGGTGAGTTCAACAACAACAACAACAACAACAACAACATGCACACGGGTTATCCCATAATAATACAAATAATACGGGGGTGCGGGAGCTAGTGGAGCCTCGTAGATGGGGGGGGGGTGCGGGAGCTAGTGGAGCCTCGTAGATGGGGGGGGGGGGGGGTGGGAGCTAGTGGAGCTTCGTAGATGGGGGGGGGGTGCGGGAGCTAGTGGAGCCTCGTAGATGGGGGGGGGGGGGGTGGGAGCTAGTGGAGCTTCGTAGATGGGGGGGGGGGTGCGGGAGCTAGTGGAGCCTCGTAGATGGGGGGGGGGTGCGGGAGCTAGTGGAGCCTCGTAGATGGGGGGGGGGTGCGGGAGCTAGTGGAGCCTCGTAGATGGAGGGGGGGTGCGGGAGCTAGTGGAGCCCTCGTAGATGGGGGGGGGGGTGCGGGAGCTAGTGGAGCCTCGTAGATGGGGGGGGGGGTGCGGGAGCTAGTGGAGCCTCGTAGATGGAGGGGGGGTGCGGGAGCTAGTGGAGCCTCGTAGATGGGGGGGGGGTGCGGGAGCTAGTGGAGCCTCGTAGATGGGGGGGGGGTGCGGGAGCTAGTGGAGCCTCGTAGATGGGGGGGGGGGTGCGGGAGCTAGTGGAGCCTCGTAGATGGGGGGGGGGGGGGGTGGGAGCTAGTGGAGCCTCGTAGATGGGGAGGGGGTGCGGGAGCTAGTGGAGCCTCGTAGATGGGGGGGTGCGGGAGCTAGTGGAGCCTCGTCGATGGGGGGGGGGTGCGGAAGCTAGTGGAGCCTCGTAGATGGAGGGGGGGTGCGGGAGCTAGTGGAGCCTCGTAGATGGGGAGGGGGTGCGGGAGCTAGTGGAGCCTCGTAGATGGAGGGGGGGTGCGGGAGCTAGTGGAGCCTCGTAGATGGGGGGGGGGGTGCGGGAGCTAGTGGAGCCTCGTAGATGAGGGGGGGTGCGGGAGCTAGTGGGAGCCTCGTAGATGGGGGGGGGTGCGGGAGCTAGTGGAGCCTCGTAGATGGAGGGGGGTGCGGGAGCTAGTGGAGCCTCGTAGATGGGAGGGGGGGGTGCGGGAGCTAGTGGAGCCTCGTAGATGGGGGGGGGGTGCGGGAGCTAGTGGAGCCTCGTAGATGGGGGGGGGTGCGGGAGCTAGTGGAGCCTCGTAGATGGGGGGGGTGCGGGAGCTAGTGGAGCCTCGTAGATGGGGGGGGTGCGGGAGCTAGTGGAGCCTCGTAGATGGGGGGGGGGTGCGGGAGCTAGTGGAGCCTCGTAGATGGAGGGGGGGTGCGGGAGCTAGTGGAGCTCGTAAGATGGGGGGGGGTGCGGGAGCTAGTGGAGCCTCGTAGATGGGGGGTGCGGGAGCTAGTGGAGCCTCGTAGATGGGGGGGGGGGGGCGGGAGCTAGTGGAGCCCTCGTAGATGGGGGGGGGTGCTGGAGCTAGTGGAGCCTCGTAGATGGGGGGGGTGCGAGCTAGTGGGAGCCCTCGTAGATGGGGGGGGGTGCGGGAGCTAGTGGAGCCTCGTAGATGGGGGGGGGGGGGTGCGGGAGCTAGTGGAGCCTCGTAGATGTGGGTGGAGGGGGGTGCGGGAGCTAGTGGAGCCTCGTAGATGGGGGGGGGGGGGTGCGGGAGCTAGTGGAGCCTCGTAGATGGGGGGGGGGGGGGTGCGGGAGCTAGTGGAGCCTCGTAGATGGGGGGGGGGTGTGGGGAGCTAGTGGAGCCTCGTAGTTGCCATGTCTCACAGACCCCACGCAGCAACCAGGAAGCGACCCTAGTAACCCAGCTCACACTGTCCGCTCCTCACAGCAGCGAGCCCCCCAACGTCCCCCCAACACGGCCCCCCAACACGGCCCCCCAACACGGCCCCCAGACCCCACGCAGCATTCTCATCTGTTCATCATCACTGGGGTCATTTCCTGGTTGCTAACAAACGCCATTGTAAAACATAATCACTGATGTTCCGCTGTAACGGTGGTGGACCAATCAGAACAGAGTGGGCGAGCTGACCAATCAGAGCACAGTGGGCTCACAGGGGGGGGGCAGGAGCTCCAACAGGCCGTGTAGGACAGAGTGAATACACAGACTACACAGAGAGGCTGTGAGAAACCAATGTGAGTTTAGAACTTTGAACAATGTGAATCTGTTCTAGTCGAGCTCAACATGGAGCTGTGATCAGGAGAAACGGCCGTGTGTCACGGTTGAGTGAAGGAAGCAGGACCCAAGCGCAGATAACTTTGATAAACCTTTATTTCAAGGCTAAATGGAACGAATACAGAAAAACACAGAACACTCACCGGTGAAGTCCGTCACCAACAAAAGAAGCACCGACACTGAACACAGCACGAGACAAGACTAAATACAGGGAGGGATAATTACAAGACACAGGTGAACACAATCGGCAAACGAGACACAGGTGAGGAGGGAGGAGAAAAACACAAGAGCCACAGGTGAACACAATTAGCTAACGAGACACAGGTGAGGAGGGAGGAGAACACACAGGGACACTAACGACAGGAGGAAAACATGACAGAGAACAGTGAAAACACCCAAACCTAGACAGAACTGTGACAGAACCCCCCCCTCAAGGGACGGATTCCAGACGTCCCTAAACCCCAACACAAAATCCAAAAAAAATCCAGCAGGGTGGGTGGGAGGGGGTCCGGAGGAGGGACGTATCCCTAGGCCACCAGGGTGGGGTGGAGGGGGTCCGGAGGACGTGGACTAAGCTGACCGCCCAGGAGCCCAGTAGGGGGACCAGGGAAGGGATCTCGGGTCGACGGCCCGGGGGCACGGCAGAAGCCGAGAAGGGGGGACTCGGGCGGACGGCCTGGGGGGCAAGGCAGAGTCCATGGTGGGGGGTCTCGGGCGGACGGCCTGGGGGCAAGGCAGAGTCCATGGTGGGGGTCTCGGGCGGACGGCCCGGGGGCCGAGCATGAGGGCGAAGGCAGCGGCAGGAAGAGTCAGGGGGCCGGGCTCGAGGACGAGGGCAGCGGCAGGAAGAGTCAGGGGGCCGGGCTCGAGGACGAGGGCAGCGCAGGAAGAGTCAGGGGGGCCGGGCTGCGAGGACGAGGGCAGCGGCAGGAAGAGTCAGGGGGCCGGGCCCGCGGACGAAGACCGCGGCTCACAGAGGGTCGGGATCGAGGGCGAAGACCAGACAGCTCCGGAGGCCGGGCAGGACCCGGTGTCGGCCCGGACAGGAACCGGAGCCGGCGGGACAGGCTTCGGCAGGATCCCCCACGGAAGAGGACCAGGAGTTGGCAGGACCCCCAGCAGGAGAGCGGTTGGCGGGACCCTCCGACGAGACAGGACAAAAGGTTGGCAGTACCCCCGGCAGGAGAGTAGACGGCGGGACCTCCAACGGCACAGGACACAGGGTTGGCAGTACCCCCGGCAGTGAGTAGATGGCGGGACCTCCAACGGAACAGACATAGGGTTGCAGGACCCCCGGCAGGAGAGTAGTCGGCGGGACCTCCAACGGGACAGACATGGGTTGGCAGGACCCCGGCAGGAGAGTAGTCGGCGGGGCCTCCAACGGGACAGGACATGGGTTGGCAGGACCCCCGCAGGAGAGTAGTCGGCGGGGCCTCCAACGGACAGACATAGGGTTGGCAGGACCCCCGGCAGGA
>CADEHL010000547.1:0-30739 GCA_902827135.1 Harpagifer antarcticus | reverse complement strand
AGCTGCCTCACTAACAACATTATTACACACACACACACACACACACTCACACACTCTTCTACCTGTTGTTGTTGTCGGCGTGTTACTCAGTGACCTCACTAACCTCCATGTTACACAGGGATCAATATGCGAAACATTTCCATTCAGCAGTTTACATCATGTACTGTACCTTTTAAAGAACCAATAAAACCCTCTCTTACTCCTGGCTGCCGTGTGTGTTTATATTTATAAACCGGTCAAATCAAGCGATCTGATTGGTTCTTAGCCCTGATGTAAGAAAGGGATAATGTGCAGCGAGGCGGCATTATGGGTAAAAGCACACCCGACAGGCCGGTGACCTGCATGAAGGGTGGCCTCACTATGGAGGAGTGGGTTGAGCACCAGTGCCTCCAGAGAGCACCTACACGACGACACGCGGAGCTACGCGAGGAGCAGGCAGACCAGCTGGGAAGAACCGAAACGAACGGAACCCCGTGAAGCAAACAAAGTGGGCAGTGAGGTGCTTTGAAGGCTGGTGTCAGGATGAAGCTGCTCATAGACTTTCAGACGTCGATGAAACAGCAGCTCAAAAACTTTCTATGCAACTGTCAAATGGTACTCAGATCTTGTACTTGAGTAAGAGTAGAAGTACTCAGATCTTGTACTTGAGTAAGAGTAGAAGTACTCAGATCTTGTACTTGAGTAAAAGTAGAAGTACTCAGATCTTGTACTTGGGTTAGAGTAGAAGTACTCGGATCTTGTACTTGAGTAAGAGTAGAAGTACTCAGATCTTGTACTTGAGTAAAAGTAGAAGTACTCGGATCTTGTACTTGAGTAAAAGTAGAAGTACTCAGATCTTGTACTTGGGTTAGAGTAGAAGTACTCGGATCTTGTACTTGAGTAAAAGTAGAAGTACTCAGATCTTGTACTTGAGTAAGAGTAGAAGTACTCAGATCTTGTACTTGGGTTAGAGTAGAAGTACTCGGATCTTGTACTTGAGTAAAAGTAGAAGTACTCGGATCTTGTACTTGGGTTAGAGTAGAAGTACTCAGATCTTGCACTTGAGTAAGAGTAGAAGTACTCAGATCTTGTACTTGAGTAAGAGTAGAAGTACTCAGATCTTGTACTTGTGTAAAAGTAGAAGTACTCAGATCTTGTACTTGGGTTAGAGTAGAAGTACTCGGATCTTGTACTTGAGTAAGAGTAGAAGTACTCAGATCTTGTACTTGGGTTAGAGTAGAAGTACTCGGATCTTGTACTTGAGTAAAAGTAGAAGTACTCAGATCTTGTACTTGAGTAAGAGTAGAAGTACTCAGATCTTGTACTTGAGTAAAAGTAGAAGTACTCGGATCTTGTACTTGAGTAAAAGTAGAAGTACTCAGATCTTGTACTTGGGTTAGAGTAGAAGTACTCGGATCTTGTACTTGAGTAAAAGTAGAAGTACTCAGATCTTGTACTTGAGTAAGAGTAGAAGTACTCAGATCTTGTACTTGGGTTAGAGTAGAAGTACTCGGATCTTGTACTTGAGTAAAAGTAGAAGTACTCGGATCTTGTACTTGGGTTAGAGTAGAAGTACTCAGATCTTGCACTTGAGTAAGAGTAGAAGTACTCAGATCTTGTACTTGAGTAAGAGTAGAAGTACTCAGATCTTGTACTTGAGTAAAAGTAGAAGTACTCAGATCTTGTACTTGGGTTAGAGTAGAAGTACTCGGATCTTGTACTTGAGTAAAAGTAGAAGTACTCAGATCTTGTACTTGAGTAAGAGTAGAAGTACTCAGATCTTGTACTTGGGTTAGAGTAGAAGTACTCGGATCTTGTACTTTAGTAAAAGTAGAAGTACTCGGATCTTGTACTTGGGTTAGAGTAGAAAGTACTCAGATCTTGCACTTGAGTAAGAGTAGAAGTACTCAGATCTTGTACTTGAGTAAGAGTAGAAGTACTCAGATCTTGTACTTGAGTAAAAGTAGAAGTACTCAGATCTTGTACTTGAGTAAGAGTAGAAGTACTCAGATCTTGTACTTGGGTTAGAGTAGAAGTACTCGGATCTTGTACTTGAGTAAAAGTAGAAGTACTCAGATCTTGTACTTGAGTAAGAGTAGAAGTACTCAGATCTTGTACTTGGGTTAGAGTAGAAGTACTCGGATCTTGTACTTGAGTAAAAGTAGAAGTACTCGGATCTTGTACTTGGGTTAGAGTAGAAGTACTCAGATCTTGCACTTGAGTAAGAGTAGAAGTACTCAGATCTTGTACTTGAGTAAGAGTAGAAGTAGAAGTACTCAGATCTTGTACTTGGGTTAGAGTAGAAGTACTCGGATCTTGTACTTGAGTAAAAGTAGAAGAGTACTCAGATCTTGTACTTGAGTAAGAGTAGAAGTACTCAGATCTTGTGTACTTGGGTTAGAGTAGAAGTACTCGGATCTGTACTTGAGTAAAAGTAGAAGTACTCGGATCTTGTACTTGGGTTAGAGTAGAAGTACTCAGATCTTGCACTTGAGTAAGAGTAGAAGTACTCAGATCTTGTACTTGAGTAAGAGTAGAAGTACTCAGATCTTGTACTTGGGTTAGAGTAGAAGTACTCAGATCTTGTACTTGGGTTAGAGTAGAAGTACTCAGAACTTGTACTTGGGTAAGAGTAGAAGTACTCAGATCTTGTACTTGAGTAAGAGTAGAAGTACTCAGATCTTGTACTTGAGTAAGAGTAGAAGTACTCAGATCTTGTACTTGGGTTAGAGTAGAAGTACTCAGATCTTGTACTTGGTAAGGTAGAAGTACTCAGTCTTGTACTTGAGTAAAGTAGAAGTACTCGGATCTTGTACTTGAGTAGAAGTACTCGGATCTTGTACTTGAGTAAAAGTAGAAGTACTCAGATCTTGTACTTGAGTAAAAGTAGAAGTACTCGGATCTTGTACTTGAGTAAAAGTAGAAGTACTCAGATCTTGTACTTGAGTAAAAGTAGAAGTACTCGGATCTTGTACTTGAGTAAGAGTAGAAGTACTCAGATCTTGTACTTGAGTAAAAGTAGAAGTACTCGGATCTTGTACTTGAGTAAGAGTAGAAGTACTCAGATCTGTTTACTTGAGTAAAGTAAGAAGTACTCGGATCTTGTACTTAGAAGTACTCAGATCTTGTACTTGAGTAAAAGTAGAAGTACTCGGATCTTTGTACTGAGTAAAAGTAGAAGTACTCAGATCTTGTACTTGAGTAAGAGTAGAAGTACTCAGATCTTGTACTTGAGTAAAGTAGAAAGTACTCGGATCTTGTACTTGAGTAAAAGTAGAAGTACTCGGATCTTGTACTTGAGTAAAAGTAGAAGTACTCGGATCTTGTACTTAGAAGTACTCAGATCTTGTACTTGAGTAAAAGTAGAAGTACTCGGATCTTGTACTTGAGTAAAAGTAGAAGTACTCAGATCTTGTACTTGAGTAAGAGTAGAAGTACTCAGATCTTGTACTGAGTAAAGTAGAAGTACTCGGATCTTGTACTTGAGGTAAAAGTAGAAGTACTCAGATCTTGTACTTGAGTAAGAGTAGAAGTACTCAGATCTTGTACTTGAGTAAGAGTAGAAGTACTCAGATCTTGTACTTGAGTAAGAGTAGAAGTACTCAGATCTTGTACTTGAGTAAAAGTAGAAGTACTCAGATCTTGTACTTGAGTAAGAGTAGAAGTACTCAGATCTTGTACTTGAGTAAGAGTAGAAGTACTCAGATCTTGTACTTGAGTAAGAGTAGAAGTACTCAGATCTTGTACTTGAGTACGAGTCGAAGTACTCCAAGATCTTGCTACTTGAGTAAGAGTGAAGTACTCAGATCTTGTACTTGAGTAAAAGTAGAAGTACTCAGATCTTGTACTTGAGTAAAAGTAGAAAGTACTCAGATCTTGTACTTGAGTAAGAGTAGAAGTACTCAGATCTTGTACTTGAGTAAGAGTAGAAGTTACTCAGATCTTGTACTTGAGTAAGAGTAGAAGTACTCAGATCTGTACTGAGTAAGAGTAGAAGTACTCAGATCTTGTACTTGAGTACGAGTAGAAGACTCAGATCTTGCACTTGAGTACATCAATTAAAAGATAATTGTGTACACGCTGATGCTTTATTAAAAGGTTTTAAGGAGGAATAAATGCATTAATGTATTAATTGTTTAAACTCACAGCTGCGAACAGGAACCAGGTCAACGAAGGAAATCAAGGCAAACATTTCTCTGTTTTGTATTAAATGAAAGTGACTAAGAGAAGAAATACATTTAGAGACTGCTGTTTTTATTGTAAAGACATCACCGTAAATATTGTGACGCATTTGAGTTAAACCCTTCGTTAAGTATTACATGTTATCCTTGAGTATTTAAAACCAGCTGTAACCTTTGACCGCCAGGGGGCGCCAGCTGCTAACACATCAGCCTCTGCTCGAAGTCTTTACGCTTTGATTAACTTGCTTTATAATTAAACATAAAATACACTTAAAGGTTGTCGTTGCAGCCAGTAGTGCAAATAAAGTACTTTCACTCAACTGCTGTACTTAAGTAGATTTAGTAGTAAAAGTAGAAGTACTCAGAGCTTGTACTTGAGAATACGTAGAAGTACTCAGATCTTGTACTTGAGTAAAAGTAGAAGTACTCAGATCTTGTACTTGAGTAAAAGTAGAAGTACTCCGATCTTGTACTTGAGAATAATTAGAAGTACTCAGAGTACAATACTTGAGTTAATGTACTGAGTTACTTTACTCCTCTGGTATTAAGTAGCATAATATGGAAATACTTAAGTAAAGTACAAAGGAATCGGCTTCACAATATACTTACTGCTATTTATGGTGTTTTTGTCTCTTTGTCCAAACGTTCCTCTCTTGAGCGAGAGGACTCTGTCCTCTAACGGAGACACTCTTTAAAGTAGAGACACTACATACTGATATACACCTGAGCATCAGCAGGAGAGGACTCTTTAAAGTAGAGACACTACATACTGATATACACCTGGACATCAGCAGGAGAGAACTCTTTAAAGTAGAGACACTACATACTGATATACACCTGAACATCAGCAGGAGAGGACTCTTTAAAGTAGAGACACTACACACTGATATACACCTGAACATCAGCAGGAGAGGACTCTTTAAAGTAGAGACACTACATACTGATATACACCTGAACATCAGCAGGAGAGGACTCTTTAAAGTAGAGACACTACATACTGATATACCCTGGACATCAGCAGGAGAGAACTCTTTAAAGTAGAGACACTACATACTGATATACACCTGAACATCAGCAGGAGAGGGACTCTTTAAGTAGAGACACTACATACTGATATACACCTGAACATCAGCAGGAGAGGACTCTTTAAAGTAGAGACACTACATACTGATATACACCTGAACATCAGCAGGAGAGGACTCTTTAAAGTAGAGACACTACATACTGATATACACCTGGACATCAGCAGGAGAGAACTCTTTAAAGTAGAGACACTACATACTGATATACACCTGAACATCAGCAGGAGAGGACTCTTTAAAGTAGAGACACTACATACTGATATACACCTGAACATCAGCAGGAGAGCACTCTTTAAAGTAGAAAGTTCATGATGCTTCTCTCTCACATAAAGGATATTACATGTATGGCCTTTATTGATCTTTGAGTAACTCCAGATATCGGGCAGTTCTGCAGACCGTCACTGTTGTTTTGAGGCGTATTGATTTTTCTCGGTGGATGAGACGGGGACCAATCAGATCGCAGAGCTCTGACTCCCAGAGATAAACGTGTCAAAGGATCTTCGGAGGGAGAAAATTGGAGACGAATCCTCGAGACATTGTGGAGCTTCAGACTCTCGTGTTCCCTAACGACGAGGCACCTTTCTGATGGCACGTCTACGCTTTTTCCAGATCAATTAACGCCTTAACTCGTCACATTCAAACACATTATTCGCAGGTATAAACATAGCGATTCTGATTCAAACTAAATGCCTGGTTTAGAGAAAGATCACCATTGGGGGGAAATACCTTTATTCGTCTCAGAGCCAGACATGTTGTAGAAAGAACCACCTTCAGTCTCTCTACGAGGCTGCAGTTCTTCAGACCACTGGACGGTGAAAGAGGGCCGAGGCCGGGGGGGAAGAGAGACGACGGGCTGGCTCTCAGAGAGGAAGACATCCAGGTTGTTTCTGACGGAGCGGCTGACCCTCTGAAGGTCAACGTCCTCAGGAGGAACCCTTATAGTTTCTTATATCCACATGTTTTCAGTGTCTCTGCAGCAAAGCGTTCACGAATAACTATTTTCATGTTTGAGAGAATGTATAAAGAACGCGCGATGAGACCGTTTGATGTTGTTTTTAAGAAGAGGCAGTCGAATAAGATGTTCTATTCGCTGCTCGGTTCCACCGTAAGAAACAGTATAAGTGAACAGGTGTAGCATCAAATCTTTACCTTTAAAGGAGCCTATAGAGCGGAGCGGTGACGAGTCCTAACACCAGGAAGTGAGTCAGCATGTCTCCACTTCCTGTTCCCTCGTCTCAGAGCCAATGGGATCTCTCCGTAGGGTTTGGGAAACTATCTGAACTAAGGTCTGAGGTTGAGACGCATCGAAGAGACGGGTCACGTTTTGTTCCATCAGCTGGTGACCCCGCTGTGATTTCTGAAGAGTGGGCGTGTCTGAGAAACGATGGTTGTTACCAAGTGGCTGAATAGGACCACAGAAGTCGTGGAGGCCGTTGTACGTCATGACGCCGAACACGTGAACACTCCTCTGAGTTAGTTTCTGTTCTGCTTGGAGGCCGTTGTACGTCATGACGCCGAACACGTGAACACTCCTCTGAGTTAGTTTCTGTTCTGCTTGGAGGCCGTTGTACGTCATGACGCCGAACACGTGAACACTCCTCTGAGTTAGTTTCTGTTCAGCTTGGAGGCCGTTGTACGTCATGACGCCGAACACGTGAACACTCCTCTGAGTTAGTTTCTGTTCTGCTTGGAGGCCGTTGTACGTCATTACGCCGAACACGTGAACACTCCTCTGAGTTAGTTTCTGTTCTGCTTGGAGGCCGTTGTACGTCATGACGCCGAACACGTGAACACTCCTCTGAGTTAGTTTCTGTTCTGCTTGGAGGTCGTTGTACGTCATTACGCCGAACACGTGAACACTCCTCTGAGTTAGTTTCTGTTCTGCTTGGAGGCCGTTGTACGTCATGACGCCGAACACGTGAACACTCCTCTGAGTTAGTTTCTGTTCTGCTTGGAGGCCGTTGTACGTCATGACGCCGAACACGTGAACACTCCTCTGAGTTAGTTTCTGTTCTGCTTGGAGGCCGTTGTACGTCATGACGCCGAACACGTGAACACTCCTCTGAGTTAGTTTCTGTTCTGCTTGGAGGCCGTTGTACGTCATCACGCCGAACACGTGAACACTCCTCTGAGTTAGTTTCTGTTCTGCTTGGAGGCCGTTGTACGTCATTACGCCGAACACGTGAACACTCCTCTGAGTTAGTTTCTGTTCTGCTTGAAAGCAAGTCCCTGCCTCCTGCAGAGTGTTCAAACTAACGCTTCAACTCGTTCCGTCGAGAGTCTGAGTGTTTGAATCTGGATCTGAAGTCGGCGTGACGTTGAAGTCGTGCGGCTGGACTCGCTGTAGCTCCTTTAGCATCACGTTAGCATTTAGCTTCTGGGTTAGATTTATGATTAGAACTTTATGAAAGTAGACGTGTGGAGATGATCCTGAACACAACGTGCATTCATCAAACCGGCTCGTTCCACAGACCTTCCAGCTATCTTCCTATGGAGCAATCCCATTGGCTCTGAGACCAGGGAACCAGCAGCTTCCTACGTCCTCCCTGCACCGCTCTATTCTGCTCACTTTCCCCCTCCGTCTGAAACCAGAGCTGCTCTGATTGGTTAGCTGGAGGGCTCTGTTGTGATTGGTCAACCAGTATCTGACATCCTTCCTGTGTGGGACAGTATCTGACATCCTTCCTGTGTTGGACAGTATCTGACATCCTTCCTGTGTGGGACAGTATCTGACATCCTTCCTGTGTGGGACAGTATCTGACATCCTTCCTGTGTGGGACAGTATCTGACATCCTTCCTGTGTGGGACAGTATCTGACATCCTTCCTGTGTGGGACAGTATCTGACATCCTTCCTGTGTGGGACAGTATCTGACATCCTTCCTGTGTGGGACAGTATCTGACATCCTTCCTGTGTGGGACAGTATCTGACATCCTTCTGACATCCTGTGTGGGACAGTATCTGACATCCTTCCTGTGTGGGACAGTATCTGACATCCTTCCTGTGTGGGACAGTAATCTGACATCCTTCCTGTGTTGGACAGTATCTGACATCCTTCCTGTGTTGGACAGTATCTGACATCCTTCCTGTGTGGGACAGTATCTGACATCCTTCCTGTGTGGGACAGTATCTGACATCCTTCCTGTGTGGGACAGTATCTGACATCCTTCCTGTGTGGGACAGTATCTGACATCCTTCCTGTGTTGGACAGTATCTGACATCCTTCCTGTGTGGGACAGTATCTGACATCCTTCCTGTGTGGGACAGTATCTGACATCCTTCCTGTGTGGGACAGTATCTGACATCCTTCCTGTGTTGGACAGTATCTGACATCCTTCCTGTGTTGGACAGTATCTGACATCCTTCCTGTGTGGGACAGTATCTGACATCCTTCCTGTGTTGGACAGTATCTGACATCCTTCCTGTGTTGGACAGTATCTGACATCCTTCCTGTGTTGGACAGTATCTGACAATCCTTCCTGTGTGGGACAGTATCTGACATCCTTCCTGTGTGGGACAGTATCTGACATCCTTCCTGTGTTGGGACAGTATCTGACATCCCTTCCTGTGTTGGACAGTATCTGACATCCTTCCTGTGTGGGACAGTATCTGACATCCTTCCTGTGTGGGACAGCTATCTGACATCCTTCCTGTGTTGGACAGTATCTGACATCCTTCCTGTGTGGGACAGTATCTGACATCCTCCTGTGTGGACAGTATCTGACATCCTTCCTGTGTTGGGACAGCTATCTGACATCCTTCCTGTGTTGGGACAGTATCTGACATCCCTTCCTGTGTGGGACAGTATCTGACATCCTTCCTGTGTCGGACAGTATCTGACATCCTTCCTGTGTTGGACAGTATCTGACATCCTTCCTGTGTGGGACAGTATCTGACATCCTTCCTGTGTGGGACAGTATCTGACATCCTTCCTGTGTGGGACAGTATCTGACATCCTTCCTGTGTTGGACAGTATCTGACATCCTTCCTGTGTGGGACAGTATCTGACATCCTTCCTGTGTGGGACAGTATCTGACATCCTTCCTGTGTTGGACAGTATCTGACATCCTTCCTGTGGGGGGGTGACATCCTCCTGTGTGAAGTATCTGACATCCTTCCTGTGTTGGACAGTAATCTGACATCCTTCTGTGTGGGACAGTATTGACATCCTTCCTGTGTTGGACAGTATCTGACATCCTTCCTGTGTGGACAGTATCTGACATCCTTCCTGTGTGGGACAGTATCTGACATCCTTCCTGTGTTGGACAGTATCTGACATCCTTCCTGTGTGGGACAGTATCTGACATCCTTCCTGTGTGGGACAGTATCTGACATCCTTCCTGTGTTGGACAGTATCTGACATCCTTCCTGTGTGGGACAGTATCTGACATCCTTCCTGTGTGGGACAGTATCTGACATCCTTCCTGTGTGGGACAGTATCTGACATCCTTCCTGTGTGGGACAGTATCTGACATCCTTCCTGTGTGGGACAGTATCTGACATCCTTCCTGTGTTGGGACAGTATCTGACATCCTTCCTGTGTGGGACAGTATCTGACATCCTTCCTGTGTGGGGACAGTATCTGACATCCTTCCTGTGTTGGACAGTATCTGACATCCTTCCTGTGTGGGACAGTATCTGACATCCTTCCTGTGTGGGACAGTATCTGACATCCTTCCTGTGTTGGACAGTATCTGACATCCTTCCTGTGTGGGACAGTATCTGACATCCTTCCTGTGTGGGACAGTATCTGACATCCTTCCTGTGTTGGACAGTAATCTGACATCCTTCCTGTGTTGGACAGTATCTGACATCCTTCCTGTGTGGGACAGTATCTGACATCCTTCCTGTGTGGGACAGTATCTGACATCCTTCCTGTGTGGGACAGTATCTGACATCCTTCCTGTGTGGGACAGTATCTGACATCCTTCCTGTGTGGGACAGTATCTGACATCCTTCCTGTGTGGGACAGTATCTGACATCCTTCCTGTGTTGGACAGTATCTGACATCCTTCCTGTGTGGGACAGTATCTGACATCCTTCCTGTGTGGGACAGTATCTGACATCCTTCCTGTGTGGGACAGTATCTGACATCCTTCCTGTGTGGGACAGTATCTGACATCCTTCCTGTGTGGTCTTCTCTCGTGTTGTCACTGCAGAACAAACATAATTTAATGCACAAAGAGCAGGTAGAATAAACGCTGCCTGCCAACAAGCGTGCACCAATCACAAGCTGTGTGTGTGTGTCTGTGTGTGTCTGTGTGTGTGAGAGTGTGTGTGTCTGTGTGTGTCTGTGTGTGTGAGAGTGTGTGTGTGTGTGTCTGTGAGGGTGTGTGTGTGACCCTTCAGTAAAGTCAGTTTGAATATAGCGAGGATGCTGTTTTGACACAGTTGTTCCCTGGCCTTGAGTGCAGCTTCACATTAATGCTCTCTTCCCTTTTCCTCAGTCGCAGATAAGTTCCCTGAAAGGCTGTCAGAAGCAGGTGAGTGTGTGGAGAGAGGAACAGGTGAGTGTGTGTGGAGAGAGACAGGTGAGAGTGTGTGGAGAGAGAGGTGAGAGTGTGTGGAGAGAGACAGGTGAGTGTGTGTGGAGAGAGACAGGTGAGAGTGTGTGGAGAGAGAGGTGAGAGTGTGTGGAGAGAGACAGGTGAGAGTGTGTGGCCTGTCCCTGATCCTGACCCTGACCCTGACTCTGACTCTGACCCTGACCCTGCCCCTGTCCCTGACCCTGACCCTGACCCTAACCCTGACCCTGACTCTGACCCTGACCCTGACCCTGACTCTGACCCTGACCCTGACCCTGACTCTGACCCTGACCCTGACCCTGACCCTAACCCTGACTCTGACTCTGACCCTGACCCTGACTCTGACCCTGACCCTGACCCTGACTCTAACCCTAACCCTAACCCTGTCCCTGTCCCTGACCCTGACCCTAACCCTGACCCTGACCCTGTCCCTGACCCTGACCCTGACTCTGACCCTGACCCTGACCCTGACTCTGACCCTGACCCTGACCCTGACTCTGACCCTGACCCTGACCCTGACCCTAACCCTGACTCTGACTCTGACCCTGACCCTGCCCCTGTCCCTGACCCTGACCCTGACCCTAACCCTGACCCTGACTCTGACCCTGACCCTGACCCTGACTCTGACCCTGACCCTGACCCTGACTCTGACCCTGACCCTGACCCTGACCCTAACCCTGACTCTGACTCTGACCCTGACCCTGACTCTGACCCTAACCCTAACCCTGTCCCTGTCCCTGACCCTGACCCTAACCCTGACCCTGACCCTAACCCTGACCCTGACCCTGACTCTGACCCTGACCCTGACCCTGACCCTAACCCTGACTCTGACTCTGACCCTGACCCTGACTCTGACCCTAACCCTAACCCTGTCCCTGTCCCTGACCCTGACCCTAACCCTGACCCTGACCCTGACTCTGACCCTGACCCTGTCCCTGACTCTGTATTCTTTCTAAAAAAAGCAATACAAGAAAACAAACCAACAACCCTCAGCTCTCTTTAGATCAAGCCTCTTCCGTATGGACGTAGCTCCACGGAGCTCCCCATCCAACCAGCGCTGATACACCTGAACTGGAGCTTGGACCAACACAAGATGGGCGTCATTCATTATCGTGAGTAATGACCTTCCTGGCTGGAGACCTCCTCAAGACCCAGCTGATTCCAGCTGGAGGTGGATTTAGAGAGTCTTTGATTAAGATGGCCTGAGGGGACTTTAACACACAGGATCCTCCTCAGGTTGTTTCAGACAGACAGACAGACAGACAGACAGACAGACAGACAGACAGACAGACAGACAGACAGACAGACAGACAGACAGACAGACAGACAGACAGACAGACAGACAGACAGACAGACAGACAGACAGACAGACAGACAGACAGACAGACAGACAGACAGCCAGACAGACAGACAGACAGACAGACAGACAGACAGACAGACAGACACACAGACAGACAGACAGACAGACAGACAGACAGACAGACAGACAGACAGACAGACAGACAGACAGACAGACAGACAGACAGACAGACAGACAGACAGACAGACAGAGACAGACAGACAGACAGACAGACAGACAGACAGACAGACAGACAGACAGACAGACAGACAGACAGACAGACAGACAGACAGACAGACAGACAGACAGACAGATCTTGTTCGTGGTATCATTTAGTTTCCAGAAGTCTCTCCAATAAGCCAGCTCAATGCCACGTCCTTTAAAGCCGTCTCGATGGAGAGTCGTTCTCTCCTCTGACTGCCATGCCACGTCCTTTAAAGCCGTCTCGATGGAGAGTCGTTCTCTCCTCTGACTGCCATGCCACGTCCTTTAAAGCCGTCTCCATGGAGAGTTGTCTTTCCTCTGACTGCCAGCAGAAATAAACCCAGGGATTATTTTCACACAAAGGAGAAAACAAACCGTGTTATTGTGTGTTTCTTATCAACAGACGCTGGTGTCCCCGGAGTCTCCATGAAGGTGTTCAGCTCCTGGTTGGTGATCTGTTAATCCCAGAGAGGCACAAAGCCCCTGGGGGGGGGGATTACGGGATTCACACGGCTGGTGTTCTGAGAAGAAATTAAAATCTATATGTTTTAATAATGAAAGCAGTTGTTGACCTTGGGAAAACATTAGCTGTTAGCTGTTAGCACACAGAGCTCCTCAGATCTGTTCAGAAACTAGACAGAAGTGAAACCAGTACAAACCACAGACTGCCTGTGTCATGGAGAATACAGTCGCTGCTTTATTCATGTCTGTAGGCCGTTGCTGTGAGTGTGGACGGTCGGAGCATATATAACGTTAGCTTAGCCGATCTCCATTTAGAAAACACGCATTTGAAAAGGTGTTTCTCTGCCGTCTGTCTGCAGACTCAAAGCTTTAATTCATGGTTCTTACTAACCGGTATCAGTGTGTTGTTACTTCGGCATCATTTAGAAACATGGATTACAATTAAATCACGGTAAAATATGTTCATGTTGTTGTAGTTGGCTCCCGAGCGCATCTTGTTTGAATGATGCGAGTAAACACAGCTGGCAGCCGCGGGGAAACTCGAGCGATTAGAGCGAAGCGAAACGTAGCATTACATTTCCGGTAACACAGTTCCCTGTCGATTGTACCTTTCAGATATCTCAGTATGTGTTACAGCAGTCCATCGCTCTTCTGTCGGCTCAGACAGTTTACTGACAACACAACTCAAATCAGGCCTCGTGCTCACAGCCAGGTGGATCAGGCTACCAACTGCTTCTCTGTACCTTCTCACATCCTTCATCGGTACAGCATCATCTAAGTAGTTCAGCTTTTGCTCACAAGGTGTCGCTCTCGGTTTACAATCCTGCATGTCAAACCTTTCAAGTATTTTGTTCACATATTTCCTCTGTGACATCGTTACACATGAATCAGTTTGATCAACATCAATGCCCACGCAATGTTTCCCCAAGTCTTTCATCCTGAATTTAGCTCAGCCTCTGTTTCACTACGTTCAATGCATTGTTATCACTAGCTGCAATGATTATGTCGTCAACCCATATTATCATGATCACTTTCTAGTGTTCAGTTTATTTTGTGTAAACACAATCTGTAGGAACACTCAGTTGTTCTGACTGTTTGAGCCCATATAGGGGCTTTTCTAGCTCGTACACCAACTTCTCACCTTCACTGGATTTGACCTCAAACCCTTCTGGCTGTTCCATGTATATCTCACAGTCGATTGGTGCGTGCAGGTACGCAGTTTCAACATCCATTTGGTGTAAATCAGATTCTCCTGCTTTCTGCATCAACACTCTGGTGAGGTTAGCGGTCGGTGAAAATGTCTCGTCATAGTTGTCACCCCTCTTCTGACTGTATCCCTCGGCTACACATCGTGCCTTGTGTCTTTCGGACCCATCAACATTGGTTTTGATATCACACACCCATTGACCCCCCACTGCTTTCTCACCCGGAGGTAAGTTGCTCAATGTGTCATTCTCTTTTGGGGAGTGCATTTCCTCATCCATTGCACTAACGCATTGTTTTGACTCAATGTTGAAGGGATATTGCACATTCATCTGTACCAATAGATCCTCACTCTCCTTACCACATTACACTACATTGCATTTAGCTGACGCCTTTGTCCAAAGCGACTTACAATAACTGCGTTCGACCAGGAAGACACAGCCCAGAAGAAAACAGAATCATAAAGTACATCAGGTTTCATAGAGCCAAACACTTCAAGTGCTACTCAGCTGGCTTTAGAGGAGCCAGTCCTTTATTAGTATATAAGTGCTTTGTTAGTAATTCTATGGCTGGAAGTGGAGTCGAAAGAGATGAGTTCTCAGTCTGGAAGGTGTGTAAGCTTTCTGCTGTCCTGATGTCAATGGGGAGCTCATTCCACCATCTTGGAGCCAGGATAGCAAACCCACGTGTTTCTGCTGATGGGAACTTGGGTCCCCCTCGCAGCGAGGGTGCAGCGAGTCGTTTGGCTGATGCAGAGCGGAGTGCACGTGCTGGGGTGTACGGTTTAACCATGTCCTGGATGTAGGAAGGGCCAGATCCATTCGCAGCATGGTACGCAAGTACCAGTGTCTTGAAGTGGATTCTAGCAGTTACCGGGAGCCAGTGGAGGGAGCGGAGGAGCGGAGTGGGGGGGGAACATTTAGGAAGGTTGAAGACCAGACGAGCCGCTGCATTCTGGATGAGCTGCAGAGGTCGGATGGCACATGCAGGTAGACCAGCCAGGAGGGAGTTGCAATACACCGTCACATAAGTAAGCTGGCTCCTTCCTCGCTCTTGGAGGATAACGCCTAAGCTCACTCTTGGTGTCTTCTGTCTCTGTTACCATAGATACTGGACTAACGTTAGTATCACGCTTGATTTGTTCTGTACCTCAAAGTCATCATCAGAGACGGTTTCTGTTTGTGTCTCTTTCTGAATTGGTCTTGGTCACAAACTTCACTAGTCTAGATGTTTGCACCTGTGAGGGAAATAGACCACGTAGGCTGGACTCTGTTTGTCCTATCCAACAACATTCCCTCCTCACACCTCGAGTCCAGTTTCTTTTTGTCTTGCTTATAGGCGCACTGACCCATGTGTGCATTCTGGACAGGTGAGGCCGTCTACCTGTCAGCGTAAAGTAAGGTGTCTGTTCAGTGCGGTTGTTAAAGCATCTGTTCCTTCCTCCAGCTGCTGTCTGTACTGCATGGAGCCACATACACATACTCTTTCTATAAGGACGCACCTGGCCATGTCCAAAAGAGTGCGCCAGTTCCTCTCAGCGGGGCCATGTTGATGTGGGGAATACGGTGCTGACTTTTCATGTCTTATCTTATTACTGCATAGTAACGCTTGGTAATGTTTCCTGTGAACTCTGCCGTTGTCTGACCTGATCGTCTCACTCTCCCGTATGGGGCAGTAAGGCCAGAGATCTCTGTTGCTTGCAGTGTGTCACTTTTGTTTTTAAGGAAATACACACACACTGCACTGGAGCAATCGTCTGTGAATGATAAAGCATACTTAAAGGCTTCTCTGGATCTATTGGTCCTGCTATGTCTGTGTGCACCAGCTCTAGAGCTGCTCTGGCTCTTACATCAGGCTCCCTGGTGCTGGGTGGGTAAACTTCCCTCTAGTGCAGACATCACAATGTGGAGGTTTGTTTACCTTACCCTTAAAGCCCGTGTCACACTGTCCCGAAGTTGACACCCGATGGACACACGAATATGGAATTGTGAATTTGGCACGAAGATGGCCCCGAACCACACGAAGGCAACATTTACATTACATTTAAGACAACTGCAATGAAAGTAAGAAACAATTATGTTAAAGTACTATGATACTGTACTGATATCTTCAGACTTTGTTCTTTACTTTCTCCGTCTTTATATGTAGAAGACATTACGTTTTCTCCGTCATGTTGTTGTTTCCATAGCAACAACAACTTCCTGTCAACTCGCCTTCAAAATAATATATTATATCCTTTTCAGTTTCACAGAACACAAATTAGGTTATTTACATAATATGTTTACATGATTTTGTTGTGCAATAAAACAACCTGATGGACACACATTCGTGAGCATCTTAAGCCGTCGTATGATCGTCGGTGTTGTTTCTCAGGCTCCGGCAGAAACTTCGTGAGCGGTGGCAAACTCTTTGGCATGCCAAAAAATTGTCGAAGGACCTTGAGAAGGTTAATTTTCGTGTTGAATTTGTTTGTCAACTTTGCCCTTCGTAAGGCCATCGTGAGGGCATCTTGTTGTCATCGGTGCCGTCGGGCATTCGCCCCGATCAGAGTGAGGGCGAATGCCCGATGGCACCGATGACAACACGAAGATGACTCGATTCGACAAGATGCCCCGACGGTCATACGATGGCTTCGATGCCCTCAGGAATGGCCCGATGTTGCTACGATCACAGCCGAATTTGAACATTTCCTTTATCGTGTGTCCATCGGGTGTCCATTTCGGGACAGTGTGCTTAACTGACATGTCTTTAACGACATTCTGTAACTTCTGAATATCATCATAATCACAGTGTCCTAGGATCTCATGCCATGTCTTCACATTCATCATTTACTGTTCAAGAAATAAAGTCTGTTCAGTTCATAAATGGGAACGTCATGTACCGTCTTTGTGTTGCAGGACGTCTTTGTGTTGCAGGACGTCTTTGTGTTGCAGGACGTCTTTGTGTTGCAGGACGTCTTTGTGTTGCAGGACGTCTTTGTGTTGCAGGACATCTTTGTGTTGCAGGACGTCTTTGTGTTGCAGGACGTCTTTGCCCTGCTTGGAGGTTACCGTTGCTCCTTTGGTAGTAGCTGCTTTCACAGAGAACATGTCTTGGGGGTACCACGCCTTGTTTTGTGTCTTTTCCCCCATGCTGTCCACCATAATAACAACAGTGTCCCCTCTTCCTTCTGCTACACCATTGCATGTATCATTTCTCCTCCTCCGCGTGATGGCGGTCTCTGCACGTATGATACTCCGTCACACTTTCACTGCTTGACTTTAGGAGTGATGTCCGTTCAGTTATAGGCTGATAATACGTGGCTCACCTGTGCCAGCATAATAGTCTCTTCAAATCTTCAATGCCTGCCGACCATTATCCGCCGCCTCCCTCATTACAAGGGACAAACTCTTGTCCTCCAGAAATTGGATAAGCTCTGCATAAGCCTCTTCATTTTTCCCTTCATCGTCCGCCTCTTCGTCTTCCTCAATTATGTCCGTAGGACTCCTTAAAATAGTATTCTTCAGTCCCTGTAAGCGAAGATGGCCGAAGAATTTCGTCTCCCACAGTTCATAGTTCTTTTCCGTCGAACACTAGCCGAGACCAGCGGCTACTGGAACCTGCGCCCCACCTGCCCATGGCGTTAGCTTAGCTTGCTAATCCACTACGCGTGTTACGTTGCGACTTTCCATCGGTGGACAAACGCCGGAAATACTTCTTAGGGTGTCTCTGGGCCCATAACCTGTGAGCAGAGTAAGCATTACGTACATTGCTGTTTAGCATCCAAATAATCGGAGGAATAACGAAGCATCGGAGACCGCGGCATTTCATTCAACGGGCTCTCCCATTGGAGGCGTGGCTTTATTTATACCCATCATTGAACTTTAACCTGGTTCGCTATTGGCTTCCAGTCATGCACAACATATCACAAACACAAATTGGTAACACATTTTCCTGAATGTTAACAGCAATTAACTTCCCACAAAGTTTAGCAAAGGCAGAGAAGTCCCAAATAAATGCCAAGGGCCGCGTTCACACCAAGTGCTTTGCCGTACTTAGAGCCAGCACTTAGTTCCCCCATTTAAGTTCAGATCGCGTTCACACCGAAATAAGTTCCCTGAGGTAAGATTGAAATGAAGCCGCTGACGTCACTTCTTCTTCTTCTGCTTTGGGTTTACTGGCAGGCTACAAACCACTTCACGGCGTATACTGCCCCCCGGAGTCCCCGGCCGGAAGTCCCCGGAGTTGGAGACTGGCTTCAGTAGAAGCTGCTGGGACTCCCAGCCGAGTAAATCGCCAGAACGCCGACACCTCCTCATCTCCACCGCTCCCATGTTTTATTTTGTGTTGCCATAAGTTAGTCTCTCTGCGTTGGTGCGATGGGCTAAACCACCCGCGAATTGCAAACCACGCCCCCCTTACGGGGCGTGGTTTGCAATTCGCCCAGCCAATTGGAATTGGTACTTTTTCTCCCCAGCATAGAGAAAAAGCAGCTGCTTTTTAGTTCTAGCAGGAAGTAAAAAGGGGAGTAAAACTCTGAGATCATTGGCTGTTAAATGGAGTCTCTGTGATGCGTTCAAATGCAACTGTTTGGCCAAGATGCGGGAAATCTGTGTTGTCTCCGTCGCTAAAGACAAACCTGTGGAGACATGATGTGGAAATGCTGAGAGTTTGTATTTCTACTTTTACTCAAGTACAAGATCTGAGTACTTCTACTTTTACTCAAGTACAAGATCTGAGTACTTCTACTTTTACTCAAGAACAAGATCTGAGTACTTCTACTTTTACTCAAGTACAAGATCTGAGTCTAAGTACTTCTACTTTTACTCAAGTACAAGATCTGAGTACTTCTACTTTTACTCAAGAACAAGATCTGAGTACTTCTACTTTTACTCAAGTACAAGATCTGAGTACTTCTACTTTTACTCAAGAACAAGATCTGAGTACTTCTACTTTTACTCAAGAACAAGATCTGAGTACTTCTACTTTTACTCAAGTACAAGATCTGAGTACTTCTACTTTTACTCAAGAACAAGATCTGAGTACTTCTACTTTTACTCAAGAACAAGATCTGAGTACTTCTACTTTTACTCAAGTACAAGATCTGAGTACTTCTACTTTTACTCAAGAACAAGATCTGAGTACTTCTACTTTTACTCAAGTACAAGATCTGTGTACTTCTACTTTTACTCAAGTACAAGATCTGTGTACTTCTACTTTTACTCAAGTACAAGATCTGTGTACTTCTACTTTTACTCAAGTACAAGATTTGAGTACTTCTACTTTTACTCAAGTACAAGATTTGAGTACTTCTACTTTTACTCAAGTACAAGATTTGAGTACTTCTACTTTTACTCAAGTACAAGATCTGTGTACTTCTACTTTTACTCAAGTACAAGATTTGAGTACTTCTACTTTTACTCAAGTACAAGATTTGAGTACTTCTACTTTTACTCAAGTACAAGATTTGAGTACTTCTACTTTTACTCAAGTACAAGATCTGTGTACTTCTACTTTTACTCAAGTACAAGATCTGAGTACTTCTACTGCTACTTGGCTGGAGTCTCTGTGATGTGTTCAAATGCGACTTTTTGGCCAAGATGCAGGAAATCTGTGGAAATGCTGAGAGTTTGTAAACCTGTCCGACCCGCTGACATCTGGAACATGTCCTGAACGCATCAGAGAGGCACCATCTGTGTCCTCCCACACGCGCGCACGCACGCACGCACGCACGCACGCACGCACGCACGCACGCACGCACACACACACACACACACACACACACACACACACACACAGGTGGTGGACGACTCTGGGAAATGTGTCTTCTCCGAGTACAGCTGAGGTTCATACGATATATACGACACAACATTCACAAAGTATCTGCAGCAGCTTTAATATCCTCTATGATCAGAATCAGGTTTATCAGCAGCTCGGCGACTTGGTGTCGTGCTGCAGACATGAAAGGAAAACTAACATTCAATACACAGATAGAGAACTAGACAAATATAGTGAAATATAACATAATTTAAATAGAAATGGAACTAAAGGGAATAAGAATCGGCAGTAATAACAACACAAACTAATGTTGTTGTACATAGTGATATTTGAAGTTTCAGATTTAAGTGAATTAAAAATACAACAAACATGAGAATAAACAGCATTAGGAATGTCCTGCAGAGGACGAGGCGCAGGACGAGGCGCAGGACGAACAGGATGAAAGAGTAGAATAAAAGATGAACGCGCTGCGGGGGAGGCGGCGGGGCATTATACATGTGGGGGGGATTACAGCCCATAGTTACGGGCTGATAACGCATTAGCAACCGCCTGATTACTCTCATTTACTTCATTCATTTAAGCTTCAATGTGTCACATAATGAGAGGCCATTAACCACAGCTCTGAGAAGACACATCACAAACTATTCACTCATTCCTCTTCAAAAAGAACAGGGGACACTAAAGAGTGACGCACACAGCTGGAGACCAGGGGACACTAAAGAGTGACGCACACAGCTGGAGACACTAAAGAGTGACGCATACAGCTGGAGACCAGGGGACACTAAAGAGTGACGCATACAGCTGGAGACCAGGGGGCACTAAAGAGTGACGCACACAGCTGGAGACCAGGGGACACTAAAGAGTGACGCACACAGCTGGAGACCAGGGGACACTAAAGAGTGACACACACAGATGGAGAGAAGGGCACACTAAAGAGTGACGCACACAGCTGGGAGACCAGGGGACACTAAAGAGTGACGCACACAGCTGGGAGACCAGGGGACACTAAAGAGTGACGCACACAGCTGGGAGACCAGGGGACACTAAAGAGTGACGCACACAGCTGGGAGACCAGGGGACACTAAAGAGTGTCGCACACAGCTGGGGACACTAAAGAGTGACGCACACAGCTGGAGACACTAAAGAGTGACGCACACAGCTGGGAGACCAGGGGACACTAAAGAGTGACGCACACAGCTGGAGACCAGGGGACACTAAAGAGTGACGCACATAGCTGGGAGACCAGGGGACGCTAAAGAGTGACGCACACAGCTGGAGACCAGGGGTTACTAAAGAGTGACGCACACAGCTGGGAGACCAGGGGACACTAAAGAGTGACGCTCACAGCTGGAGACCAGGGGACACTAAAGAGTGACGCACACAGCTGGAGACCAGGGGACACTAAAGAGTGACGCTCACAGCTGGAGACCAGGGGACACTAAAGAGTGACGCACACAGCTGGAGACCAGGGGACACTAAAGAGTGACGCACACAGCTGGAGACCAGGGGACACTAAAGAGTGACGCACACAGCTGGAGACCAGGGGACACTAATGACACACACACACACACACACACACACACACACACACACACACACACACACACACACACACACACACACACACACACACACACACACACACACACACACACACACAGACAGGTGCATGAAAAGCAGGTCAATGTACCCGGTCTCCATGACGACAGCTCTTCCATGACAGGTCCCAACTTGTATGCTGCTATCAGAGTGTGTGTGTGTGTGTGTGTGTGTGTGTGTGTGTGTGTGTGTGTGTGTGTGTGTGTGTGTGTGTGTGTCTCTCAATTCATTTTAAAAGGGCTTTATTGGCCTTGGCCCATTTGAGGATCCAGTGTTATTGAAGCAAATGTCATTGAGACTGTTCTATATTAACATTAAAAATATAAAGGGATATCTTAACAACGTGTCTTCCTCCTGGGATCTTTGAAAAGCTCGTGGAGTTATTGGGGACTGAACCTGAAGTGTTCCTCATGTGCCTGAATACTTCATGTGCCTCATCTCTTCCTCTCACTCCAGCGAACACCCCAGTGAACAACACACACGTTTGTTTGCCTGAGTGAAGATGAATAATTGATTGTGGATTTGAGCTGCAGAAAGCGATGGAGCGATCTCCCAGGAGGGTGGGGAAATAAACATCTCTCTCACCTGAGATACGGTTGCTAATGTATCATCCATTGGACTTCTTTGATCATGTCCTCTCTGTTTATGGAGCGTATCATTAAGCCATAATCTTGCCTTTGTCATCTCCAACGTTCAACTCGGTGTGTGTTGGTCGGTACATTCTGTATTGTTCTCCTCCGCTCCTCCGCTCCTCCGCTCCCTCCACTGGCTCCCGGTAACTGCTAGAATCCACTTCAAGACACTGGTACTTGCATACCATGCTGCGAATGGATTTGGCCCTTCCTACATCCAGGACATGGTTAAACCGTACACCCCAGCACGTGCACTCCGCTCTGCATCAGCCAAACGACTCGCTGCACCCTCGCTGCGAGGGGGACCCAAGTTCCCATCAGCAGAAACACGTGGGTTTGCTATCCTGGCTCCAAGATGGTGGAATGAGCTCCCCATTGACATCAGGACAGCAGAAAGCTTACACACCTTCCAGACTGAAAACTCATCTCTTTCGACTCCACTTCCAGCCATAGAATTACTAACAAAGCACGTATATACTAACAAAGGACTGGCTCCTCTAAAGCCAGCTGAGTAGCACTTGAAGTGTTTGGCTCTATGAAACCTGATGTACTTTATGATTCTGTTTTCTTCAAGGTTGTGTCTTCCTGGTCGAACGCACTTATTGTAAGTCGCTTTGGATAAAAGCGTCAGCTAAATGCAATGTAATGTAATGTTAGAATAATTGTGGTCCCATATCCTTCAACTCCAAAACTATACAAAAGAGGTCCTGGTATAAGTTACTTTGGTTCCCTGCGTTTGGGTTCTGCCTGCTCTGCTCTCCAGCATGACCGGGTTCAGTTCATTATGTAGTCAGTATTCCCAGTCCTGTCAAACCAGACTGAAGTCTAACAAACAATACATAAGACTCATTTAAAAGATGCTAGATGGCAACCGCCACAACTGAACGTAATGTATTATATCAGTACAAGGTATAAGCAGATGTTGTCGCTTCAGACGATTCAAATAGTAGTTTTTAGATCAAACTGAATGTGGATAGGATCTCACGTTGATATAATAAATGATCCTTTAAACCAGCATCAATGAGAGCAAAGTGGTCTTTGTTATAGGCTGCAGGTGATGAGGTGTGAGTTATGTATCTACGTGAGAGAGGGATACATACTTAGAGCTCTTCCCCATTGATTATCCGGCAGTGGCTCAGTCAGTAGGGACCTGGACCCTCCCAAAGCCCCTTCCCCCTCTTGGACCCCCTCAAAGCCCCTTCCCCCTCCTCACTTCTGTCAAGCGACTTTGTTAACCACTTTGAAAAAAAGGTTGATGATATTCGCTCTTCTTTTTCTGACTCACCTTTACTCACCGCTGGGTCACCAGACCCTCCTTCCACCCACACACTGACCTCCTTTTCCCCTCTCTCTCCAAGTGAGGTTCTTACCCTCATTACCTCTGCCCGCCCTACCACCTGTCCTCTGGACCCCATCCCTTCAAACCTCCTTCAGACTATCGCTCCTGATATTCTACCGTTTCTCACCCATTTCATCAACACCTCTCTAACTTCTGGTCACTTTCCAAACAGTCTTAAGGAGGCAAGAGTAAACCCTCTCCTAAAGAAACCCACTCTCAACCCGTCTGATGTTATAAACTACAGGCCTGTCTCTCTCCTCCCGTTCTTGTCTAAAACACTTGAACGCGCTGTCTTTAAACAACTCTCCTGTTATCTCCATCAGAACAACCTTCTGGATCCGCACCAGTCTGGTTTCAAGGCAGGTCACTCCACAGAAACGGCCCTCCTTGCTGTCACTGAGGAACTGCACACTGCCAAAGCAGCATCCCTCTCCTCTGTCATCATCATGTTGGACCTGTCAGCTGCATTCGACACGGTGAACCATCAGATCCTCCTTCGCACTCTCCAAGAACTTGGAGTTTCAGGCTCTGCACTTTCCCTCATCACCTCATACCTCAAAGACCGTACCTACAGGGTAACTTGGAGAGGGTCCGAGTCCGACCCTTGTCAATTAACTACAGGGGTCCCTCAGGGCTCTGTTCTTGGTCCCGTTCTCTTCTCCTTGTACACAAACTCGCTCGGATCTGTCATTAGCCCGCATGGTTTTTCATACCACTGCTATGTTGACGACACCCAATTAATTCTGTTGGACTTTTTGGACTTTATATGGGACTTGTTGGACTTGATTTGGGACTTGTTGGACTTGTTGAACTTGATATGGGACTTGTTGGACTTGTTGAACTTGATATGGGACTTGTTAGACTTGTTGGACTTGTTGAACATTTTGGACATGTTGGACTTTTTGGACTTGATTTGGGATTTGTTGTTCTTGACTATTGACGTCCAATTTGAAGTTGACCTGGGACTCGATGTTTGTTTTACTTGGGACTCGACTTGGCATTGAAGTTGTTAATGGACTCAATCTGGGACTTGTTGGTCTGGACTTAGGACTCCACTTTGAAGTTGTTCTCTTACCCCTAGGGGTCCGCGTACCCCCATTTGAGAACCACTGTGTTAGAGGACTCAATGTTGGGTTTATTGGTCTTGAATTGGGTCGGTTGGTATTTTATATTTAACACCTGACTTGGTTTGTCTGGACTCAGGACTTCATGCTGGACTGATTTGTCTTCTCTGTTGGTTATGATTAAGGACTTGACTTGTTGGACTTGTTCAGGGACTCCACTTGGGACTTGTTATTCTGGACTCAGTACATGGCTTTAAAGTTCATTCGGTCTTGATTTCGGTCCAGATTAGGGACCTGATTTAGGAATTGTTGGTATTTTCACGAGACTTTACTCGACTTCTTGGGCTCTATATGAGACTTCTTGGGCTCTATTTGAGACTTGTTGGGTTCTATTTGAGACTTGTTGGGCTCTATTTGAGACTTCTTGGGCTCTATTTGAGACTTGTTGGGCTCTATTTGAGACTTCTTGGGCTCTATATGAGACTTGTTGGGCTCTATTTGAGACTTCTTGGGCTCTATTTGAGACTTGTTGGGCTCTATTTGAGACTTCTTGGGTTCTATTTGAGACTTGTTGGGCTCTATTTGAGACTTGTTGGGCTCTATTTGAGACTTGTTGGGCTCTATTTGAGACTTGTTGGGCTCTATTTGAGACTTCTTGGGTTCTATTTGAGACTTGTTGGGCTCTATTTGAGACTTGTTGGGCTCTATTTGAGACTTCTTGGGCTCTATTTGAGACTTGTTGGGCTCTATTTGAGACTTCTTGGGTTCTATTTGAGACTTCTTGGGTTCTATTTGAGACTTCTTGGGCTCTATTTGAGACTTGTTGGGCTCTATTTGAGACTTGTTGGGCTCTATTTGAGACTTCTTGGGCTCTATTTGAGACTTGTTGGGTTCTATTTGAGACTTGTTGGGCTCTATTTGAGACTTCTTGGGTTCTATTTGAGACTTGTTGGGTTCTATTTGAGACTTGTTGGGCTCTATTTGAGACTTCTTGGGCTCTATTTGAGACTTCTTGGGTTCTATTTGAGACTTCTTGGGCTCTATTTGAGACTTCTTGGGCTCTATTTGAGACTTGTTGGGCTCTATTTGAGACTTCTTGGGCTCTATATGAGACTTGTTGGGCTCTATTTGAGACTTCTTGGGCTCTATTTGAGACTTCTTGGGCTCTATTTGAGACTTGTTGGGCTCTATTTGAGACTTCTTGGGCTCTATATGAGACTTCTTGGGTTCTATTTGAGACTTGTTGGGCTCTATTTGAGACTTCTTGGGCTCTATTTGAGACTTCTTGGGCTCTATTTGAGACTTCTTGGGCTCTATATGAGACTTCTTGGGTTCTATTTGAGACTTCTTGGGCTCTATATGAGACTTCTTGGGTTCTATTTGAGACTTGTTGGGCTCTATTTGAGACTTCTTGGGCTCTATTTGAGACTTCTTGGGCTCTATATGAGACTTGTTGGGCTCTATTTGAGACTTCTTGGGCTCTATATGAGACTTCTTGGGCTCTATTTGAGACTTGTTGGGCTCTATTTGAGACTTCTTGGGCTCTATATGAGACTTGTTGGGCTCTATTTGAGACTTCTTGGGCTCTATTTGAGACTTCTTGGGCTCTATTTGAGACTTCTTGGGCTCTATATGAGACTTCTTGGGTTCTATTTGAGACTTCTTGGGCTCTATATGAGACTTCTTGGGTTCTATTTGAGACTTGTTGGGCTCTATTTGAGACTTCTTGGGCTCTATTTGAGACTTCTTGGGCTCTATATGAGACTTCTTGGGTTCTATTTGAGACTTGTTGGGCTCTATTTGAGACTTCTTGGGCTCTATTTGAGACTTCTTGGGCTCTATTTGAGACTTCTTGGGCTCTATTTGAGACTTGTTGGGCTCTATTTGAGACTTGTTGGGTTCTATTTGAGACTTCTTGGGTTCTATTTGAGACTTCTTGGGCTCTATATGAGACTTCTTGGGTTCTATTTGAGACTTGTTGGGCTCTATATGAGACTTGTTGGGCTCTATTTGAGACTTCTTGGGCTCTATTTGAGACTTCTTGGGCTCTATTTGAGACTTGTTGACATTCAAGAGCCTGTAAGCGTTGAGCTGCAGGACGGAGGGTGGAGAGCAGAATGATCTGAAGGGAACGCACCCAAACACCTGGAGAGCATAATACACAGATCCTCAGAGAGCCGATGCTTCAGGGCTGAATTACAATGAGCAGCTACTTGAGGAAACATCCATCAGCATCGCAGCCGTCAGCTCTTCGTGGAGCGCATGACACACATCTACTGTATTATGGTCTGTCGGGGGGAAGCCTCTCTTGGTTCAGCATCTTTTATAGTCTCTGCATCTGTGTGAAATGCTGTTGGCATGGTAACAAGCAGACAGCAGCTGTTCACAGGGATGGAAGAAAAGGCAGCTCGGCTATTATTATCTCAAATGAGAAAAGTGCCGTGAGTCATCCCACAAGTATTACCTGCAGAGGGGGAGAAGTACTCAGATCTGGTACTTGAGTACAAGTAGAAGTACTCAGGTCTGGTACTTGAGTACAAGTAGAAGTACTCAGATCTGGTACTTGAGTACAAGTAGAAGTACTCAGGTCTTGTACTTGAGTAAATGTAGAAGTACTCTGATCTTGTACTAGAGTAAAAGTAGAAGTACTCAGATCTTGTACTAGAGTAAAAGTAGAAGTACTCAGATCTTGTACTAGAGTAAAAGTAGAAGTACTCAGATCTTGTACTAGAGTAAAAGTAGAAGTACTCAGATCTTGTACTTGAGTAAATGTAGAAGTAATCTGATCTTGTACTTGAGTAAAAGTAGAAGTACTCAGGTCTTGTGCTTGAGTAAAAGTAGAAGTACTCAGGTCTTGTACTTGAGTAAATGTAGAAGTACTCTGATCTTGTACTTGAGTAAATGTAGAAGTACTCAGATCTTGTACTTGAGTAAAATTAGAAGTACTCTGATCTTGTACTTGAGTAAAAGTAGAAGTACTCTGATCTTGTACTTGAGTAAATGTAGAAGTACTCAGATTTGGTACTTGAGTAAAAGTAGAAGTACTCAGGTCTTGTACTTGAGTAAATGTAGAAGTACTCAGATCTTGTACTTGAGTAAAGTAGAAGTACTCAGGTCTTGTACTTGAGTAAATGTAGAAGTACTCTGATCTTGTACTTGAGTAAATGTAGAAGTACTCAGATCTTGTACTTGAGTAAAGTAGAAGTACTCAGATCTTGTACTTGAGTAAATGTAGAAGTACTCTGATCTTGTACTTGAGTAAATGTAGAAGTACTCTGATCTTGTACTTGAGTAAATGTAGAAGTACTCAGGTCTTGTACTTGAGTAAATGTAGAAGTACTCTGATCTTGTACTTGAGTAAAAGTAGAAGTACTCAGATCTTGTACTTGAGTAAATGTAGAAGTACTCAGATCTTGTACTCGATTTTAATGTGACTTTTACTATATCTATTCACTTGTTGTCCTTTTCTCTTTTTACTACCTTTGTAAAGCGACTTTGAGCAGCTGTAAAAGGGCACACACACACACACACACACACACACATACACACACACACACGCACACACACACACACACACACACACACACATTACTCTTGTGCAGTGTGGACAGGGGAATGTAGTGGTGGAGGGTCTGGGTTGGACCTGTTTGGTGGTGTAGGGTTTGGGTTGGACCTGTGTAGTGGTGGAGGGTTTGGGTTGGACCTGTGTAGTGGTGGAGGGGTTGGACCTGTGTAGTGGTGGAGGGGTTGGACCTGTGTAGTGGTGGAGGGGTTGGGTTGGACCTGTGTGGTGGTGGAGGGGTTGGACCTGTGTAGTGGTGGAGGGGTTGGGTTGGACCTGTGTAGTGGTGGAGGGGTTGGGTTGGACCTGTGTAGTGGTGGAGGGTTTGGGTTGGACCTGTGTAGTGGTTGAGGGTTTGGGTAGGACCTGTTTGGTGGTGGAGGGTTTGGGTTGGACCTGTTTGGTGGTGGAGGGTTTGGGTTGGACCTGTTTGGTGGTTGAGGGTTTGGGTAGGACCTGTTTGGTGGTGGAGGGTTTGGGTTGGACCTGTTTGGTGGTTGAGGGTTTGGGTAGGACCTGTTTGGTGGTGGAGGGTCTGGGTTGGACCTGTTTGGTGGTGTAGGGTTTGGGTTGGACCTGTTTGGTGGTGGAGGGTTTGGGTTGGACCTGTGTAGTGGTGGAGGGTTTGGGTTGGACCTGTGTAGTGGTGGAGGGTCCGGGTTGGACCTGTGTAGTGGTGGAGGGGTTGGGTTGGACCTGTGTGGTGGTGGAGGGGTTGGACCTGTGTAGTGGTGGAGGGGTTGGACCTGTGTGGTGGTGGAGGGTTTGGGTTGGACCTGTTTGGTGGTGGAGGGTTTGGGTTGGACCTGTTTGGTGGTTGAGGGTTTGGGTAGGACCTGTTTGGTGGTGGAGGGTTTGGGTTGGACCTGTTTGGTGGTGGAGGGTTTGGGTTGGACCTGTTTGGTGGTTGCTCTCTCCTTCCTGAGTCTGCGTTTGTCTTGTGCAGCATGGCAGAGGTCATCATTATATAGGGCGGCACCCTCACGGACAAGGGTCCTCCAGGTCGCCCTGTCTGTTGCCATGTCTTTGTACCTCTTCTGTTGGGCTCCAGGGGGCCGTTCCCCTTTACCAAGCTGGGAATAAAGGACTTGTTTTGGGAGGCGAGAGTCAGGCATGCGGATAACATGGCCAGTCCATCTGAGCTGGTTTTGGGACATGGTGGCAGTGATGGTGGGAACGCCAGCCTCCTCCAGGGGGGTATACTACGAAGCAGGATTTTCGTTTAGCAAGATAACTTCTGGGATTTCCGGTACTACGAAGCTGGTTCACTTTTTAGCGGGCTAGATCTCCATGGTGACTTCTCCTGGAACCTAGCCTGCGCTCCGAAGCCGGATAGGTTCCAGGATAAGAGAGCAACTCAGCGAAAGCACCACGCCTGCTGACCAATCAGAGCTCAGGGTGCGGAGGAAACACAGTTTAAACTGCGGTTGCAGGAAAGACGGCCGGACAAAATCACCGACTGTGTGAACCTGAAAAAGAATAGAACATCACCTCCATCTTCAGAGCAGTCTGACTATTATAACTATTATACTATTATGTTAAGAAAGCTTACTGAAATATCTGCCACAACATCAGTAACCGGATCAGAGTCACATTACGTTGCCTACAGTCCGCGGCACTGTGGGTGTAGACGTCGATGTGTCCCATTATCATTCATATCACTTCATAATGTATCATCTCCTGATCTGAGCTGAGCCGGATCTGGCCGTGCAACACTCACAGCGTCACAGACTGGATGCAGAAGCATTCTTTGAAGCAACACTCACAGCGTCACAGACTGGATGCAGAAGCATTCTTTGAAGCAACACTCACAGCGTCACAGACTGGATGCAGAAGCATTCTTTGAAGCAACACATGAAGTTGAGGAAACACTGGAGTCAGATGTAATGAAAGTCAGATGGTGTCTTAGACGGGCAGTGACATCATGAAGCTGTTAATGTACGCATTCAAACACTGGTTCTGGTACCAGCTGTGTTCACTTGTTCTGGTACCAGCTGTGTTCACTTGTTCTGGTACCAGCTGTGTTCACTTGTTCTGGCACCAGCTGTGTTCACCTTGCAGCTGCAGCTCTGTGGCTTTGATCCTGGATCAAGTGTTTGAGTCATGGATGTTTAAAGTTTAACTTCTTCATATATCTAATATTATAGTTCACTTTTCATTCAGGAAGTATGACGCTGCGCTGTCAGTGCGCTTCTCCATGTCTGTGATTGGTCGAATGCTCCAGATACCACCCCTCTCATGTGAACACCTAACTAGATAGGACACGGCTTGGTTGAGCGATCCACTTGATAACCCGCGTCGTAGGACCGCTTAGCGAGAGCGCGTTCTGGATTAGGCCAACCGGCTAACTCGAACATATCCAGGTTAGGTTGAACTAGATTCGTAGTGTACCCCCCAGGACGCAAGTGCCTTTAAGTGCCTGCTGTCTGTGGTCCAGCCCTCTGATCCATACAGAAGCGTGGGGAGCACCACAGCTCTATAGACCAAGATGTTGGTCTTTGCTTGGAGGTCACGGTTCTCAAAGACTCTCTTCCTTAGCCCTGAGAAAGCCCCACTGGCTCAGCCGAGGCCATGGTGAGGCCATTTCATCATCAATAACAGCTTTTGATGAGGAGGCTGCCAAGGTATGGGAGGTGGTCCACATTTTCCAGTCTGATGTTGTCAATGGAGATGTTTGAGGGTAGGACAGGCATACTGCACACACACACACACACACACACACACACACACACACACACACACACACACACACACTCAACACACCACACACACTCAACACACACACACACCACACACACACCACACCCACACT
>CADEHL010000546.1:5000-35668 GCA_902827135.1 Harpagifer antarcticus | reverse complement strand
CACAGGTGGACACAATCAGGGGCGGGAACAACAATCAGTCTAGCAGGTGCCACACGGACAGGAAGTGCTGACACCTGGAGAGAGAGAGTAGAGTAATTAACATCAAAAGACAGATAGACAAAACACAACAGCTAACACTTACATCTGGTTAGCATGCTTTATATATACAGGCAATGCAAACACATACTTGTTATGTCGGTGGGATAGGCAAAAACTAGCTTTGATGTTTAAAATGTTTTATTTTATGGAAATCAATACTATTCCAGACAGCAGATCAACCCCTATTTCTTAATTCTCCGTTACCAGTGGGAGCTCTTTGTGTGAAGCAAGTTATTCAAGCAATACTATAATAAGAAAAGTGATTTAATTTAATTTCTGGCTTCTGAAATCCACAATACTTCCTGTAGCTGTCGTGTTCAATTGTCAAAATCAAGTTTGAAGTGATCACTAGGGGCTTGGACTGGGAGCTGTAGGGTCACCGGTTCAAGTCCCCGACCAGACCTAACATATGGAGTGTGGACTGCTACTTGGAGAGGTCCCAGTTCACCTCCTGCCCTGCCGTGGTCTCCCACATTATAACACTGATGTACAGTTTCTGACGGTGCGTTCAGGGACTGCTCCATGATGAGCTTCTGTCTGTGTAGATCTTTGACATACAGAGATGCAGAACATTTGTTTCGCCCACTGAGTCCATGTTCTTCAACCTACAGGACGCCCACTCACCAGACGGCCACAATTGCTTCGTATATTTTGCAAAGCATTGCTTGAACAAAACGTTGAAATATGTCGGCCGCAACAGGAAAAGTTGATGGTTGAAATATTAAACACGTAAATAAATCCTTCAACATAATAGCATCATAACGTGGTTGATTTGTATTGGTCAGCAGGTGTTTGTATAGATTATGTATAAAAGACTATAGGTACTGATCACTGGATGAACTTGGAGATCTAATTTATTTGTGTATAGTTACCTTTTTAAACGCATTTAAGCTTGAATGTCGTCAAAAACAAGTCTAAAAGAGCCTTTTGTGCAATGGACTACAGCTAATGTTATTAGCATTAGCATATTTGTTTTACCTTACATGGATTAGCCTAGTTAGCTCTACTGGAACTGATTTTTCCTTTACTTGTATATAGCAAATTATTATTGATTATCAAACTCACCTTAGGATAATTGAAGTCCTCCAGAAGGTCATGGTTGACTTTCAGCATGCTATAAGTCTGAGAAAAAAGTGCATATGGTGCTAGTGTTTTTAATAGCTAGTTAATAGCTTGTTAATACTTAAGCACTATTCTAGATGCTGTACTCTATCTTGAAATTAGGCGCTTTCACACCGGAGTACTTTTACCCGTACTTTTCCCGTTTAGTTCCGATAGTGCCTGGAATTGTGCGTTCACACCAAAAAGATAACTTAGTTCAGAGAACTTTTGTTCATGTGTAGTGCCTGCTAGAGAGGTGGGACTATCCTGGGGAGAAAAAAGTGCCAATTTCTGATTGGCTGGACGAATTGCAAACCACGGCCCGTAAAACTCTGAAAAGTTTTGTGAAGCCGCCATTGTATTTGCTGGCATTAGCATTATTAGCATTGGCATTAACCCCGCGCACCAACGGAGAGAGAATAATGGGAGCGGTGGAGATGAGGAGGTGTCAGCGTTCTGGCGATTTACTCGGAAGGCTTCAGTAGAAGCTGCTGGGAGTCCCAGCCCGGGGACTCCGGGTGGCAGTATACGCCGTGAAATTGTTTGCGGCCTGCCAGTAAACCCAAAGCAGAAGAAGAAGTGACGTCAGCGGCTTCATTTGCGTAATGCTCCCTCAGGGAACTTATTCTGGTGTGAACACGATCTGCTCTTAGTTCCATGGGGGAACTAAGTGCTGGGCACTAAGTGCTGGGAACTAAGTGCTGGGCACTAAGTGCGGCAAAGTACTTGGTGTGAAAGCAGCTATAGAGTATGTTTACAGATTGGTATCAGTACTTTTACTCTAGTAAAGAATCTGAATACGTTTCCACCTCTGTCTCAGACTTTAGAAAGCTCTGCTCAGAACCACCATGTTGTTTAATGGATGTACAGCACGCCTTATGTGAGGAATTTGTGGGTTGTCTCTTTAAAGAAAGTTAGCTATCCCTTCCTCAAGAAAAGTAATCACAATCTCTTTTAATTTCCATTCCGATGAAAGTATCCTCCACAGAAGGGGAAGATGAAAGGAGAAGGAAGAGGAGGAGCCGACGGGGGACTTTCATCAGGGTTGAGGAGTGGAGATTAATCTTGTTGTCAGGGATGGGTGGCAGAGCGAGGAACACGACGCCTCCATCTATCTCTCTGTTTGGCCCCGATGCCCCCCCACACACACACGAGAGATACAGGAGGAAATAGAAAGCTTCCAGGTAGATTTCCACGTCTGCAGAATCTCAATGTGAGATGCTTTCCACGGCGGAGGTAAACAGAGAGAACGACAGAGATAAAAGAGGGGGAAGGTGTGAAAGTGCGGTAAATGATGGAGTTGCCACTGCTTTTATAGTATAGTATAGTATAGCACCCATGAGATGAAACAAAACACAATTCTCTCTTCGTCCAGCCACATTCTGTCTTCTTTCATTTCAACCTTTTTAGGCTCAATCATCCCTTCTGATTTCTAGCCCTCTGTCGCTCTCATTCAATATTCATAGGTTTTGGTGCGTGGTCACAGAGAAACACGCCTTGTTAACGTGTCGATCTGAACTGTGATTTGCATTCTTATAGAAGAGAGAATGAATCTAATGGTAAGGGAAGCGGACAAAAGCTTCCACTCACAGACGGCCCAAGGTAAGCGTTTGTTTTGAAGGAGGTTAACAATGTGTCAACCTTTTATTTGAGACTGCCACACCCGTTAATACCGTTAAGTGTTATTGTATCATGTTGTCGTTGTATGTTCTTTTGGGCATGTTAAGGAACATTTACCAACATTTATTTTCACTTAGAAAACGACGCATAGGAGACGATTCTATTGGGTTGACTTGGTGGACTATGCAGTGCCTGGTATTGATCCATTTTTTAGGCTGTTTTATCAGTAACAAATCATCAGGTCTACAGTATAACACAGAAGTACTGATACTACTGTGATCTGCAGTTACTACCATTTCAAAGACTTCTTGTCACTGTCACTTAAGCAATACAAGTACTCACTTTTAAAATCACTGGATGAAGATGTGCACATTGCATGACTAATGGGACCAGATGTGACCCAGTGGAGAGTTAGTTAAATTGGGAATGGCACTTCATCAGACTTGCACTTAAATCTTTGTTTTAATGAGCCTTATTTAGCTTTATTAGAGATGTATTACATTCCTTGAGCTTGACATAAGCAACCCTGTCTTCAAAATGTCTACAGAAGTACTATTCCCATAGTGTAAACATACTCTAGAATACTAGAATATAGGGCTGCACGATATTGAAAAAACTGACATTGCGGTTTTTTTAACCTGTTAAGCCCCAAGGTCCCGGCGGGTACTTTACTTTTTTTTTTTCACGACACTGTTTCAGGGGATCTTAATATTTAAGAACCTATTAATGTGTTATACCAGATTAACGGGAATAATCTCAGCTAACTGACGACACAAACCATTTTTACCAAAACAAAACACAAGTCTCATAAGAAGCATCTAAATGACCCCTGAGCGAAAAATGCTAACGGACTTTGGCACAGAACTCAAGATAAAAGATACCCTTATTACTTATCGTAGCTGCACATATAGATATCGGATTAAAGCTGAGGTTCCACAGATTATTTAGGTATATATATCATCACTGAGTCATCCGAACTCGCGACAGGGGAAGCAAACACATACATCACAACACGTACCTTTACGGAGCTTCTAGGGGAGATCGTCTCACCGTAGCTGTCAATCTGATCAAAAGACGTGTTCAATGGCATTAAAATGAGAAAAAACGCGGCTGAATCGGTTAATCCAAAGGTTGATAATGTTTCTGTGGCTTTGAAGCAATTGTTTATAATCCATAATTCCATTTTTATGTAAAAATCGGAGCACAAAAGTTAGCTGCTAATGGTAGCCACCAGAGTGGCTGCTGCTTCCGGTCTTGGCTACGCGGCAGGCTAACACACACATTACCAAATAAGGAGTGAGAGTGACCGCACGTCCCTGCGGTGTGAATATCGCGCATGCGCATATCGCGGTTATCGCCATGACACGGTATATCGTTCAGCCCTACTAGAGTAGTACTTAAGTAAACATTTGGTAAAATTATGAAAACTAGCTACAGTATTAAGTAAAAGTACTCACTCGAAGTATTTAAATATTTTGAAGCAAAAGCCGCAAATCCTCACGTTTAAAGGCCCGGACACACCAAGCTGACACCAAAGAACTGACACAGACGGACCCCCGACTGTTGTGTCGCCTCACGTCTCTGCGTCTTGGCCATGTGTCGCACTGGAACACACCGCAAAGACTTCAGCCGACGGCCAAGAAGCACGTACGAACTGCGCATGCGTGAGTGGCAATAACTCTCCTTACCAGCAGGCGGCGGTAGTGTGTATTCGTCATTCAAAAGAGGCAACAACCGGAAGACAGACTGCGTGATAACCGAGATATAAACAAACAACAAATAGCGTGTGTGTTACATCTTCACTCTACAGCGAGAAGCTCATGGGGCTTTCCCGAACCTGTGTCGAGAGCTGGAGGTAAATGACATCTCAGATTTGCCTTCTTAATAGTTTGTTTGGGTCCCTCACTTCCGTTTCGCTTCCTCATGCACTGATTCGCTAGCTGAACAGCCAATCAGAGTGATTTCTTTGACCGACAGCCTTTGGCCGACTGCCTACCGATGCGACATGCCGAAAGACACGACGGTGCGGGACACACCAATCTGAATACAGGACGCTCATCGTCGGCCTGACATCCATCGACGGACAAAATCGGCTTGGTGTGTCCGGGGCTTAAGAAGCTGTGAAGCCAATTTGCTGCCTTTCTCTATCCTGTTTTCCACTCCTGGTTTTAGTCAATAAATATAATGTTGAACAATTTAATCTTTACCTAATATTCTGAGAATTGAGTGTCAAAATCTGAGTTTATAGAGTAACTAGTGAATACATCGGTACAATAGATGTAGTGGAATAGAAAGTACAAGAGACAACCCACCAATTCCTCATAAGGGATGCTGTATATCCTAAAAACATCTGGAAAAGTTGACTTTAATTAAATGTATTATGTCAACAGATTTCACATAACTTTTTTAGGGTAGGTGAAAGCAATCATTTTAAATTGAAATAAAAAATATTAGGTTCAACTTAATGTTGCTTTCAACTAACCTATTAGTCATTCTTTACTAGAGTAAAAGTACTAATACCACACTGTAAGCATACTCAATTTAAAGTACTACATCTAGATTAGTACTTGAGTAAAACATTTGGTACGATTAGGAAAATGTGCTATTAAGGATTAAAAGTACTCACTGCAGAACATCTTGAAAAGTATTTGTATTATAGTATAATGTTTTAAAATATATCGAAGCAAAAGCAGCAAATCTTCATGTAGAAGCTAGATCTATTTTCCACTCCTGGTTTTTATTCAATTAAACTTGAACTTAATTATAGTACTTGAGTAAATATACTTAGTTAATGTCCACCTCTGGTCTGAGACGTATTGTATTGGACTTCTTAAGACTGGATTCCACGTAATAAATCATCTGCTTTCCGTATAGTTTTGCTCATAAAACACCTGCTGTGATTTAGATGAACTCTGCAGCCTGAGGCCTGATCAATGGATGCTCCGCAGGGACTCATTTAGTGCAGGCTCTGCATTTAGATTTATCTTTTTGAGAAAATCCCCTCGTCTGAACCTTGCAAAAAATGATATCAAGTAACTGTGTGGCCTTTTAGCCCACCTCATATCTAATCAGAAGCTCATTTACAGAATGCCTTCCATACTTCTGTCTGGTTTAACCCTCCTGTTGTGTTTGTGTTCCCCCTTACTTTGGAGTCCTGTTTTAACTGCTATTACAGTAACACAAAGACCATTAATCATCACCACATTTCATTTAACACCCTTTCAAACTGTACATTGTATCAGAGTACTGGTACACATGAACAACTGCAGTAAATATACAAAGAATAGACACTGAACATGTATTGCGTGTGCCAGGTGTGATCCATGTGGGGGGATGGGCACATAAGAGCGGGAAATGTGTCAAATTGCTCAGTGTGTGTGTGTTGGTTAGTTAGTTAGTTGGGCAACCCTGTAAAAATCCCTCAACCAATAGGAGGCCAGGTGTCCTTGCGGGTGCGTTCGGGTGCATATATTATAAAATATATGTATGTAAAAGGAGAATGTATGTGCGTGAGAGGACCAGTATGAATTACGGCCTGTACGGCCCCTCATAGATTTACATGGGGGCATTGGGCACATAAGGGGGGGAACACATCTAGAGTATGTGTGTGTGTGTGTGTATATATGTGTGTGTGTGTGTGTGTATGTGTGTGTGTATTTGTGTGTGTGTTTTATCTGACCGGGAACACCATGGCTGTTACAAAGTTGACTAAATCATCCAAAATTCAATGAAAGTGTTGATCAGCAATTTTATATGTTCAAATGTCTTCTGTGAAGGATATTATAAAGCCTGAATGCAATTGAATGTAAAACTAAAAAGTTGTGATTGATGAAAGCAGTAAATCGGTCAGATTTGACCCAAAGAAAACAGGGGGGGGCTAAAAATCCACACCGTACGTCGACAGCTCTTTAGATTATGTAAAACAAAGTTGTAAGGGTTCGTGTGAGGTGAGCTCTTGTCACCGGCCACTTATAGTTATAGTCACGCCTGCTTTTAAAATAAATCCATATTGTTCTCAGGGAGGAAAGTGAAACCTGTCAGCTGTCTTTTAGAGAGACAAGTTCCTGCTGTAGCTCTAACTGTAGACGCTGACATCTGAAGTGTTTAAGCTTTAAAACCTTAGATGTAACCAGAGGTGGAGGAAGTCATTTTAGTTAAAGAGGAAATATTCTGCTCATTTTCAGGTGTCAGATTGCATTATTAGTTTATCTATATCTTGTTTTAGCTTCGAATATAAATCTGTTAAAGCTTTAAATAAATGTAGCGGAGTAAAAAGGACAATATCGTCTTCCAAAGTGAAGTAGAAAGGAGTATATCATGAAAATACTAAGTACAAATACCTCTAAATTCTACCTCAGGTACACTACTTAAGTACATGTACTTCATTACATCCTGTGGTGATATTTCATACATTTCCTTCTTATTTGATAATTTTCCCTTCACTGTCGTCCTGTAATGTCTGCCTTCAGCACATATGGCTCTGAGTTATTCAGCAGCGTTGACGGTGTAAAGGGTTTGTTCAGCCCTGCGTGTGTTGGCATGCGATAAGATGTATGCATACACACTTTGCACATGTTCTGAGGGGTGTATGTATTTATATACGTTACACAGTGTCTGCTGCACCTGCTGTGTGTGTGTGTGTGTGTGTGTGTGTGTGTGTGTGTGTGTGTGGGTGTATGTGTGTGTGTGTGTGTGTATGTGTGTGTGTGTGTGTGTATGTATGTGTGTGTGTGTGTGTGTGTGTGTATGTGTGTGTGTGTGTGTGTGTGTGTGTGTGTGTGTGTGTGTTGTGTGTGTGTGTGTGTGTGTGTGTGTGTGTGTGTGTGTGTGTGTGTGTGTGTGTGTGTGTGTGTGTGTGTGTTGTGTGTGTGTGTGTTGTGTGTGTGTGTGTGTGTGTGTGTGTGTGTGTGTGTGTGTCAGGGTTTACACTCTGAGGGTGTGGCGGTGATGAGAAACTCTGGAAGATTTGTTCTAGAGGGAAACAGACACGTTTCTCCTCGGGACTGCAGGCATCACATGAGTGGCGGATGACATGGAAACACACACACACTCCCAGCGCTGGAGAGCAGCCACAGAGGAGGAAGAAAATAATAATACATTTTACATTTCAGGCTCAGTTGTTTGTGAGTTTTCTCTGCTGTGTTCTTAGCTTGAATCTTAATCCGTTGGCTCTCTATTCCCTGCTCTCATATTGTCCAGATCTGAGCTCCCTTTAGGAGAGGATCATGTCTGAACTCATCTCTGAAGTCATGCTTGACATCACAGTGAGAGTCATGCCAGGGATCCGGCAAATCAAAACCATCTTGACTTTCAGACGCAATGATGTGGTTAAAATCAGGAACACATTTAAATAACACTGCATTTACGAATGTATACTCTGAAGTGTATTTACAGCTAGTTACACGATTCCTGCACAAATGGTGACATGTGAGTAAATCTGACAGGTAGAATCAAATCAAATACAAATGTATTATAGCAGCAAATCACAATAAGACATAAACAAAATACAAACGTCATAGCATAACAATTATAAAAACATTATTCAACACTATACATCAACATAAGTATTGCCTTGTGATGAAAGCATGTGACTGAAGTGATGCTAATGATCAATGGAAACTAGCATCAATTGATGTTTGGTTTTAAAACTCTCAAAACGATGGAAAAAAACTCACTTAATCTTTATTTCCGACAGCTGTTTGGAGTCACTAACATCTCCACGACTAAAGGAGCTCCCGCAGCAATCTTTGGGAGGGTCTGTCCACGCAAAAAGTTAAATGGTGGATGAAGATGTGCACATTGCATGACTAATGGGACCAGATGTGATCCGTAGAGAGTGGATAGTTACACTGAACAAAAATATAAACACTTTTGTTTTTGCTCCCATTTTTTACGAGATGAACTCAAAGTTCTAAAACATTTTCTATTTACACAAAATAACCATTTCTCTCAAATATTGTTCACAAATCTGAAAGAATCTGTGATAGTGAGCACTTCTCCTTTGCCGAGATAATCCATCCCACCTCACAGGTGATATCAAGATGCTGATTAGACAGCATGATTATTGCACAGGTGTGCCTTAGGCTGGCCACAATAAAAGGCCACTCTGAAACGTGCAGTTTTGCTTTATTGGGGAGGTCTGGGGGGGTCCGAAAACCAGGCAGTATCTGGTGTGAGGGGTAGGGGTAGGGGTAGGGGTAGGGGTAGGGTTAGGGTTAGGGTAATGTTGTGAATCGAGTGGCCTGTGTTCGTCGTCCATATAATATGCCTGCCCATACCATAACCCCACCACCACCATGGGCCACTCGATTCACAACATTACCCTAACCCTAACCCTACCCCTACCCTACCCCTAACCCTAACCCTAACCCTAACCCTAACCCTACCCCTCACACCAGAGACTGACTGGTTTTCGGACCCCCCTCGACCCCCCCAATAAAGCAAAAATGCACGTTTCAGAGTGGCCTTTTATTGTGGCCAGCCTAAGGCACGCCTGTGCAATAATCATGCTGTCTAATCAGCATCTTGATATGCCACACCTGTGAGGTGGGATGGATTATCTCGGCAAAGGAGAAGTGCTCACTATCACAGATTCTTTCAGATTTGTGAACAATATTAGAGAGAAATGGTTATTTTGTGTTTATAGAAAATGTTTTAGATCTTTGAGTTCATCTCATGAAAATTGGAGCAAAAACAAAAGTGTTGCGTTTATATTTTTGTTCAGTGTAGTTACATTGGGAATGCAAAAGCAGGCACTTCACCAGACTTACACTTATATATGTTTTTAATGAGCCTTATAAGGCTTAATTAGAGAGATGCATCAAAGTAGTCCCACCCATGTTGAGACTTTATTATATTCTTTGCGCTTATCTTTAGCAACCCTGTCTTCAAAATGTCCCATACTGCTTTCCTAATTAAGTTTTAGAGAACATTTTCTCCTCCTGGGTTATGGTGGTTAATCTTCAATCAATGTTTATTTATATATATATATAATCTTGTGGATTTAAAGCAAAGCAACTGATATAAACAAACTCCTTGGTTAGGTTTTTAAAAATGTCATTTAATTGAATTTCAAACCTTTATTTACCCAGGTGAATCCCATTGAGACCATTGATCTCTTTTTCAAGGGAGACCTGCTCAAGTAGTTCCACATGAAACATAAAAACATAAACAGAACAACAACAAGGACATCTTACAGCATCATTACAGGGTTTACAATTTACAATAACTATCCACATGAGCAGACCAACAGCTTCCCATTCAGAATAATTCATAGTTTGGACCAAAATAGGCGTGTTGGCATATATTAAGTGGAGTTCATCAGCTTCATCAGTCCCACCGATCCACTAACTCTCAGTTTTACGCAGATTTCCACAAACTGATTATAAATGGATTTGAATAAACAAATCCGAGACCAACAATGTTTTTTCCTCGTACCCTAAATGATAAGCTTTCTCCCAAGGGAGCCTAATTTCTAGGAGACAGAGTTTATTCAGTATTTGGAAATGAGTAAATCCTACCGGACAGAATTACCTCAAGCACATTTCGATGTTACTATCTTTGTAAACTAATGTCTTCTTGATCTGTGTCCAAGGAGTAACTGTATTTTAATTCCTGTCCTCACATTTTTTCATTTCATTTTTGTATTTGTTCCGTTCATGGTACGCACAACTTAATGTATAACAATTATTTACAAAACGTATCTATAAACACACCGTACACGTAAAGGAGCAGGGAGAAGAAAATAATCTTATATTACCGGCTTCTTTAAGTAAGTAAGTAAGTAAGTGAGTGAGTGAGTGAGTGAGTAAGTAAGTGAGTGAGTAAGTGAAACTGTGTCTCAGGGCTTCTTAACATTTATGAAACTATGAATGTGTCATACCCACTTAACGGGAAGAAACTCAGCTAACTGACGATACGAACCATTTTTACCGAAACAAAACGCAAGTCTCACAAGAAGCGTCTAAATGAGCCCTGAGCGAAAAAATGCTATCGCACTTAGCACAGAACTCACAGCTTAAATACCTTTATTACTTATAGTATCTGCACAAACAAGATATCGATTAGCAAGCTGAGATTCCACAGATTCCAGAAATATTAGTATCATCACTGAGCGATCCGAACTCGCGACATCACAACACGTAGCTTCACGGAGGAAGCTTCTTACCTTAGCTGTTGTTCTGATCAAAATGTGTCTTCAATGGCATCAAAACGATAAAAACGCTGCTGAAGGTCAATCCAGAGGTCAATCCAATGTGTCTGTGTCACTTTGAAAAGATTACTCCATCTTCATATTTACTAGTTTGAGCCTAGGTTTCAGTTTGCAGTTTGCTCTCACTGGTCAATGGTAACGTGTGTGTATGTGGAACCTCCCCTTCGATTCTATTGGCTCTAACGGTTCAAAAGAGCTGTCAATCATCAACATCGACCAATGGGTTCCAGAGAAACGGCAAATACACCCAAATGACCCCAAAGGCGTTTTTTTTTGTTGCTAAACCTCTTTAAAAAGGTCAAATGTCACGTATTTGGCATCAATCTTGATACAGGGTACTTATTATATGTTATAGTTTGGATTCCTAAAGCTTTTAGTCTACTATCCCATCATTCAAGGTTAGTTTTCACTGTAAGTAATGTTTTTATTTTAGGCGGAGGTAAGAATTTACACTTTTTGACTATGTACAATCTGAATTTACTTTACAATAAAACAATTCTATGTTGATTCTGACTCTTCTAAATCCAACTCACAGGTTTATCATTGCTTTGAGAAAAAAGATTATTAACGTACCCCTTTTAGAAGCGATGTTATAGTCATTTGTTCTGGGAATGTCATTTTCCCTGGCCTGAAAAACAGACTTGTTCCCCCCCCCTCCCCACCTCCATGGTGTTATTGATGATTTTCAGTCTGGCGGGGTCTTAAGGTATCTCCTCTGCTATAAGCAATGTTTGTGTTTGCAGCAGAGTTTCAATAAGCACGTTTTTCATCTGGAAAATCCTCTGCATGTCCCAAACCTGCTGCCTGTGCACAGTGATACCTCCAGAACAAATACAAACCTGTAATATGCAATTCAAAATCATTTTCTGTATCTCCTGTTCGGGACAAACTAACTGTGTTGAGATGAGTCCCCTGCCAAGTAAAGCAACACTGTGTTTCCTCTGTAATACGCATTGCTGGTTGTATGGTCCTTTCTACATAATGATGAGCCTTAAAGTCTACAACCTCTATTACTGAGGACAGATCCTGTCTGCATGATGGGTTGTGGAGAGTCCTTGTCTTGATTTAAGACGTAAAAAAGGAGAAAACATGAAGAAAAGACAGAGATATTCAGGCTTTATTTAGTGTTTTACTTCATTTAAATGATCTCATAGTGTTAGTTTGTTTCTCTAATTTAATTTTGTACCTTGTTTGTAAACCTTGTCCAACACCCTTTACCCTTGTCAATCAATCAATGTTTATTTACATAGCCCAATATCACAAATGTTACAGTTTGTACAGAATATCAGTATGACAATACGACACCCTCTGTCCTTAGACCCTCTGTCCTTAGCCCCTCTGTCCTTAGACCCTCTATCCTTAGACCCTCTGTCCTTAGACCCTCACATCGCAAAAGGAAACACTTCCAGAGAAAACCCACAGTTTAAGGGAACATGGGAGAAACCTCAGGGAGAGAAACAGAGGAGGGATCCCTCTCCCAGGACGGACAGACGTGCAATAGATGCCGTGTGTAAATTGAAGAGATAATACATTTACAACATAGGTAGTCCAGATGTTTGGAAATGCATGTGTCTGTAATAAGAATCCACGAGGATGTCAGCAATGCTGTGGGAGCCATCAGGGAAGTAGTATGGTGAGAGTCAGGCAGGACCGCAGAGACAGGTCCAGGACTCAGATCAGGACTCAGGATAGAGGATCCAGGACTCAGGATAGAGGATCCAGGACTCAGGATAGAGGATCCAGAACTCAGGATAGAGGATCCAGGACTCAGGATAGAGGATCCAGGACACAGGATAGAGGATCCAGGACACAGGACCGCAGCAACAGGATCAGCCTCGACTCAGGATCCCGGAGTAGATAGACACCAAAAAGAAATGTGGGGGAAGCTGGGTTATTGGGAACATGAGAGAACACAGGTACTACAGACAGACAGAAGGAAGGCGTCCCCCGACAGTCTAAGCCTATAGCAGCTAAACTAACATGTCTACGTGCATGCACTCCCTTAGGATAGGTTGAGGGGAAAAGCAAGCAAGAAGAAAGAAAAGCTCTTCTCCTCCTGTCAGGCTTTTGTAACACAGGACATATTAATTATAAAATCTGTTTTTGTTGGTTCTGATATTTCCATGGGATTTTATAGAATATTGCTTGCCTTTTCAAACTATGTTTTGAATTTGTTAACCCTTTTGAAGTCACCACTCGACATTTCAATAAACTCAGCAACTGGACACATGTTATTAATAATATATCCATAACAATGAACTTGATTGATCAGTTATAGCACCTGTCACAGAGTTACACAGTGATTTAAGATCAAAACAGAATACATGTAATACACACTGACTAGTATGCCATTATTAAGGAATACACAAAGCTGCAGAAACATCAAGAAAATCACATTTATGCCTAAAATGGTTGACTAATCTGCGAATGTCTTACTGATGCAGGGAGGAAGAAGGTATTTATAATGTCATCTATTGATGAGGAAAACGTGGATTACATATCCAGATATTTATGATTTTTGAAATGTTTCTTAGATGATGAAAGCAGAATTGCACTATTAATTTGACATGTTTAGTCTTAAATCTATCGAATAAGACACCCAGATTCCTGCAACTCTGGGACAGGATATGTGGCTGATTGAATATCATCTTGCGTTAAAATCTAAAGCATCAATGTGTTAATCACGGACCAATGTGAGATTAATCGTGACCTTAATGAGCTCTGAAAGCCTGAGATGTTTCTAAGCTCCTTATTTAATGATATCAGCTGTGGGCAAACTTATAGAAACACGCAGTTCTATTAATAATTCTGGAGTCCTTAACTTGCCGTATTGCTTCTAGTCATTCTTGTTGCTGCTATTATGTTGATTGATGTAAGAAAGTGGTTAATTATTGCCATTAAAGTCAGTTTTCCAGAGAACTGTGCTCAGATTTAGAGGGCTTTTTCTACAGAAGGTGGTATTTAAATGAGGGTATAAAGTCGTCCTGTAAATGACCTCGTTGGAGTTGAATATGAATTAAAGTTGACATTTCCAAAGCTTTGGAAATAAATCTTACTTACTTGGAAGTTTCACTTTACTGCTTTCATTTACGGCCTCTGCTAGCGGCTGTTTTTGGAAAGTGAGAACACATATTGCTTTTTTAATGTTCCCAGAGTCTGAAAAATAATACCTTTACTTTAATCTTTTTTATCTAACTTTTTCCATTTGTCCCTGATGTACTTGGAAACAAAACATCCTCATTGACTGGAAATATCACAACACCATCATCCAACATATTCTGTGACGGACTGAACCAATATTTAATACATCGGGTATGATAATTAGCTTTGTGTTCGTCAAACAGCTGCAGAGATGGCACAAGTACACACAGATACTCGTGTTTAAAAATACTCTGGTAGAAGTACTGACTGAACTTCTTTCCTCAAGTAAAAGTAAAGAGGCTTTGAAATGTACTTCAGTAAAAAGTACCCATAACTAGCAGCTGCTTTAAAGAGTACCTGACCTCCCTTTATATCAATAGAACAATAATGTCATTGTTAGCTAATGAATGTTTCCATGCTGAACAACGGCAACATGACAACGTTTCCATTGGTCCCTCTTCTTTAGAGAAGACCAGGAAGTGATGGATACACGGATCGTGTTCAAATCAATAGGCACGCAATGACTCTAAAGAATAATGATCACGCATCAAACACACATTCAGACTAAAGGAACCAGCTGTTTGGGAAATGAGAGAAGTAGAAAGTACAGGTATTTGAGTTCAACATGTAAGAAGTAGAAAGTACAGGTATTTGAGTTCAACATGTAAGAAGTAGAAAGTACAGGTATTTGAGTTCAACATGTAAGAAGTAAAAGTACAGGTATTTGAGTTCAACATGTAAGAAGAAGAAAGTACAGGTATTTGAGTTCAACATGTAAGAAGTAGAAAGTACAGGTATTTGAGTTCAACATGTAAGAAGTAGAAAGTACAGGTATTTGAGTTCAACATGTAAGAAGTAGAAAGTACAGGTATTTGAGTTCAACATGTAAGAAGTAGAAAGTACAGGTATTTGAGTTCAACATGTAAGAAGTAAAAGTACAGGTATTTGAGTTCAACATGTAAGAAGAAGAAAGTACAGGTATTTGAGTTCAACATGTAAGAAGTAGAAAGTACAGGTATTTGGGTTCAACATGTAAGAAGTAGAAAGTACAGGTATTTGAGTTCAACATGTAAGAAGTAGAAAGTACAGGTATTTGAGTTCAACATGTAAGAAGTAGAAAGTACAGGTATTTGAGTTCAACATGTAAGAAGTAGAAAGTACAGGTATTTGGGTTCAACATGTAAGAAGTAGAAAGTACAGGTATTTGTGTTCAACATGTAAGAAGTAGAAAGTACAGGTATTTGAGTTCAACATGTAAGAAGTAAAAGTACAGGTATTTGAGTTCAACATGTAAGAAGTAGAAAGTACAGGTATTTGGGTTCAACATGTAAGAAGTAGAAAGTACAGGTATTTGAGTTCAACATGTAAGAAGTAGAAAGTACAGGTATTTGAGTTCAACATGTAAGAAGTAGAAAGTACAGGTATTTGGGTTCAACATGTAAGAAGTAGAACGTACAGGTATTTGGGTTCAACATGTAAGAAGTAGAAAGTACAGGTATTTGTGTTCAACATGTAAGCAGTAGAAAGTACAGGTATTTGAGTTCAACATGTGAGAAGTAGAAAGTACAGGTATTTGAGTTCAACATGTAAGAAGTAGAAAGTACAGGTATTTGAGTTCAACATGTAAGAAGTAGAAAGTACAGGTATTTGGGTTCAACATGTAAGAAGTAGAAAGTACAGGTATTTGAGTTCAACATGTAAGAAGTAGAAAGTACAGGTATTTGAGTTCAACATGTAAGAAGTAGAAAGTACAGGTATTTGTGTTCAAAATGTAAGAAGTCAAAGTAAAAAGTCGTCAGAAAAATAAGTAGTGGAGTAAAGTACTAATACTAGAACAATGTACTCAAACTAAGTATTTGCACTCCACTACTTCCCACCTCTGGACAGCTGCCATTTAAAGCATAAACCTACAGAATGATGAATGTGAGTCCCATCAGGAAGTGGACAGTTGTTTTTAAAGCGATGTCTAAACTGCTGCAGCACATTTAGCCGTGCACTGAAGGAGAACTGATGGAAAAACTGTGACTGCTTCCAGAAAGAATGAGTTTTCTGGAGATAAGGCGGCAGTATTTTCTGGTTCAAATCGTATGGCACTTTTTATTCCAATAATAGTTCAGTCCCACGGTCATGAGCATGTGAAATCGGGTATGTGGTATTTCTCTTCAGAGCTTTGATGGAATTATTTATTCGCAGTATGTCAGTTTTCCGCTCCCTATATATGTGTCTGTGTCTCGTAAAAGGGTTGTTGCAGTTCAAAATGCTTTATAGGCGGCTGGAGAATGAAGACGGGGAGGAAAGGTAGAACACTGGCTGACTAATGCACAGCACGGTTTAAAACAAAGACATGAAATCGCCTGATTGTAACAAAAGTCAGGGTTAAAGAAAAGTATGCTTTATTTTTAAAGAAACAGATTTTTGTTTCTCCGATCCTCGAAGGCTTTTTGAAAATATCCACATCTGATATTCTCTTATTTTAACCACACAGCACCATTACACTCATTGGAGCATCGGCATTAATGTAGCATTAAGGAAACGGGCTAATGCTTCACACACACACACACACACACACACACACACACACACACACACACACACACACACACACACACACACACTCACACACACATACTATGTATACATCACTTCAGGGGACATTACATTGACTTACATACTTACCCTAATCCTAACCCAAGTCTTCACCCTAAAATGAATGATTCCCCTTATGGGGACCTCCATGTTATCCCCATAAGGGAGGCGAGTCCCCACACGTGACTGTGTAAACAGATTTAGGTCCCCACAAGTATAGTAATGCTAGGCCACACACACGCACACACACGCACAGACACACACACAAACACACATACACACACATACACCCACACACACATACATACACACATACACACACACACACACACACACACACACACACACACACACACACACACACACACCTGCCTCAACTGCACAATATACCGTTATATCTAATCTCAATATTCACCTTGCTGTGTGTGTGTGTGTGTGTGTGTGTGTGTGTGTGTGTGTGTGTGTTTGTGTGTGTGTGTGTTTGTGTGTATGTCTCCCCGTTAAAGAGAGTCATTAATATCATCCACATGCATTTATTTAAAACAGGCAATACGTAGGCCTACACATGAATGATGAAACCGTATGATGAGATGACAATACTGTAATAAAAATAATGCAAAGTAATATCAATGATACAAATATGTAATAAAAAGACAAACACAGAGAAATAGGATCCCTTCAAAATAAACCCAAGAACCACAAACACACAGGCTCAGGATATTAATTATTCCTTATTATCCGACTGTTTATTAGAGATTCTTTGATCCCATTTCCTGTTGTGTTGCAATCCATTTTCTGTCTAAAGAAATGAGCTTTTTGAGAATGACTTTATTTGGCTTAAAATATAAATATTTTATCCAAAACCTCTAAGTAAATATTTAAAGGTGTGAATTTAAAATAAATACTGACTGACATAATGTATTCTCCAATGGTAAATTCACCACGTAATGTCGTTTTACTGTCTGTAAAAAGCATCTTTATTCAGCTAATTTAACCATTTGCTTTTCCTTTTTCAAAGTACGCAGGAGAACTAAGTGGTATTTAAAACATTCATACTTGAGCACAGTGCATTTCACCATTTCCACATGACAAGAGGATGGAGATGTGAAAGAGGTGAGAAGGTCACGGTGACGTTTAGAAAATGGAATCAGAAGTTATGGCTCTCCAAATGTGCCGTGAATAAGTTAGCCGTGCCCGGTGGCCATTGACCTGCAGATTTACTCTCTGACTAAAGGTATTTAATAATGCAGGAAGTAGAAATGTTGTAAACCTGTAGCATGAAGGAAATGATCTTTGTGGACAGCATGTAAAGACTTTGACAGAATGTAATCTCAATCTGGTTTTCAGTCACACCCTCCACATGCATCTCCTCTCTGAATTAAAGATCTCCTGCTATTTTTAGTATCAGATATATAAAATATATAAACACCATATCTATAATGTGTTTTGCTTAAAATACCATCATGCATTTTAGATCATGCATTAGTTAGAGAATGGAGCTCAAAGGCTTTCTCTCTTGCCGGTTACACCACAAGGTGAGTTCCTTTTTACTTCCTGCTTCTTCACACACATGCTCTCCAGTACAGGTTAGCTCTGAGTGTTAGCGATGCTGATGTAAACACCGACCATATTACGTCCAAAACAGTCGGGCATTGTTACTGATAGCAGCTTTCTGATTGGGCCGTGGGTCCACATTTCAGATGTTACGTCATATCGGACGCAAATCTGGATCAGCTCCGTTGTTCCCCGTTTTTAGAGATTTGGGTACGGAGGAAAAGAGAGAGGGTTCACTTTGTGAGTTCCCCGACACACCGGGGACACATATTTATGTATTAAGATACAAAAGTGTATTTTGCATGATAGGACACCTTTAAGATTATTATCGTGTTTAAAACAGGCAACAGATAGGCCTACCGTCGTCTGTTAGAATGTGGCTGTAGTTGAACTCTCATAGCTTCTCCGCTAACTCTCTGCTGAAATATGTCACGGTGTCGTTCCTCTCATCAGTGGTCTGCAGACCCCCGTCAGGTGCTGTGACTCCTCCATTTCATCATCAAACAGCTCCGCCTCATACAGGCTTTAATAGCTGCTAGATAGCCTTGTTGTTCTTCTTCTCCCTGTGTGCCAGTAATTAGATCTCTGTGTGGAGCAGCTTTACTGCAACTCAGAGTCCAGCCAAGTTGTATATTTCTTTGCATCGTTACAGAGCTATAAATACATTCAGTACTATTTCTGCTATTGCTTCTCCTTTTTTCTGTAGCTGCCGGTGAGTTTGTCTTTAGAAAGCTGGTTGCAGGCAGATTGTTTGAGCAGTGTTAATCTGGGTAATTCAGAATATAGTGAACTAGAAGGATGCGAGCAGCGTTACGTTTCTAAATAACGACCCTCCCACTTTTCCGTTCCTTGAAAGCAAAGAATCGGAAAAACAAGTTTTATCTCGCCGAAAGGACTGCGACTCGTCTGACCGGAAATCGTCCCCCTATTGATTTAAAATAAACCATAAATCGACGCCCATCATCGTTATACAGTTACATTACATTACATTGCATTTAGCTGACGCTTTTATCCAAAGCGACTTACAATAAGTACATACGACCAGGAAGACACAACCTTGAAGAAAACAGAATCATAAAGTACATCAGGTTTCATAGAGCCAAACATTTCAAGTGCTACTCAGCTGGCTATAGATAAGCCAGTCCTTTATTAGTATATAAGTGCTTTGATAGTAATTCTATGGCTCGAAGTGGAGTCGAAAGAGATGAGTTTTCAGTCTGGAAGGTGTGTAAGCTTTCTGCTGTCCTGATGTCAATGGGGAGCTCATTCCACCATCTTGGAGCCAGGATAGCAAACCCACGTGTTTTTTCTGATGGGAACTTGGGTCCTCCTCGCAGCGAGGGTGCAGCGAGTCGTTTGGCTGACGCAGAGTGTAGTGCACGTGCTGGGGTGTACAGTTTAACCATGTCCTGGATGTAGGGAGGGCCAGATCCATTCGCAGCATGGTATGCAAGTACCAGTGTCTTGAAGTGGATTCTAGCAGTCACTGGAAGCTAGTGGAGGGAGCGGAGGAGCGGAGTGGGGGGGGAACATTTAGGAAGGTTGAAGACCAGACGAGCCGCTGCATTCTGGATGAGCTGCAGAGTTACATTATGCAATTGTCGCCTGACTGACCATCGTAAATGTAAATAAAAAATGGCGTGGCTTTCTACATTTTTCCATGTAATTGGCAAAAACCTAAGAATCTGTATTTAACGCCAGTCAAATGAAAGCAAGTGTTTTCACCTAAAAAAGGGGCGGGGCCATGACCGATTTCCGATGACATCGTTAAAATCCGGTTTGACCATCGTGTTTTGGCTCCTTGTAGATTACAACATTCACAGTTTTCTTAATGTTTTTGATGTAATTTGCGAAAACCTAAGAATCTGTATTTAACGCCAGTAAAATGACAGCCAATGCTATCTACCAAAAAGGGGCGTGGCCACGACGTAGAGGGAAATAACCTGATTGGTTGCTCTCATCTAAAAAGGTTCTGTGGTGAATCTGCTGCAGGCACACAATATGAAATATGACTTCCTTTGCAGAGATAATACTAACTTATTGTTCTTAACTCTGGGTGCACATATACTCTGTCATATTAAAGACTTGTAATGTGACTCCAGAGCATCGATGCAAATGTCAGCATTACCTTCGACCAAGTCTGGAAATAGAAATGAATTATGGAACATGAAAGCAGGCCAAGGCAATATGACGCATGACGTAATGCTCAGTGCCGTTAGTGCATATGTGTCGCTCACATGGAACACTGCACCGTATTATTGTCCCCTTTAAATGTTTTCTCAAATCGTTGGTTTCATCTTTTGGGAGAGTGCAGCGGTTGAGGCTGAAACACATGTGGAACGGAAAGGAGAACATGCTTAGTGTACCAGAAAAGTGGTGGAAGCTGAGCTGTGGAGCCGCGAAGAAAACATTCTGTGATTGCTTGTTGAACCTGAAAATGGGACTGGATGCAGTTCATCCAACTAAACAAGGGAGGGGAAGTGAATTTCCAGCTCTGCCGCAGGACGTCGAGGCGTTCAGGCGTTACCTGGGGGGGGGGGGGGTTCATACGTCAACATTTCATAAGCGTCTTTTAACACCAGGAAAAGCGCTATAAAAGTGTAATGTATTATTATTATAGAATTTGGTATCAAAGTACTGCTTGTTTGAGCTTAAATATTTGTGCCACTTATGTAAATATTGAAAGCTTTGGAAACGATCACGTGTTAATTTTTTGTTAATTATTATTATTTATGAATATATGTTTTCCTTTATATTCCATAGCTGTGTTGTCATTCTCCACACACAGAAAGCAGCTCATAGTAAGCCCCTCTGACTGGACGTAACATTTTTTAGTTTAATTAATTTTGCCACTTATGTATATTTTGAAAGCTTTGAAAAACATACATTTGCTGTGTGCCTGAACACTGTATCACTATTGCTTCTATTGGCTAGCGCCCCAATACATGTGATGGGTTAAGGGGTGGGACATCTCTAAGCGGTTGACCAATCGCAACACATTCTTAAATCCTTCCACACTCAGTTAATTTCACTCCTTTGCTTCTTCTGAAATTATGTAATTTACAATATCCATAAAGCACAGATTATATTCCAATCTGAGAGCTCACCCTTAGTTAAACACATTTAAAATAATACACTGTAGTTTGCCAGATATACTCATTGTCAATAAACTTCATTCTGATTCTGATTCTACATATAAAGTGTAAAACAACACTGGTGCCAGATACATTAACCCTGATGTAAAGTACACCAGGATATGAGAGGAAGCTCCATTAAGCTAGGAGTGCGTCTGACAGTCATATTAAACAGACATGATATTAAGAGTGTCATTTTCCGCACTCACATTTGCCAGTTCTCCTTGGATTTAGCATCGTTATCAGCTAATCTAAATGGGCAGGCTAACAGGCCATTAGCATTTTCCCCAACCGTTTCCGATCAGAGTATTAGCATTCCCTCTCTCGGTGTTAATGGACTCTAATTTAGCTTCGTTTACCAACAACTGTCATATAGCAAGCTTTCTATGCACACACACACACACACACACACCACACACACACACACACACACACACACACACACACACACACACACACACACACACACACACACACACACACACACACATACCATGTATACATCACTTCAGGGGACATTACATTGACTTACATGCATTTCCTGGAGATTTATCCTAACCTTAACCATAACCAACACATGCCTAACACTAACCAAGTCTTCACCCTAAAATTAATGATTCCCCTCATGGAGACCTCCAATTTGTCCCCATAAGGGAGGCGAGTCTCCACACGTGACTGTAAACAGATTTAGCTCCCCACAAGTATAGTAATGCTAGGCCACACCTACCCACACACACACACACACACACACACACACACACACACACACACACACACACACACACACACACACACACACACACACACACACACACACCATGTATACATCACTTCAGGGGACATTACATTGATTTACATGCATTTCCTGGAGACTTATCCTAACCTTAACCATAACCAACACATGCCTAACCCTAACACTTACCCTAACCCTAACCCTAACCCTAACCAAGTCTTCACCCTAAAATTAATGATCCCCCTTATGGGGACCTCCATTTTGTCCCCATAAGGGAGGTGAGTCCCCACACGTGACTGTGTAAACAGATGTAGGTCCCCACAAGTATAGTAATACTAGGTCACACACACACACACACACGCACACACACACACACACACTCAGTGATGGCTGCTATCAGACACCTTTTATTTTGTTAAATACAGCAAATAAACGCAACAAATCCAGCCAATCATTTAATCTGCAACACACCACCTACACACTGAGATCAAGGACATGTGGATGTAGACACAAATGTCAACTTCCAGGAAAAATACGATAACTTTAAGTAGTCCGACTGTATTAATAAACAACGATGCCAAATGATGAGACTCTACACAAGAGGCCAGGACGCCTTTAATGAGAAAAAACATCTGCCGTCTCCGTATCCCACCGGGAAGCACATGACAAGTGTGACAAATAAAAATAGTCTATTCTTGGTTCCCACACGAAGCAATTGGCAGCTTCATGTACAGTCCGGAGTGTTTCTCAGAAGACACATTCAGCGAAGAAGGGAGGGCTCAGTGGTGGAAACATACTGAGATGATTTACTTTTTTACAAAAACTAAAACACGGGAAATGTTCTGCATTCAAGAGGTACTTAGGTAAAGGTGTCACGGTTGAGTGAAGGAAGCAGGACCCAAGCGCAGATAACTTTGATAAACCTTTATTTCAAGGCTAAAATGGAACGAATACAGACAAACACAGAACACTCACCGGTGAAGTCCGTCACCAACAAAAGAAGCACCGACACTGAACACAGCACGAGACAAGACTAAATACAGGGAGGGATAATTACAAGACACAGGTGAACACAATCGGCAAACGAGACACAGGTGAGGAGGGAGGAGAAAAAACACAAGAGCCACAGGTGAACACAATTAGCTAACGAGACACAGGTGAGGAGGGAGGAGAACACACAGGGACACTAACGACAGGAGGAAAACATGACAGAGAACAGTGAAAACACCCAAACCTAGACAGAACTGTGACAGAACCCCCCCCTCAAGGGACGGATTCCAGACGTCCCTAAACCCCAACACAAAAATCCAAAAAAAATCCAGCAGGGTGGGTGGAGGGGGTCCGGAGGAGGGACGTATCCCTAGGCCACCAGGGTGGGTGGAGGGGGTCCGGAGGACGGGACTAAGCTGACCGCCCAGGAGCCCAGTAGGGGACCAGGAAGGGATCTCGGGCGGACGGCCCGGGGGCACGGCAGAAGCCGAGAAGGGGGACTCGGGCGGACGGCCTGGGGGCAAGGCAGAGTCCATGGTGGGGGTCTCGGGCGGACGGCCCGGGGGCAAGGCAGAGTCCATGGTGGGGCGTAGGCCACAGCGGGCGAACTCAGGGGGCCGAGCATGAGGGCGAAGGCAGCGGCAGGAAGAGTCAGGGGGCCGGGCTCGAGGACGAGGGCAGCGGCAGGAAGAGTCAGGGGGCCGGGCTCGAGGACGAGGGCAGCGGCAGGAAGAGTCAGGGGGCCGGGCTCGAGGACGAGGGCAGGGGCAGGAAGAGTCAGGGGGCCGGGCGCGCGGACGAAGACCGCGGCTCACAGAGGGTCGGGATCGAGGGCGAAGACCACGGCAGGAAAAGTCAGGGGGCCGGGCCCGAGGACGAGGGCAGCGGCAGGAAGAGTCAGGAGGCCGGGCCCGCGGACGAAGACCGCGGCTCACAGAGGGTCGGGATCGAGGGCGAAGACCAGACAGCTCCGGAGGCCGGGCAGGACCCGGTGTCGGCCGGACAGGAACCGGAGCCGGCGGGACAGGCTTCGGCAGGATCCCCCACGGAAGAGGACCAGGAGTTGGCAGGACCCCCAGCAGGAGAGCGGTTGGCGGGACCTCCGACGGCACAGGACACAGGGTTGGCAGTACCCCCGGCAGGTGAGTAGACGGCGGGACCTCCAACGGAACAGGACATAGGGTTGGCAGGACCCCCGGCAGGAGAGTAGTCGGCGGGACCTCCAACGGGACAGGACATGGGGTTGGCAGGAACCCCGGCAGGAGAGTAGTCGGCGGGGCCTCCAACGGGACAGGACATGGGGTTGGCAGGACCCCCGGCAGGAGAGTAGTCGGCGGGGCCTCCAACGGGACAGGACATAGGGTTGGCAGGACCCCCGGCAGGAGAGTAGTCGGCGGGGCCTCCAACGGGACAGGACACAGGGTTGGCAGGACCCCCGGCAGGAGAGTAGTCGGCGTGGCCTCCAACGGGACAGGACACAGGGTTGGCAGGACCCCCGGCAGGAGAGTAGTCGGCGGGGCCTCCAACGGAACAGGACATAGGGTTGGCAGGACCCCCGGCAGGAGAGTAGTCGGCGGGGCCTCCAACGGGACAGGACACAGGGTTGGCAGGACCCCCGGCAGGAGAGTAGTCGGCGGGGCCTCCAACGGAACAGGACATAGGGTTGGCAGGACCCCCGGCAGGAGAGTAGTCGGCGGGGCCTCCAACGGGACAGGACACAGGGTTGGCAGGACCCCCGGCAGGAGAGTAGTCGGCGGGGCCTCCAACGGGACAGGACACAGGGTTGGCAGGACCCCCGGCAGGAGAGTAGTCGGCGGGGCCTCCAACGGAACAGGACATAGGGTTGGCAGGACCCCCGGCAGGAGAGTAGTCGGCGGGGCCTCCAACGGGACAGGACACAGGGTTGGCAGGACCCCCGGCAGGAGAGTAGTCGGCGGGGCCTCCAACGAGACCGGACAAAGGGTTGGCAGGAACCCCGGCAGGAGAGTAGTCGGCGGGGCCTCCAACGGGACAAGACATGGGGTTGGCAGGACCCCCGGCAGAGGGCTAGTCTGCGGGACCTCCAACTGGACAGGACATGGGGTTGGCAGGACCCCCGGCAGAGGGCTAGTCTGCGGGACCTCCAACTGGACAAGACATGGGGTTGGCAGGACCCCCGGCAGAGGGCTAGTCTGCGGGACCTCCAACTGGACGGGACATGGGGTTGGCAGGACCCCCGGCAGAAGACTAGTCTGCGGGACCTCCAACTGGACAGGACATGAGGTTGGCAGGACCCCCAGCGGAACCTCCAACGGTACAGGACATGGGGTTGGCAGGACCCCCGGCAGAAGACTAGTCTGCGGGACCTCCAACTGGACATGAGTAGGGGCTTGAGTGGGGACTCGAGAGAGGGCTTGAGAGGGAACTTGAGAGGAAACTGGAGAGTGGACTCGAGAGGTAACTCGAGAGGGGACCTGAGAGGGGACTTGAGAGGGGACCTGAGAGGGGACCTGAGAGGGGACTTGAGAGGGAACTCGAGAGGAGACCTGAGGGGAAACTTGAGAGGTGACTCGAGAGGGAACTCGAGAGGGGACTAGAGAGGGGACTTGAGAGGGAACTCGAGAGGAGACCTGAGGGGAAACTTGAGAGGTGACTCGAGAGGACACTGGAGAGTTGACTTGAGAGGGGACTCGAGAAAAGACTCGAGAGGGAACTCGAGAGGGGACCTGAGAGAGGACTTGAGAAAAGACTCGAGAGGGAACTTGAGATGGGATGAGGGAAGGGACTAGGACAGCTGGGGCCAGAGCTAAGGCTGGAACCATGGCTGCTGGGGCCAGAACTGGGGCTGGAACCATGGCTGCTGGGGCCTGTACTGGGGCCGGAACTATGGCTGTGTGGGCCGGTTCTGTAGCCGGAACCATGACTCTTGGGGCTCGGATTGCTAGCCTGGACTTGCGACTCCTTCTCCTAGAAGCCGCCTGAAGGCTCCGTGGACCTCCAAAAGCCAGCCGAGTTCCAGAAAACGCCTCTTGGACAGGAGCAGGAACTGGGGCGGAAGCACTGGTTGACTCCAGACGGAACACACCGAGACGTTTATAGTCCGCAGGCTGGAAATCACACGCCCAGATGAAGTTCAACATCCAGTCAGGTAAGAACTTCACCAAGTCCGGTTTCTCCATAGCCAACCGGTGCGCCTCTACCAGAGCGGCCTCCTTCTGCCGAACACTGGACGCTCCCCTCCACCAATCATAGCAGCAAGCCAAAGCAAATGAAAAATGCTGTAATTCCACCTCAAATGGGTCATCTGCTGGGTCCATCTCTGGTCGGTGCTTTCTGTCACGGTTGAGTGAAGGAAGCAGGACCCAAGCGCAGATAACTTTGATAAACCTTTATTTCAAGGCTAAAATGGAACGAATACAGACAAACACAGAACACTCACCGGTGAAGTCCGTCACCAACAAAAGAAGCACCGACACTGAACACAGCACGAGACAAGACTAAATACAGGGAGGGATAATTACAAGACACAGTTGAACACAATCGGCAAACGAGACACAGGTGAGGAGGGAGGAGAAAAACACAAGAGCCACAGGTGAACACAATTAGCTAACGAGACACAGGTGAGGAGGGAGGAGAACACACAGGGACACTAACGACAGGAGGAAAACATGACAGAGAACAGTGAAAACACCCAAACCTAGACAGAACTGTGACAAAAGGTATTGCATCACAATATACTTAAAAAACCTTAAAGGTGTGGTAGGTAATTCACTTCAGAAACACTTGTTGTTATATTCCATGGAATGCTCTTAACATCCCGATAGCAATGAATATCTGAAGTGCTTTGACAATAAATACATAAAGAAATATCATCTGTGGAAGCCGTGGCGCTGTAGAAAGCTCGACCAATCATCTGAGCCGGCTAAAGTAACTGATGGCCTACCTGCCTGTCAGCCTTCCATCTGGGCACACACTTATCTCGTGCCCTCATTGGTCATGTGCGCGTCCATGTGTGTCGGAGGAGGGGCCATACTTGCCCCCTCTCCCGGTTTCCTCCCGGGGTCACATTTCTCCCGATTTCTGACAAAATCAGATTTACTCAGATTTACTTTCCACTCTGACTTTAATACAGCTATACCATTGTTTGGTTTCCATGGTAGCGCGTCTCTTTAGTAGCGCGCGCAACTGAAAGTCTGAGAGGGTGAGCCGATAGTCACAGAAAACAGAACAAGAATCGACAACTACCCTCTGCTCACTCCTGTCTTGAAAAATACAGGCTGCAAGGCAGTGCACTTACAACTACAATAAGCATGTGTAGATGTTAATCTAATACAGCTCCGGCGATCCACTAACACCCCCCCCCGCGGTGGTTTTCAAATGCTCCCGATTTCTGAGGTCTCAAGGTAGGCAAGTAAGAGAGGGGCTCTGTGAGGAAGAGGCAGATTATAGCACACTGGAGATGGCTTCTCCATAAGTAATGCCCTGTTTCAGAATCACATGACTTTATTTCCTGTTGCTGGATATCTTAACCGATACTTACGTGTCAATGAATGTATATATATTAGTGGATTATATCTTGTATATAAGATCATATTCTGAATGTCTAAAGTACCTTAAGCTCTGAAATTAATGCGCAATAGTGGAATCAAAAATGTAGTAGAAGTACAAAATGAAATGAAAATGTTCAAGTATCTCATAATTGTACTTTTTTACATATCTACAATAATTATGTATCGAGCCAACAATAAAAACAACATTTATTTTAAGATAAGATGTACTTTATTGATCCCAATTTGGGAAATGTTGTGAGCCAACATGACTCCGATGAACAAGAGATATTTACGCTCACGCAGTAAATCGGTAACACACATTTTAGTGCACGTACACATATTACATTATTATTATTTTTGTATGCTTTTTGTTCGTTTAAATCGATCTTCCTTTGTCTTATGCAGCAGTTATTGAACCAGAGTCACTGCTTCTGTTTGAAATGTCCTCTCACCCAGAGGGGGGGGATCAGGTGAAGGGGGGGGGGGGTATGGAACACATACAGGAGAAGGGCCTCTTTAAGATGGAGAGGTGAAGCAGAAGAGAGGTCAGAGCTACCTTTACGCTCTCAGAGCCGCGGTGACGGATCTGTGTTGACGTGTTTGCATTGGGACTCTTCCATTTCTAAACTCAACCTGACGTGAGTTTGCTCATGTGTGTGTGGCTTATTGATAATCACAGGTGTGTGTTTTAGTTTGTGTTTATGAATATGTGTGTGTGGCCACATTAGAGTTAAATATGCTTTCTGGTGTGTTATATAGGTTTTAGTCTGCAAAGGCTAAAGTCCCACATTTCGTAGTGCTCCAACACATTGTACGTGATAAGGGGCGGGACATCTCTAAATATAAACTCATTATAAACTTCCACTACAGGTAAGGTGAGAACATGCCTTTCACATTAGTTGAATTGTAAATCATGCGGTTCATAGTCTTTACCGTTTTTTTCGAATAACAATAACTGAAATGTATATATCACCTTTCATCTTTTTAACTTTTTAATGCTATTTTATTTCTATTTCTGAAATATATTGGACTTTTTATTTCTGTGTCTTAGTCTCTCGTGTTTTTATGCTGCTGCAACGCAAATATGTCCCAAATTTGGATCAATAAAGTATCCATATATCTATCTATCCATCCATCCATCTATCTATCTATCTATCCATCTATCCATCCATCCATCCATCCATCCATCTATCCATCCATCCATCCATCCATCTATCCATCCATCCATCCATCTATCCATCCATCCATCTATCTATCTATCTATCCATCTATCCATCTATCCATCCATCCATCCATCCATCTATCCATCTATCCATCCATCCATCCATCCATCCATCCATCTATCCATCTATCTGTCACGGTTGAGTGAAGGAAGCAGGACCCAAGCGCAGATAACTTTGATAAACCTTTATTTCAAGGCTAAAATGGAACGAATACAGAAACACACAGAACACTCACCGGTGGAGTCCGTCACCAACAAAAGAAGCACCGACACTGAACACAGCACGAGACAAGACTAAATACAGGGAGGGCTAATTACCAGACACAGGTGAACACAATCGGTAAACGAGACACAGGTGAGGAGGGAGGAGAAAAACACAAGAGCCACAGGTGAACACAACTAGCTAACGAGACACAGGTGAGGAGGGAGGAGAACATACAGGGACACTAACGACAGGAGGAAAACATGACAGAGAACAGTGAAAACACCCAAACTTAGACAGAACTGTGACAGAACCCCCCCCTCAAGGGACGGATTCCAGACGTCCCTAAACCCCAACACAAAAATCCAAAAAAAATCCAGCAGGGTGGGTGGAGGGGGTCCGGAGGAGGGACGTATCCCTAGGCCACCAGGGTGGGTGGAGGGGGTCCGGAGGACGGGACTAAGCTGACCGCCCAGGAGCCCAGTAGGGGACCAGGAAGGGATCTCGGGCGGACGGCCCGGGGGCACGGCAGAAGCCGAGAAGGGGGACTCGGGCGGACGGCCTGGGGGCAAGGCAGAGTCCATGGTGGGGCGTAGGCCACAGCGGGCGAACTCAGGGGGCCGAGCATGAGGGCGAAGGCAGCGGCAGGAAGAGTCAGGGGGCCGGGCTCGAGGACGAGGGCAGCGGCAGGAAGAGTCAGGGGGCCGGGCCCGCGGACGAAGACCGCGGCTCACAGAGGGTCGGGATCGAGGGCGAAGACCACGGCAGGAAAAGTCAGGGGGCCGGGCCCGAGGACGAGGGCAGCGGCAGGAAGAGTCAGGAGGCCGGGCCCGCGGACGAAGACCGCGGCTCACAGAGGGTCGGGATCGAGGGCGAAGACCAGACAGCTCCGGAGGCCGGGCAGGACCCGGTGTCGGCCGGACAGGAACCGGAGCCGGCGGGACAGGCTTCGGCAGGATCCCCCACGGAAGAGGACCAGGAGTTGGCAGGACCCCCCAGCAGGAGAGCGGTTGGCGGGACCTCCGACGAGACAGGACAAAAGGTTGGCAGTACCCCCGGCAGGAGAGTAGACGGCGGGACCTCCAACGGCACAGGACACAGGGTTGGCAGTACCCCCGGCAGGTGAGTAGACGGCGGGACCTCCAACGGAACAGGACATAGGGTTGGCAGGACCCCCGGCAGGAGAGTAGTCGGCGGGACCTCCAACGGGACAGGACACGGGGTTGGCAGGAACCCCGGCAGGAGAGTAGTCGGCGGGGCCTCCAACGGGACAGGACACAGGGTTGGCAGGACCCCCGGCAGGAGAGTAGTCGGCGGGGCCTCCAACGGAACAGGACACAGGGTTGGCAGGACCCCCGGCAGGAGAGTAGTCGGCGGGGCCTCCAACGGGACAGGACACAGGGTTGGCAGGACCCCCGGCAGGAGAGTAGTCGGCGGGGCCTCCAACGGAACAGGACATGGGGTTGGCAGGACCCCCGGCAGAGGGCTAGTCTGCGGGACCTCCAACTGGACAGGACATGGGGTTGGCAGGACCCCCGGCAGAGG